>APFE031063687.1:0-98472 GCA_000404065.3 Pinus taeda
TCTTTACTTTGCAATTAGGAACCTGCGTGTTAGCATTGTTTGATTGTTGCTAGACCCCATTTAGGCTAGTGGGATCGCCTCTGTCCGCAGAGGGGATTTACCTGCACAACAATTTGGCGACTTCGCTGGGGAGTTGGCTTTTGCCTTGTTTGTTTGTTTTGTCTTGTTGTTTGATTTGTAAACATTAGACGGAGCCTGAAGTCTGGCCAGATAGCCTTCGAAACGCTATTGCTCTGCATTAGCGAAGTAGATCAACGCTACTTCAGTCCATCTCCGGTTTGGTTTACAAACTGAACGGCTTGGAACTTGCCTTGTTTCTTGGCTATTTCCTTGGTTTCTCCTGCTTGATTAGCTTTCTGGGTTGAATGCCTGTGTTGCTTCTTGCCTCTTGGTGTACTTAGGCATTGCTGATTTGGCCTTGGCTCTTTGTTTTTATTTTTCCATAGCAAACTCGGTTGGCACTATTTTATAGCGTGACAGTCGCGCCAGTTGGCGCAAGTTGCACATTTACAACCCGCGCCAATTCCTGAAAGGCGCTTGTTGCAGCCTGACAGTCGCACTAGGCCTGTAAAATTTTGAAGTTTGCTTGGTTGTGAACTTTTTGAGCTTGGGTTTTTGTCCTAAGTACTTCTTTCTGACTACTTGAGTGTGTTAGAGTGTGATTTGACTGGCTTTGATCGTTACACTTTGGGTGTTTGCTTTTTTCTATCGATTTCGCATTTCTAGCCCTAGGACATCTAGTGGCCTTGTGTATCGAGCCTTCCTCAGGTGTTTTGATCTTTTCGTGGTCCAGTCGACTCTTTTGTTTGCTCCCTTACACTTGTTTGGTAGTTGTAAATCATTTTGTTGCGTTATTTGGGTGACTTGCTTTGTCTTCACTTGAATTCCGCTTCGTATCACTTTGAGCCTAGATTACATGGCTCATTGGTGTCTTTGGGACTTTTCTCGTTCTTTGGAGGTTTGCTTTGTGATTTTAGGGAAATTAATGTGCTTGTATTGAATAGAATTTGTTTGTTATCATTTCTCAAAGTTGTTTAGTGCATTTTGCCATCAACAAAAGAAAACATCTCTTTTGCTTTTATTAGTTAATGAGAATTAGAACCTTTCATTTTGATTAGTGATTAGTGATCTTAAAGAAAAGTTTGTTAATTTCCATTAGCTGCATTAGGGAAGTTCTTTGTTGTTTCGTGATCGTTTTGTTTGCGTGAAAGCTCTTGAACTCTCTCGTAACTAGCATTCATCGAATGAAATGACATGTTTTGGCATATAGATTGCATTTAGGGAATTTTGAGAGATTACATACGATAGCACCTGAAAATCGAAACCTAACACAAGATCAACTTTAAAATAAATCGAATGAATCTAACAACGCATTGGAACATAACGCTCACATTCTAGAGGTCTAGGCTAGAGAGGTGCTTCGGCGTCGTTAAACCTAGTCACTTTTGTTTCCACTCAAGGTTGGGTGATTCCTCCTTTTGTGACTCAACTGTGGTCTAGTACGGACTTGTGCTCCCACGTACCGTCGAGTATATGGGGAGAATCCACTAGGTTATCATCCTTAATCCACAGGAAGCTGTGTCTGCCGCCTTATAGCCCATAACGCACCGAACACAACATTCAGGAAGATTGACTGCCGTACGGAAAGTCCTTGGTTTTCCTTGGTGTGTATGCAGTTTTACAGATTGTCTTTCCTAGTTCTCCAGAGTAGTCACTTTTTGATCCTTTTCGGACTCCCTAAAAGAAAAGGCTCACCTGAGCACTTGTCACTTCAGGCTCGTTAAACATTGGAAGGCAACTAGAGTCATCTTTTTGTCCTTTTCTCGACTTTTTAAAGATGAAAAGGTCAAGTTATGTCCTTGTGTCTAAAAATTAAATTACCCGCGATCACATGCCCTATTAGATTTTGTTTGTTGGCCATTTGATTGTGTGTCTTGGCTCTTTTTCAGCCCCGTGTGTGATTTTCAGTTTTGATGGCAACTTTTCCAGAGTTCACCAACCTAGGAATCCCCTCTGACGGGAATCCTGGTCATTTTCCTCCTTTTGGGAATGTTGGTGCTCCTTACATGGCAACGTTATCCCTTCCTGGGTTAACTGTTGGGTTGCCTGTTTGGTTGTTCTCAAGCTCTCTGGTCTCTAATGTATCAACTATTGGTCAATCAATTCCTCCACCCGAACAACATCATGTTGATTCCAAGGTGGACCTCTCCCCTTCTTCGCCTGTTTCTACGTCCTCATCTTCTACTTCGCCTGGTGACAGTCTGGATTTAAGTAACTAGGTGGCTAAGAAGAAGAAGAAGAAGACGAAGAAAAAGAAGTCTCATAAGCGAGAGGATAAAAGTGCAGCTACAGCCCCGAGTACATCCCAGGTCGGAACACCTTCTGCTCCTCCGCGGAAGGTTAAGTTTCCTTGTAAATTGTGCAAGGATGACCATCTTCTTCGTGATTGTCCTGGCATTCGCCGGATCTTAGAAGTATGGTCTCGTGATCCGACCTGCCCCTCATCACCCTCTAGAGCTCATGGTGATGTTACCCTACCAACTGGCAATGGTAAGAAGAACGGGAAGATCCGATTCCCCTGTAGGCTATGTGAAGGCAACCATCCCCTTCACCTTTGTCCACTCATGCATAAAGCTTCCACTATCTTGGAAAGTCTTACAACTTCTTCACCGCAACTTCCCGTTGGTTATCAGAGGCTCTCTTTAGATCCTCTCCCTGTTGACAAAGAGATTGATTTAGATCCTTCTCTTGTCCATCCTCCTCTTCCTGAACCTGGCTGTGCTAAGCCTGTTCCAGACCAACCATTGGTCAGAAAGAGTGTCGACTCAGGTTCACCACCCATCGATTACTCTGTTTCAGAAGAGCGTCATGATCATGTTCTTCTTGTCTCGTCAGATTCTCCTGAATCCGAAAACGACTCTCCTATCCCAGCTGACCCCGAGAGTCCTTCTTTGGAGCAGGGGGGCAATCATACAATTCGCCCACCAAGTAGTTCAATCGTTTCCTTTGAGTGTAGTCACCTGACTACTTTCTGCCTTCCATCCCATGTGCCTTTCCAGATCACAGTACATGCCTATGATAAGGCAGTACCTGGCACTGTCTTGGATGAGGGTGCATCTGTGAGTCTTATGCCTTCTACTACTTGGCAAGCTTTGGGCTCCCCACAACTTGTGCTGGTCGCGCAGAATTTGATGGCGTTTGACGGAGGAACCAGTCAACCATTAGGGATCCTTCCAAAGTTCCTTATTAATTTGGAAGGCAAAATCGTCTATATAGACGTGCTGGTTACCCAAGGTGCTTTAGATTTCAGTCTTCTCCTTGGTCGTGACTATGTTTATGCCATGGGGGCTCTTGTCTCTTCACTTTTCCGTGTGGTTTGCTTTCCACACGACGGAAGGATCGTGACTATTGATCAATTATCGTTCTTTAGTCCCTCGATGCCTCCTGCGCAGTTGTCATCCCCTTCTTGTTTTTATCCACCAGTTGTATCTGCCCCACCGCAGGTCAACTACGTGGCTACTTATCCCGTGCCTGTATCCAGTGATGCCGCCGTCGTGCATAGTGTCCTGGGGACATTGGGTCCCGATTTCCAAGATGTAATCCTTCCACCGGGAGTGGCACTCTTGGAAGCTACGACTTCTTGTTCATTATGATGAAGTTTGTGTGGAGCATAGTTCGCTTTCCTATGTCAAGCTCCTTAAAAAATGAAACTGGGTGTCGTCGAGCATAGTTCCTGATCTTGTGTCAAGCTCGTTAAAAAATGAAACAAGGGTTATGAGGATAGTTCTTTTACTGTGTCAACCTCATTAAAAAAAATGAAACAACTCCCTTTCCAAATAGAGTCTTTTGATTAAGATCTCGTAAAATGCAAGTCGAGTCTTTCCAAGATCTCGAAAGTGAACCTTCATTCCATCCACTTGTTTGAATGCAATGAAGCTTGGGGGCCATGTACCTCATTTTGCGTCATTATGCTGGGGGCATGCGAACTTATAACAAGCATAGTTTTTCGTTTCAAGCTTGTGTAAACATGAAACCGAATCCAAGCAGAGTTCTCCATGGTTCAAGCTTGTGTAAAAATGAATCCATACCCATTTTACATCTCGTGATTGCTATCTTTATCCGCTAAATTCTGTCAGATGAGCCTTGGTTGTTTTCATCCGATCGCCACCATCTCTTTGGCCGATCATATGCTTTCACTTTCTTGTTTTCCTTTCCTGAGGGACCACAGTTATGAGTGGTTTTGTTAGCTAGCCTCTTGACCATTACATGTTTTGAGCAGTTCCACCATTGCCGAAACCAGTTGCTACCCTTTATACCACTCGTTCCTCTAGGACGAGTCACATTTAAGCTCTTTTCTGACTCGTAAAATATGAAAAGATTGCTGAGTATTTTTTCCCTTTTTGACTCGTTAAAGAGAATAAAAATGGAGGTCTACTTTCAGCTCTTTTTTGACCGTTTAAAGATGAAAAGATTGCCGAGTTATTCCTCTTGACTCGTTAAACGTAAATGAGAAGCGGTCGTCTTTAAACCCTTTTCTGATCGTGTAAAAACAAAAAGATTGTCAGACCCTTGTCGTTTCAGGTTCGTTAACCGTCATGAAGCGACGTGGTTTCAGTTTCTTTTTTACTTTTTCAGATCGGAATCACTACTTATGAAAAGTACTCCTTGATCATAATGATCAGGCAGTTCTTTCGAGCATTGTTTTATACTTTTTTGAGCTCGAGAGACACAACTTTATGAAAAAGGACACCCCTGGAGTTTACTTTTCCGCTGTCTTTTCAAACTCTCTAAACATGAAAAGGTGCCGAGTTCTTCCTTTGTCAGACTCGTTAAAACTTAATGACATCGGATTCCGTCGAAATGACGCCTCCCAAGCATATGCTATCCCCGTCAAGCTTGTCATCCAAAAATAACAGGGGTACTCGCCAGAAATGGTGGGGAAAAAGGAACCACAATTATCGTCGTGTCGACAGTATGTCGCTCTTGAACATGGCACTTGTCTGCATTCGTGTCTGGGTGGGGACATCTCATCTTGTTTTTACACTTGCCTCCGCGGGTTTGGGTTATCCTGTTTGACCTCTCATCTGCTCATTGCCTTGTCACCATGACCCCTGATCATTTGATGTCAAATACTTCCAAGTCCACTGTCGTGCCGCCAATAAGTTCAAGAGAAGTTGACCTTTGTAGAATACTCAACCTCCCTTTGATACCTCACACAAAACATTTTATCCTTCTCTGTCCCGTGTCGATGATGTGGGAAACGTTATGGCCCACCTTCGATCAAGGTCACTTCCTGTCGACTTCAGCTCATTATCCAGGAAGTTGATTTAGAGACTCCCTTCAGGTACCTTGGAGCCTGCATGCCTCAATGGCAGGTTCTTCGTGTTCGACGCGAGGTTTTCATCATTGGCCTCCGATCGAATGATTCTATGGGTGTTTGACACCGGCTCACTGATTTGCACGCCGTAGGTTGTACCTATAGTACCTTGAGGACCATTGTCATTATTGGTGGTACTTGTCACGTCTGTTAACATTTTTCACCATTGACTGGTAATTAGACGATGTTCTTGCATGTTCGACTTCGACTCCCATATTTGCATGCTTGAACTTGTACTTTGTTCGGGTCGAGATGGAGCGCAAGGCCCTGGACTTTGTCTGTTGAGATCTAGGTTGCGATTTTGTGGATTATTATGATCATTACATGACTCATTTACTGGATGGCTGCGACCATGCCTGAGTCTATTCATCGATCCTCGCTAGATGGCTGTGTCCATACCTTGGATCTAGATTTTTATGTACTCTGCTATGGATGGTTGCGCCCATACCACATACATCATGTACTTGAGATATCAGTTGTACTTTTTCATGCAGGTTCTCCGGTGGCCGTGTTTTCAGTCGACCATGTTCTTGTAAAGCATTTCACCCCTCTCTCTCTCAGACCTCATGGTTTAGGGGGCATCTGTTACATAGTAATTTGTCACCGTCCCTGTTACCCCTTCTCCCGTACATTGGAGGACTTATTCTAGGACCTGTGAGAAGTGACATAACCTGAAAACACTTGAATTGTATCCCCTTGAGTATGTACTTCATATGCCCTGAAGACACCTTCTACAAAATACCCATAAAAATAGCCCTTTTTCCATTGGCGCTGTTCCATAGTGTATCACTCACGCCAATGGGGGAAATCCTCCAAAGGGGGCACGCCAGCTAGCACTTTGTCTCAGAGTCGCACTAGCGCCAACCCAGTTGGGTAAAGTTTTTAACAAACCAACTTGCGAAGGTTCTTCCTAACCTATTCATGAACTGATTCCAGTTTGAGTTAGTTCAGTTGGGCTTCGAATCTCCATAGAAGGGAATTAGTTCTCCACCTCTCATGGAAGCTTCCTAATGATAAGGACAATCCCATGAATCTTGTGGATGATCCTATCTCCTTCTCCTCTCTCTATATAAGCTTGTCCCTTTGCCTTTGACAAGCTAGTTAGTAATTCTACTCTTCAAGCTCCAAATCCTAAGTCCCAAAGTCTGAGAATTGCTAAGCTCATGCTACAAGAGGCCTTGTTCATCCCCATAAGGCTAAATCTTTAAGGAGGAGATCTTTGTCCAAGTAACCAAGGAGAGAGAGGCTTGTTCCCCATCCCCAACAAGCTTTGCAAGGCATGTGTTGCTGACCACCCAGCCAAAGGAGGATTTGACGTCAAAACTTGGTTGTATTCTTCTTTGTTTATCAATAATAATAGACGACTAGCATTATGGTTCCACTCTTATTGTCTTTATAATGATGTTTCAGTTATATCCTTTCTGACTGATATATAGTTGCATTTCTTGGGTTTTGTGCTTGTATTTGTGTTGTTCTTTGCATGTGTAGGTGTCCGTTCACGAGGATAGTGGGGATTGTGACCAGCTGGAGCGAAAGAACGGGAGCAACGACTCTTCTACAAATACTAGGCCCTCACCATCAGTCTTTACTTGGCAAGTAGGAACCTGCGTGTTAGTGTTGTTTGAAGGTTGCTAGACCTCATTTAGGCTAGTGGGATCGCCTCTGTCCGCAGAGGGGATTTACCTACACAACAAGCAAAACAAGAACTACGAGAAGAACAGGAACAAACTTGGAGGAAAGAACAGGAGGAGAAGCAGAAGCAGGAAGAAGAATAAAGACAAGGCATAACGTTAGGAGGAACAACGTTGATTCAAGTTGAAGAGAAAGGAAAAAAACAACTAGCAATAGAGTGTTGAGTTTCCACGATCTTGGGTACAGGATAAAATCTTAAAGTCTCTGATGCTACCAAACCAAGAATCTCAACAGAACTACTTTGCATAGTGGAAAATATAAAGCAGTAAATCACACATGCACATAATATAGACAATTTTTTACAATTTTCAACCCAAATTCATTATATTAATCAACATATAATACAACAATCTAGGGTTCCTGTACCAGGTATAATGGCCCTCATACATCCACTAGTACAAGAATACAAACTAGGGCTTGGTGTCTGTACATCAATAACCAATCTTCCCTAAATAAGGTACTTTGACTATTTAGCTAATGTATAGCTCCTCACAACTACCTTGGTTGTACCCTGTACCTGCTCGGTCCTTCGGTTCCCAATCTACAAATCCTGCCTCTATCAATGATCCAAGTCCATCTGACCACTGAACCTCGACTACCAATCTACTCTCTAGTTGTGCCTTAATCCATTAAGGGAACAACACATGGAGACTCCTGTCGAGTTGTTCACAACTCCGTTTGTGAAAAAATCTCAATCTGCCCACTACTTCTCCTCAGCTACTCAGAGACTTCAACCCACTTTGGTCGTCCTACGTTGCTCCGATGAAGACCAATATAGGGCTACCACCTATCGTTGCAATATGTCCTTCTCCCACAATGAACATGGGCTAGGAGGAATACCCATCATCTTTTGTAGATTTCCTTCTCCACACACAAGTTTAGGCTTCACAAACTGCTCCTGGTTGATCAGACCCTTGAGCTTAACAACTGCCACTCTAGTAACTACTTTTCCCATCAAAGTGTTACACATTGGGCTCCAACTTGGGCACTATCACGTTGTCCTCCAACAGACCATAAATTCCCAATCCATATCCACACTTGGTCCACTCTCATGCTGCCCTCAAGCAATCCATGAGTGACCAATCCTTGCTATAGAATTTTCCTCTGGCTAGGGCATCCTCACACCTAGGAAACCCTCCTCTTAGCTTCCATCAACTTTCCAACCCTTGTACACCCACCCAGCCAGAAATCAACTCTATCAAAACACATACCTCTGTAAGTCCTTAAGGGCTTATGGATTCCTTTTCATGTTTGTTTCTCAGCCGCTTCTACTCAGTTGTCGCTCAGCTGCTGTTACTCGACTGTTGTTGCTACTCGACCACTACTGCTACTTGGCCGTTGCTCAACTACTATTACTCGACCACTGTTGCTACTTAGATGTCACTCAACTACTGTTACTTGGTCGCTACTACTAGTCAGTTGCTGCCGCTACTTGACCATTGCTGCTACTCAGATGTATTTTATCAAGAGATAAACACACTTTTGGATGTGTTCAAATGATCCTTCATCACCTCCTCTTTATACACATAATAGGGGATTATCAAAACTTCCAATGAGGGCTTTTCCATCTGTCAAGAGGCTTATTAAACTTAATTCGACCTTAACTCATTTGGTGTAAACCTACTCCATAACTTCAAAAATTCATATCTTCATTTCTACAACTCGGAATCGGATGATCTTCATTATGTCGAATTCATCTCAACAAGAGTTATCACCCTCATACATCACATGTCGAAATGTGCACATGGTTTTGGCCCAAATCACGAAGGGTGAAAAACCCCAAGCTTGAGTTTTAAGCCCACAAGGTCATTTGTGGAGCTTCTTCCTCTAAACCCTCGATCCTCAAGGCTTGGAGTACCTCCTAAGCTACAAAAATAAACACTCCCTCTTAGTGAGGGAGGTACTTCCAAGACTAGGAAGTAACCATCATCATCCAACGACACTAGCCCATCTGACATCCATCACTGTATTATACCCTGTAGAATGAATCTGAAAATCTCAGTAGTGCCTTTGCTGCATCACATATGAACCGAAAGATCCCAAACCTCCAAGGTTGGACTCCCTCTGAGCCTACATGATCTTTGCTGTCTCATTCTTGCAAGAACTCATTCTCCTGGATCAAATACCACTCATGAAAATCCCTCCAATATCGGATATGAAACATCATGATTCAATGAATAATTTAGCTAGACAACCTGTAGTCTATCACATGAATCCATCTTGATCAACCATATCTCGTCCATGCCAAAACAATCCTTGAGTTGTCCCAACAATCCATGAAAAATCAATGGAAGTCCATTATCAACAATATACCCTACAAAAAGATGTTGTTCACTAGGCTTACCACCAATCCACTAGAACTCCTAGCCAATCTCACTGCTAAGCCAGTCAAGACCACATCTCTATGTCTTCAACTGAACCCTCCACTCCATGATCTAGACACCCACAACTTCCTCTGAGTTGCTTTGATGTGCAAAATCTGATTCACTGTCCCTCAAAGTAACTCAGATACACTCTGATACCATGTTGAGTTTCCATGATCTTGGGTCTAGGATAGAATCTTAAAATATCTGACGCTACCCAACCAAGAACCTCAATAAAGCTACTTTTCACAATGGAAAATATAAAGCAGTAAATCGTACATGCACACAATATAGAATCTTTTTTACAACTTTCGACCCAACTTTGTTATATTAATCAACATATAATACAACAGTCTAGGGCTCCCGTACGAGGGACAATGGCCCTCATACATCCACTAGCATAAGAATACAAACTAGGGCTTGGTGTTAGTACATTGAAAACCCATCTTCCCTCTACAATATACTCTTACCATCTAGCTGATGTAGAGCTCATCATAGCTACCTTGGTCGTACCCCGTACTTGCCTGGTCCTTCGGCTCCTGATATGCAGCTCTTGCCTCTATCAACGATCCAAGTCCATGTGACCACTGAACCTCGACTATCAATCTTCTCACTAGTTGTGCCTTAGTCCATTAAGGGCACAACACATCGAGACTCCTGTCAAATTGTTCACAACTCCGTTTGTGAACAAATCTGAATCTGTCCACTACTACTCCTCAGATACTCAGGGACTTCATTCCACTATGGTCTTCCTACGCTGCTCCGATGAATACCAACATAGGGCATGAAGGGATGCCACCTATCACTGCAAGATGTCCTTCTCCCACAATGAACACGGATAGGAGGACTGCCCATCATCTGCTGTAGATTTCCTTCTTCACACACAAGTCTAGGGCTCCACAAACTACTCCTGGTTGATCAGACCCTTGAGCTCAACAACTGCCACTCCAACAACTACTTTTTTCCATAAAAGTGTTTCACATCGGGCTCCAATTTGGGCACTATCATGTTGTCCTCCAGCATACCATAAATGCCCAATCCACGTCCATACTTGGTCCACTCTCACACTTCCCTCCAACAGTAAACGAGTGACCAATCCTCATTGTAGCATCTACCTCTGGCTAGTGCATCCTCACACCTATGAAACCCTTCTCTTGGATGCCAACATACTTCATCAACAATCCAACCCTTGGACACCCGTCCAAAGAGAAAATAACTCTATCAAAACACATACCTCCACAATTACTTAAGGGTTGATGGCTTCCTTTGCATGGTTGCTGCTACTTAGTCGTCGCTCATCCACTTTTACTCAATCGTTGTTGCTACTCGACCATTACTACTACTTGACCATTGTTGCTACTCAGTCGTTGCTCAACTATTGTTACTCATCCATTGCCGCCACCGGTCCACTACTACTACTTGGTCATCGCTCGGCTATTTTTACTTGACCGTTGCTTCTACTTGGTTACTACCACTACTCGGCCACTGCTGCTACTCGGATGCTGTCACTACTCGGCCACTGCTTCTACCCAAATGTATTTTCTTAAGAGATAAACACACTTTTGGATGTGATCAAATGATCCTCCATCACCTCCTTTTTATACACATAAGAAGGGATTCTCAAAACGTCCAACAAGGGCTTGTATATATGTCAAGAGGCTTATTAAACTTAAGCCAACCTTAACTCATTTGGTTCAAACCCACTCCTTAACTTCAAAAATTCATATCTCCATTTTTACAACTCAGAATCGGGTGATCTTCATTGCATCGAATTCATCTCGACGAGAGCTATCATCCTCATCCATCACATGTCAAAATGTGCTCATGGTTTTGGCTTGAATCATGATGGGTTTAAAACCCCAAGCTTGGGTTTCAATCCCACAAGGTCATTTGTGAAGCTACTCCCTCAAAACCCTCGATCCTCAAGGCTTGGAGTACCTCCCAAGCTACAAAAATAAACATAGAGGGGGAGAGCGAACAAATGCAGGATTGAGAGCTTGCTCAACAGATTGAAGACTTGATTGAAGTTGTGAACATGGAGTTGGAAACAGAACTATAGGATGAAGATGTTGACCTGATGCCTAGTGCACCATAGATCTCCATTCAGTCTCCACTACCTCCAACCGTAGAGTTAGCCCCGAGCGAGGAAGGGGACATAATTCGTCTTGATGATGATTCAGTAATGGATGTGTAAAATCTGTGATATAATGAATTTCATAAGAGGATTGTATAAGCACAGAGAGAGAATTTTCTGGATGGTAATGCATCACTTGCATTCATTAGAGAAAGGGTGATAGTGGCAGACACCATCAAGAATCCAAAGGTCATTTCTGAAGCCAACTTGGCCTTCGTGGGTGCAACAAGATCAAACACTTAGTATTTGATGGCCGAGAATAAGCAATTGGTACAAAATATACAGGCTGCCCAACAAGAGATAGAATAACTCCACGTAGCAGCACATAACACAATCTCCACACATGTCTACTTGGGGGAAATGAGAGCAACGATACTTGGTGAAGTATCAACTTGGAGAGACCACGTGGAACTTCTGTGAGGAGCTCATGACCATATATAAGGCAAGTTTTCGCTTGCATAGCTTGAAACAACAAAGTAATGAATTTGTCAAGAGTCTTAGGAATGTGCAAACTAACATCAGCACCGTGCAAGAATGGATAATGCGATATAAAGGGGCACCACTCACTTTGTTAAAGAAGATGAAGCCACAACAATTTGGAGAAAGCAAGAGTTCAAATGTTGATTTAGAGAAACAAGAAACTCACCTCATTCTTTGGAAACATTCAAGCCTCATATGTATGGTTATACAACAATTTGGATTTCATGGTGAGAACCCACAAGATCCCCTTAGTAAGCTCACTCACCAAAGCTAAACGCAAACACAAAGTTAGGCAGGAGATTGAAGAGTAATTGGAGCAGTCGAGACAGGTTGCCACCAAGGAGTATTTAGAGATGAACATACAAAACATGCAGAACTACATCGGTGGTCCTATCCAGATTAGAACCATGTTTCTCCTGCTCGAGAAATAAGCTAAGACTGGTTCCAAATCATTGTACGCGAATGTTATGGAGGCTAGAGTCCACTTCTAGCTTGACACCGTCATGCAGTTTGGGGATGTCTTCACACAGTGCTAAGCTTGGCATCGATACATGACAGAGAAGCATCAAGTGGAAGTTGTAGAGCTAAAGTGTTCCCAAACTCAAGCATCATAGTGTCTTGTCTTGTTAGACTGTCAAGTTGTCTCTACCCTATTTTGTCCTATATGGGTGTGAGTGTAAAATGTATATTATTTGTAATTATGTTAGTGAAATTCCAAGTGCCATTATTGGAAATGAAGAGTCATCATGTAATGTAATGTGTCATTTTGTAAAGAAGTTGAAGAGTCATGAGGGTAGTCCAAAGGTCATAAAGGGGAGTTGAAGAATCACCCCCTCTTGTTATAAATAGAACCTCATAACTCATGTCAAGGGCTTTTGGGAGCCAATATTTTGGCTAGGTTTAGGCTTAGAAAGAGCTTGGGAGTATTGTGAAGAGCCTTGGCTTCTCCATAGCGTAGAGCGAGTATAATTCTTTAGAGGAGCAAGTGTTATTGATTGTAATGTTCCACTATTTGTGCTAGTGTTTGTCAGTGGCGTATGTGTGGATGGAACTTTCACATATAATAATAAAATCAGAACCAACACACTTTCATGAATATGTTGTTAATATAGTATGACTATTCTTGTTGTATTAGAAATGTATGTTATTTAACTTACTCATGCTTATGAAATATTTGGTTTGCATTTGTATGAATCCTTTTGAATGTGTGTTGTTGTGTAACTCATCACTTTAACTTGTGGACCATTCCACATCTTAGCTTGTGGTGTCATTTCGCTCATGTGTTCCTTTCAAGTTGCATACTATTACAATCTTCCAAGGGTCACACTTCCTTTTCCCTTCATGTGTTGGAACCTTCATGCATTGCACTTGACTCTCCACAGGGTCACACACTTTCTCTCACCCAAAGTTATCATACTTTCCTCTGCATGTTTCCGTGGTCAAGGCATAATATTACCACCCACTGCTAAGACTCCTACTCCAAATGGTGTGAGGTCTAATTGGGACTTCATATCGGGGAGATCCAATGAATGTTTATGGGTCCAGTACCGTCAACACAGTTGCATAAGGCATTCTTTATTGTTATTCGAGCCTACTACTATTGATGCGGCCAGTGTGAAGGCCATTCACCTTGAAAGCAGGAGAAAGAATGACAAAGAATATCAACCCAAGAAATCATCTTTCAAACCTCATAATAGAAATTTCAAGGGAAAGGGCAAGGGAAAGGACAAGAAGGAAGCTACAACCAAGAAGGAAGAAGGGGCAAAGCCAACTTGCACACATTGCAAGAAGGAAGGCCATGATGATGAACATCATTGGAAGTTGCATCTAGAGTTTAAGCCAAAGTGTTTTGGTGGAAAGGGCAAGGAAAAGATGGTGGAAACCATACAACAGGACCTTGGATCTGACTTCGGCAATGAGAAATAGATCACAACAATGGGCATAGAAGGCACCCTTTCTCTTCATGCTAATGAATATTCTGAATTGCATGCAAATACAAGTTCTTCCAATGAGTCTCTTGTTAATGAACAAAAGAGAAATGAAATGTTTCACATTAGAGTTGTGATGAAACATACTAAAGTGGAAACCTTGTTTGATCCAAGCTAACAATAAAATTTGATTTTAGAATCCTTGGTTAAGAAATTAGGGTTAGAGACCAAGCCTCATCTAAAACCCTACCCTGTTGGTTGGGTGTGTGTTAAAGATAGATTACATGTAACCAAGCAATGTAGTGCTAGATTTGTGATTACATCCAAACTAGTAGATGAGGTTGACCTTGATGTTGTACCTTTGGCTATTTATGGCATTGTATTGGGGAGTCCATATTTGTATGACGGGAAAGCAATTTTTTTCATCATGAAAATAAGTATCATCTCACGAAAGATGATGTAGAATACATTGTTAGAGTTCATCATGACAAGATAAGTTCTAGTCTTGTAAGTGCAGGGCGGATGAAGAGATTGATCAATTCCAGCAAAGGGTGCATGCTCATGGTTGTGAGAGAAAAAGATGCAGAGACATCTGAAGCTTTCCATGGTTGTGATCCCACTCATAAAAAGAATTGTATGAAATTATTTCTAACTATAATGGGATTTTTTAGGAACCAAGTGAGTTGCCTCTAAAGCATGAGATCCAACATAAATTCATAGACAATTAGGATGCTCCTTTACCCAACATTTGTATGTACAATTTGTCATCCATTGTGATGGAGGAGATATAGGAGTAGGTGAAAGAATTGTTGAACCAAGGGGTCATAAGGCCAAGTTCTTCTCCATGGGTTCACCTATTGTGTTGGTGCCAAAGAAGGATGGCACATGGAGGATGCGTGTTGACTATATGGTACTCAACAAAATAAATGTGAAGAATTGGTACCCTCTCCCTCGCATTGATGATTTATTATATCAATTGAAAAATGTTGTCTATTTTGTAAAATTGGACTTGTGCAGTGGTTATCATTAGGTCAAGATTTCAGAATAGGATGTATGGAAGATTGCATTCAAGACAAAATAATGGTTATTTGAATGGATGGTGATGCCATTCGAACTATGCAATGCTTTGACGACATTCACGAGGGCGATGAATGATATTTTCAGGCCTTTTCTTGATGATTTTGTACTTGTGTATCTTGATGACATTCTTCTTTTCAGTAGGACATGGGAAGATCACGTGAGTCATGTTAAAAAGGTACTTGATGTTTTGCAAAAAGAAAAATTGTATGTCAAAATGTCTAAGTGTGAATTTGGTAAGACCTCTTTGGTTTACTTGGGTCACATTGTTAGAGGTGGACAGTTAAAAATAGATCCTACTAAAGTTGATGTGATTGCAAAGTGGCCTAAGCCCACCAATAATACAGAGGTTCATATATTTTTGGGTACAGTATAATACTAGAGAAGGTTCATTTCCAACTTCTCCAACATTGCATCCCCCTTGCATGCATTGACAAGTGCGAAGAAAACCTTTCAGTGGGGTGGAAAGAAACATAAAGCCTTCGATACACTGAAAGATAAGATCAATACTACACCAATTTCGGCCTTACCTGACCTCCAATAGCCTTTTGAGATCGAGACAGATGCCAACAGGTATGCTATGGGAGCAGTGTTGATGCAACAAAGGAAACTTTTACGTTACCATTCATAGACATTCTCCTTAGATGTTGCGAACCATCCCATATATGACAAGGAGTTGTATGCCTTGGTTCAAAGTGTGAAGAAGTGGAAGCACTATTTGATTGGCAAGGAGACCATCATTCACATATATCACCAACCCTTGCAGTACCTCTAGTCGCAAACCAATCTACAACAAGCACGCCATTTCAGATGGGTGGGATTTTTCCAACAATTTCATTTGGTAATAAAATACAAGAAGGGCACCAACAACAAAGTGGCAGATATGCTTTCTCACCCTCTTATTTCTGCATCTATAGTTTTGAAAAATGCTTCTTTATCTTTTGAAATTTATGCTGAACAATATGTTGATGATGAATAATTTAAGGAGATTTATGCAAAGTTGACTCATGGATCACAGGTAGACAATTACCATTTGCAGGGAAAATTGTTATACCATCTTGGAAAACTTTGTATTCCCACCAATGAAAGAATACATGTAATCATAGAGGCACATACATATCTTGTGTCAAGTCATTTTGGTGTATGGAAAACTTTGTGTCATTTGCAGAGGTTTTGTTATTGGATTCACATGAAAAATATTGTGACTCGATATGTAAAGAGATGTGTGTTGTGTTCAGTTTGCAAGCTCACTAATAGAAAATTTGGGCTCTACACACCACTCCCTATTCTGATTCGTTCATGGGAAAGCGTTTCAATGGAGTTTGTTGGCGGTTTTCCTTTGTCTAGGAGAGGTCATGACTATTTGTATGTCGTTGTGGATTGCTTTAACAAAATGTGTGTCTTAATTACTTGTAAAAAGAAGATCACTACAAAGCATAGTGCTCATCTCTTCTTCCAATGTGTATGGGTCCATTTTGGGTTTCCCACATCCATTGTGTTTGATCGAGGCTCTTATTTCCTTGGAGAGTTTTGGATGAGTTTGTGGAGAATGATGGACACAAAGCTAAAGAGGAGCATGACATTTCATTTGCAGACCAACAGACAAACAAAGTTTTTCAACCGCACAGTGATACATTTACTTCGGGGATACTTTGGCAAGCACCCCAAGGTTTGGGACGAGCAACTTCGTTATGTACAACATGCGTAGAACAAGGCAGTGCATTCTTCCACTCAGAGCTCACCATTCAAGACATGCTTTGGGTATTTGCCAAAGGATCCCTTAGACATGGTATTTAGGAGAGATGAATATTCCAGTGAGAAAGATGACAGGGACAAAGCACAAAATTTCATTCAACGGATTCAGATGATTCACGAAGTAGTGTAGGAGTATTTGGAGAAAATTCAAGCTCAATACAAAGCTCAACATGACAAGCACCGGGTTGATCACCAATTCCAGGTTGGAGATAGGGTGTGGCTCCACATCAACAAAGACAAAATTAAAGGGGAAGGAAAGAAGTTAAGACCAATCCGATATGGCCCGTTCACCATATTAGAGAAGATTGGAAATAATTCTTTTAATCTCGATTTTCCAGCATACATGCATATGTAATCAGTGGTGAATGTTGAAAACTTGAAGCTTTATGGGCCTCCTTTGATAATGGAGACTGAAGAGGTTGGATAGGTTCCTATAGTGGACGACTTTGCACCATAATACTTGGACAAACTACCCGAGGATATCATTCTTGACCGAATAACTAGGACTTCACGATGGGGAGACGTGGAGTACCTTCGTATTTATTTCAAGGGAATGCATCCAATTAAGGCCCATTGGATTGAAAAGGAGAAAGTGAGGGAGCAATTAGCTCACTTTACAATTGACTGATAAAGCTTTTGGTAGCCCAAAATCTCATTAGTGGGGAGGAATGATCCAGGAGGATCTCAAAAAGCCAAATTTTCAAAGTCCTCAGAATTTAGCAAGACTAATCTAAAATCGAAGAGATTGTCATTCTAAATCCAACGATGTGAATGACACCTCAAAAAAACACCGTATGCTAAAGTTATGGCCCACTGAATTTTTTCCAAAATAGCTAAAATTTTTGTAGACATGACCCACAGTGCCACTTGGCATGCTGACATCAACAGTACGAATGTTAACGTCATCCGTATGGATGCTGATGTCAGTAGGGTGACATGGTTGTACAGTCATAGGACAATCAATCACAGGGTGACATGTGGTAGGATGATGTCAGCATGGCGTCAACATGATGACAGGGCATTATAGACCAATCACAGGGTGACACATGGCAGGATGATGCCAACGAATATAGGGCTAATGAGGAGCCTCCACGTGGTGCTTGTTTAGCGGTTAGATTAAATAGGTGGCAAATTGGACCAACGACGGTCGCCGAAATACAGCCATCGATGACGATGAAATTGTCACCTCGTTAAGTTTGCTGGTGACCCCTAGCAGATGTTGGATTTGCTGGTGGCAGTGGACGGTCAACATTAAAAAATAAACTGGTGGTTTCCAACTAGGCGGTTATTGTTTATTGCCAACAGTGGCACCAGGTGATCAAAATTGTTGAACAATTACCGTTTTTAAAACACAGCGGTTATAAAACAATCAACATACAGTTAAATCCCAATGACAACATATGTATTATATAAAATATAACTAATAGTTAATAGGTCTGCGGGGTTACCTCCGACCCCAAATCGAAGCATGCCACCAATAGACCACAAGTTGGTCGTTAAACACAATGCCCAAAAATTGATATTTAAACCTCAGTTCATCGCCTAGTTTGGAAGAGGGAGCACACCAAGCGCGAGACATAGTCGAAACCCTGCCATCGCTGGAATCGTGCGCCCTTGGGCACAGATTTCGATATTCGTATGGAGGGAATATTTTCTGGGAATATTCAAGGGAATCTTCTAGGGAATCTTTAGATTCCCTAAAGCCTTAGATTCACCAGAGCGGAAATAGGTCGAGTTTATACTCATTTTACTTGACTTTCCGCAAGGAACATAGTGGTGTAGTTAGTTTCATCATCTGGGCAGCCGAAATTAGTTAACCCTTGGGAGGGAATCTTTGAAATCCCCAGGGGCCAGATTTTGACTGAACTAGAACAAGGTCGACTTTATAGTCATTTGACATGATTTCGCACCACGTATTCAATGACACTGTCCATTTCTACATTAGAGCTTTGCATTTTCAGGCCATCCCCAGAAGTAGAGGGATAAGGTGTCATTTTGTAATTTCTTGTAATTTGTTTTCACTTCCAATTAATGAAAGAGGCCTCCCCACATTGAGCAGGGTCTGGAGACGTAGCCCACACTGGGTGAAATCCGTTATCAGGTTATTTTTGTGCCGTTGATCTCAAGGTTTCTTTTGAATTTTGCTTCTTTTATGCGTTTATGTCACTTGGTTACATGCTCTTTTAAATGCAATTCTATATGCTTCCTTGAAGTAAAATATCTGGATCACACGAACACTTTGAAACCTTACTAAGGACTAGAGATGATGATATCAATCAGAGCTACGGTAAAGGAATCGATGCACTAGTTCATTTCCACTAACCCATAAGTAAGCGACAAAGATGGACTAACCTAAAGCGCCTTTGTTCCATAAGTAAGGGATAGAGATGGAACTAACCTAAAGCCCTTTGTTTAATCAATTGTAGCGATTGCCATGATAGCTTTACACATAATTCATGTTCTCTGCCTCATGCTCCAAGCAGTGAATGATGATGAACTGCCTCAGATATGTGTACATAACATTATGATATCTTTATAGTGGTAAGAGGTATCTTTCCAGTGGTAAGAGGCACTTAGGGTTCTCTGTTATGGTTTTCTAGATCTCACCCCCTTTACATTTTTGTTTGTTTTCAGTAATTCACGTGTTTAATATCCCGACTGTGATATGGTTAAATTGTTGTAGGTCTCTCCATGATATTTGCATGCGGTAAATTTGCTTGAAAGGGGCTGTAATTTGCTACTAACGTCAGAGATTGATTGTGTATATTGTTGTTTCTCAAGCTTCCTTTACATGATTTTACATGATGCCAAATGCAATGCCAGAGGATTTAGAAATTGAGTACGCTGACATGGATTCCCAACGTCCAGGGATTTGAAATTATGATCAAAGTTCCATAAGTTGGGAGATTCGAAGCGATTTGTATTGCAAGAGCAACGATCCATGTGACAAGAGCCATGAATCTGCATTTCCTCTATGTTGTAAGAGCAACGATTCATGTTGCAAGAGCCATGAATCTACGTTTGTTGGCTTGAGTTCGGTGATGGATAAGAACAAAGTGTTTTCTTATGGGAATGAAGAGGATAAAATGAATGATTTTGCAAGGCTCTGTTCGTCATACACAACCCTTGCATGCCCACGTGGACCAATTTTCCACCTACAACCTTGAATTTTTCCTTAAGCTACTAGTACAACTGGAGGATAGCTGAAGGAAATCTCTACAGTGGAGGACGACGAATCTCTACAGTGTCTCCATCAAAAACTTCATAATAAAACGCCTATTGACGTAATTATTTATGGTTTTTTATTTTTTTTTATTTTTATTTTTTTGGTTATGATTTTAATTTTTATGGTTTTAATTTTAAAAAATGCTTTATCATATTTTTTAGTTTTATTTTTTAAGATTATATATATATAATAATATATATATATATATATATTATATATAATATATATTATATTATAATGATTCTAAAATATTCTTAGGACACTTGGATTGTGTAGAGTATATAATTTGAAATTTTAATTTTAACAAAATTGTTTAGGCTACATAACTTTTGCAATAAATCATTGTTAAATTTGAAGCAAAATTGATAGAAAAATATATATGGGAAAAAACCAAAACATAGAGCATTTAAACCACAATATTATTTAGTAATAAGTTAGCCATTAAAACCATTATTTAATTAATCGTTAGTTAGTAATAAAGCTAATTGAGTTGGATTTCAACAACCTCATCTTCGGCCCTTCCTCATCTGATCTGTCTGTTGTAACTATGGCTTCTTCCTCACTGTCATCTCCTATTTTTGGATCCCTTCTCCTTGCTGCTTCAACTGCCTCCAAACGAGCAAAAAAGATCCTTATTTCTTCCCTCAGTCCTTCATCTGCTGCTCTGCGCACACCTCTCCCATGTCCTCGTCTTCCAACTTCCATATCCTGACACTTTCAATTTCCTGCTCTGATACCACTTGATGGGTCCAGCCCCTCGTCACACTCACCAACTTTAATAAAGGAATATAAATTGACTTAAATGATGAGCAGTTTTATTAAATGAGAGATTGGTTCGTTCGGCGGTTGATTACAATGATTTAATAGTTGTTTGTTTTCCCGGTACTTATGACTTGTACCTGCACTGTTAGTCCTTGGACAAGTGTCCACTCCTCGAAAGTATCACTCCCGCTTTGGTAATTGACCCACAAAACCTATCTCCCAGTCATTGCTCGTTGTGCTGTTGAGGTTGAGGGTTTCTTGGTGTAGTCTTTCTGTGCGATCTTCACTGTAAGTTTTATGCTACTCTTGGTATTCTGGTTCGGCCTTTGACCTAGAAACTTATTCGACCTCTTCGTCTGGTAAGAGTCTCTTGTTTGACACTAGTTTTCTTTTGCTTGTTTCTCCGCCTGGGCGCTTAATCACTCTGCTGAGTTATGGACAATAGCTTAATTGAAAAGATTTAGGAATTTTTCTGTGTACAAGGTTAATGTTGGTTGTTTTGCTGGACTATGCGACTATTCTTGTCTTGGCTTCTTCTGTCCAACCGTTCTTTGAGCTCTCTGGTCATATTACTCTGTTTCTTGGACAAGTTGTGGTCTCAGGGTCTTCGGCTTCGGTTTCTTCTTCAACGGCAAGGTAAGGTCTCGCTCTCTGCTATCATTCTTCTCTCCTTTTCACGCTTTTGTCTAACTCACTCGCTCCTTCGTGAGTAGAGGGTTCCTCGGTGATTGTAACCTAGGTGCCCTATCTCCGCACTAGTAAGTTCAAAACCCTTGTCTTGGTATTTTTTCCTTTCCGTCTCTTCTTTCTCTATCACGGAATGTTCACGCTTGGTTGTTGGTGTCTGTCATTGCAGGTGGGTTCGTTCTGGAGGTTTTTGGCTTTGGCTTCTTGGCGTGCTAGCTAGACCCAGGTAGGGTCACTCCTTGTCATTCTTGTCACTTGTTTTATCTCCGTCGCTGGTTAGGGTTAAAGTAGTCTGTTGTGGAACTTTTGATTGTCCGATAGTATGTAGTCAAAGTCTGTTAGACTTGCATCATTTCGTTTACGGATAGTTGTTGTAGGCTTGCTTTTCGGTTAGGGTTTCTAAATCTATCCACTATTACAAACTCATTAGATTTTTACAATGTTATTTCACATGGACTGTGTATATATTGAACAGAGATTTTGTGGTTACTTTGTGAATAAAAAGAGGGTTTATTCTTCAGAAAAATACCTGTGCGACTTGTCTGTGTCTTTGCTGCTCGAAATTTGTAAAACTTCCAGGAACCCTTTTTGTTCTTTTGACTAGTAATTTCTGGAACCATGCGGCCTCGTCTTTGTAATGTCCTCTGTGGCTATATTTGCAAGATTGCTTTGTTGATTTTTCAATCTATTTTAATCAATACAAATAGAACAATATATGTATATATGCTTTTGGAATAGATACCAGAGAATGTGCTTTCCCTCTATCAGGGAATTTAACAAATGATAGATAGACAGCTGTGGGATGTTAGAAAGTAGCTTGTGTGCTTAGAGATATTTTTATTATCTTTCTCCTTCTAAAAGGTCAAACCTATTATAATGCATTATGTCTCTTTTTCAATAATTGCTTGGAAACAGTTTCTCCTAACTGCTATTGGTTACATTTTGATAGTTCTTTTTCAGTTCTAAAATTGTTTATTTCCCTACGCTACAATCTGTAAAAGTTAACATGAAAATAAAAATAATTATTTGCAATAGTTTGATTAATTAAACTTCTACCTTCCTAAATACTGTTTCTTTACAAAATTCAAATAACAACAAAAAAAATGACTACAGTGTTCACTTGCAATTTCCCTCTCAGTCCTCTCAGAGATCAAACAACCTTCTGTCATGATGACCCGTCAGCTAGATTCTCTTGCATCAGGCTCCCGGGGTAATAAAAAGTCATGGTTCCGTTCCATGAGCTTCTCCACAGAATAACTTGCCTTTTGTATTTGCGCTGCGTCGAGCCATGAACTGTCCTCGATAGGACGGTTCTTCCACTTGACAAGGTATCACAGATACTCCTTCCTGCGAGTCCTCTTTGGCCACCTGTGTGTCAAGAATCTTCTCGATCTCATGGGGTTGAGCCGAAGGCATTTTCCTCATCCAAGGACTGCCTCCAACTTGGGTGTCTCGTTCTGGCCGTACCACACTGTCATCTTCCGGGTTGGCAGTATATGGGAACAGGTCTGCCATGTTGAAAATAGGCGATATGCCTATATCTGGTGGCAGCTATATTTCACAAGCGTTGGATGAGAATTTATGCAGATTTTTACATGCACCAATCTTCTTAAATTTCAGCTTGTTATATGTGCCCTTAGGAAATCGTTCTTTACGTAAGTGTGCAAGGAATTCATCCCCTACATTGAATTGTACTTCCCGTCGCTTTAGGTCTGCCTGCTGTTTGTATTTCTGAATGCTGTCTTGCAACTTTGATTTCACCTGTTCGTGTAGTTCATTCATCGCTTTGGCAAAATCTTCCCCATCAGCACTTCTCTTCTCCAATTTTCCTAGATCGTGCAACTCATGTACTCTGCGAGGATGCATGCCGTATAGGATCTGAAATGGACTGTGTCCGGTGCTACGGTTCGGTGAATCGTTATAAGCGAATTCTGCTTGAGCGAGTGCATGATCCCATAACCGTGAATTTTCCCTAGTCATGCTTCGTAACAAGTTTCCCAAACTCATGTTCACCACTTCCATTTGCCCATCAGTCTGCGAATGATATGCAGAGCTGAAGTTCAATTGTGTGTCCAACTTCTTCCACAGGGTGCACCAAAAGTGTCCCGTGAATTTTACATCCCTGTCAGAAATAATAGATCTGGGTAGGCCGTGTAATCTAATAATTTCCGTGAAAAATAGGTGAGCTACGTGAGTGGCATCACTAGTTTTCCGACAAGGGATGAAATTCCCCATTTTCAAAAACCTGTCTACCACCACCAGCACTGAGTCGTAATCTCGTTGCATTCTAGGTAGTCCTAAGACAAAGTCAATGCTGATTGAGTCCCATGGTCTACTTAGAACAGGTAGTGGTGTGTAAAGTCCAGCCTTTTGACTATGTCCTTTCGCCAATTGGCAAACTTTACACCTACTCACATATCGCTGCACATCCCTTCGCATTCTTGGCCAGTAATAGAAGTGTCCAAGCTGATCTAAAGTTTTGTCTATATCGAAGTGTCTGGCTAGAACTCCACTATGCTTCTCCCGAATAATATTTTCTCTCATCGAACAATCAGGAATACATAACTGTCCCCCTTTAAACAGTAGCTTCTCCTACAAGTTTTAGTCCAACCATTGACTATTTTTCCTCAGCAAGGGATTCTGACAGGCTTCATAAGCCTCTTTGAAATTCGTGTCGGTGTGATACAAGTCTTTCAAATGCTTGAAGCCCATCACTTGTATCATACTTTCCTGTAAGAGCAAGGCTCTTCTGCTCAACGCATCTACCACCTTGTTGGCCTACCCGTTGATGTGTTTCAACACAAAGGTGAAACTCTGCAAATATTCAACCCATTTGGCATGCTTGTGGTTCAATTTATGCTATTGCATCACATATTGCAGTGCTGAATTATCGGAAAATAACACAAATTCACTCCCCAACAGATAGTGTCTCCAATGCTTCAGTGCTTGGACGACAACATAGAATTCCTTGTCATAGGATGAATACTTCTACCTGCTTTCGTTCAACTTTTCGTTGAAAAATGCAATAGGTTTGTCTTCTTGGCTGAGTACAGCGCCAATAGCTGTACCAATTGCATTGCAGCGAACCTGGACAAGCTTATTAAAATGTGGTAACCTTAAAATTGCCCTTTTTGTAATTTTCTTCTTTACGAGCTGAAAGCTTTTCTCTACTGCCTCGGTCCAACAAAAAGGCTGACTTGCCTTTTTAATAGTGTCCAACATAGGCGTGCAAATTTCATTGAAATTCTTATAAATTTGTGATCAAAACTCGCCAGCCCATGAAAACTACGTACCTCAAACAAGCTTTTCGGGGATGGCCAGTTAATGATTACTGCAATCTTTTCTGGGTCCATCTTCAACTCATTTTCTGCAATTACAAAGCCCAGATAAACCAGTTCTCTTTGTAGGAAAGTACATTTTTTCAAATTTATCAGCAACTTATTCTGCTGCAATTTCTCCAACACTCTTCAAACATGTCGAAAGGGCTCCTCCTTAGTCCTGCTGAAAATTAATATGTCATCAAGGTACACTATCACAAACTTGCCGATGAACTCTTTCAACATTTCGTTCATCAATCGCATAAAATTACTAGGGGCGTTACTCAAGCTGAACGACATGACCAGCCACTCGTACAGCCCTTCATTAGTCTTGAAGGCTGTCTTCCGCTCATCTCCTTCCCTGATCCAGATCTGACGATAGCCACTCTTTAGATAAATCTTTGTGAAGTATGCTACCCCACTTATGCAGTCCATCATATCATCCATCTGTGGTAGTGGAAATATGTACCTAATGGTGACTTTATTGATGGCCCATGAATCCGTGCACATCCACCATTCTCCTCCTTTCTTGGGAGCAAGCACTGTTGGTACTGCACAAGAGCTCAAGCTTTCCCTTATCAGCCCTCTATCTAGCAACTCCTGCACCTATTTCCTAATCTCCTCATTATCTTTGGGGTTCATCCGATATGTTGCCTTATTTGGTAGGCTTGCTCCGGGTATAAAGTCGATATGGTGACTGATGCTTCTTTTGAGAGGCAACTTGTCTAGCAAATTGTCAACTACAATATCACTAAACTCTTGCAGCATCTTCTGAATTTCTGCAGGCAAATCAGACATTTTTGTGTGCAACAACACTGTCTTTCCCCTCCTCACAACAACATAGTTCATTTCACTTTCCTCGATCTGTTTCAAAAACTGTTTTCCACCTATTAGCAATGCTTTCGTCCCGCTTGTTTCTACTGTCTCCTCTTCCTTGATGGGTACAAGCGTGTGCTTGATCCCATCTTTAACAAACTTGTAGCAGTTTGTCTTCCCATCATGTACTACCTTCTGATCATATTGCCATGGTCTTCCTAGCAGTATGTGACACACATCCATTGACATAATATCACAGATAACTTTGTCTTTGTACCTGCCAATGTGGAATTCAACTTCACACTGTTCATCAACCAACAGTTGGTGGCCTTTCTGCAGCCACGACACCTTGTAAGGGGTGGGGTGCTTTAGCCGCTTCAAACCCAACTTCTCTACCATCTCGGTGGCAACCAAATTATCTGTACTCCCGCTATCAATGATCAACTTGCAGCACTTCCCGTGTGATCTGAAAACTGTCCGGAATAATGCCTTCCTTTGGGTCTGTTCAGCTATTTCTTTGGCTGGTTTCAGCAATACTTTGTTCAGAACTAAGGCTTCCCCCATTTCTGGTACATTTTCTACTTCTTGGGGTGGTTCCTTAGCTTCCTTAGGCTATGCAACAAATGTTCGTCTTTGGCCAGCTTGTTCCGCTTCAGGGCATTCAAAATATCTGTGCCCCCACTTGTGGCACCTATAGCACTGATAATTAGCTCCTCTACCTCATCCATTCCCTCTTCCTCGCTAATATGGCCTACCACCTCTAGTGCTGTCTCCTTTTTTAGCTGTTCTTGAAGCCTTGGAGCTGCTACCCTCTTCGTTATTACCGGCAGTTCGTCCTCTGCCATAGGAATGTCCTCGTCTTCTGCCGGTTCCTCGTCCTCCCCTAGAATTTTGTTTTCTAGTAATCTTTTCCTCAGCCTTCACAGCACTCTGATAGGCTTCTTCTATATTTCTTGGGGAAAGAATGTTGATTTCATCCAGTATTTCCAGTCTCAAACCATTTACGTATCTTTCTGTCTTCTGTGGGGTGTCATCGGCGTAACTAGCTCTTAAGTTCACCCGGTAGAATTCTTCTATATACTCCCTTACTGTCATCCCTTTTTGTCTTAAATTCTACACTTGTCGATACAGTGCAACCTGGTAATCCTTAGGTAGAAATATTCCTTTCAACTTAGCACCATCCTTGACCACTTTTTAATCGGTAACTTGTTCATCCTTCTTCTCTCTACTTGGACAAAGTCCCACCACAGGGCTGCGTGTCCTTTCAAATTTGTTGCATCAAACTTGAATCTCTGGTCCTCGCTAACCTCTTCACTTTCAAAATACTTGTCCAACTTGCTTACCCAGTCCAACAGAACTTTTGTGGAAAGGCTGCCATCGTAATTTGGAATCTCCGGTTTGGGCTTGCTGCTGGCCAACAGGACCAACTTCAACAACCTCATCTCCGACCTTTCCACATTCGATCGATCTGTTGTAACTATGGCTTCTTCCTCATTGTCATCTCCTATTTCTAGATCCCTTCTCCTTCTTGCTTCCACTGCCTCCAAATGAGAAGTAAGGATCCTTATTTCTTCCCTCAGTCCTTCATCTACTGCTCTATGCACACCTCTCCCACGTCCTCATCTTCCAACTTCCATATCCTGGCACTTTCAATTTCCTGCTCTGATACCACTTGATGGGTCCAACCCCTCGTCACACTCACCAACTTTAATAAAGGAATATAAATTAACTTAAATGATGAGCAGTTTGATTAAATGAGAGATTGGTTCGTCCAGCGGTTGATTACAATGATTTAATAGTTGTTTGTTTTCCCGGTACTTATGACTTGTACCTGCACTGTTAGTCCTTGGACAAGTGTCCAATCCTCGAAAGTATCACTCCTGCTTTGGTAATTGACCCACAAACCCTATCTCCCGGTCATTTTGCTCGTTGTGTTATTGAGGTTGAGGGTTTCTCAGTGTAGTCTTTCTTGCAATTTTCACTGTAAGTTTTATGTTGCTCCTAGTATTCTAGTTCGGCCTTCGACCTGGAAACTTATTTGGCCTCACCGTCTGGTAAGAGTCTCTTGTTTGACACTGGTTTTCTTTTGCTTGTTTCTCCGCTTGGGCGCTTAATCACTCCGCTGAGTTATGGACAATAGCTTACTTGAAAAGATTTAGGAATTTTTCTGTGTACAAGGTTAATGTTGGTTGTTTTGCTGGACTATGCGATTGTTCTTGTCTTGGCTTCTTCTGTCCAACTATTCTTTGAGCTCTCTAGTCATATTACTTTGTTTCTTGGATAGGTTGTGGTCTCAGGGTCTTCAGCTTCAGTTTCTTCTTCAACAGCAAGGTAAGGTCTCGCTCTCTGCTATCATTCTTCTCTCCTTTTCACGCTTTTGTCTAACTCACTCACTCCTTTGTGAGCAGAGGGACCCTCGGTGACTACAACCTAGGTGCCCTGTTTCTGCACTGGTAAGTTCGAAACCCTTGTCTTGGTATTTTTTCCTTTCCGTCTCTTCTTTCTCTATCACGGAATGTTCACGCTTTGCTGTTGGTGTCTGTCGTTGCAGGTGGGTTTGTTTTGGAGGTTTTTGGCTTCGGCTTCTTGGCGTGCTGGCTAGACCTGGGTAGGGTCACTCCTTGTCATTCTTGTCACTTGTTTTATCTCTATCGCTGGTTAGGGTTAAAGTAGTCTGTTGTGGGACTTTTGATTGTTCGATAGTATGTAGTCAAAGTCTGTTAGACTTGCATCATTTCGTTTACGGATAGTTGTTGTAGGCTTCCTTTTCGGTTAGGGTTTCTAAACCCGTCCACTATTACAAACTCATTAGATTTGTACAACATTATTTCGCATGGACTGTGTATATATTGAACAGAGATTTTGTGGTTACTTTGTGAATAAAAAGAGGGGGTTTATTCTTCAGAAAAATACCTGTGCGACTTGTCTTTGTCTTTGCTGCTTGAAATTTGTAAAACTTCCAGGAACCCTTTTTGTTCTTTTGGCTAGTAATTTCTGGAACCATGCGGCCTCATCTCTGTAATGTCCTCCGTGGCTATATTTGCAAGATTGCTTTGTTGATTTTTCGATCTGTTTTAATCAGTACAAATAGAACAATATATGTATATATGTTTTTGGAATAGATACCAGAGAATGTGCTTTCCCTGTATTAGGCAATTTAACAAACGATAAATAGACAACTGTGGGATGTTAGAAAGTAGCTTGTGTGCTTAGAGATATTTTTATTATCTTTCTCCTTTTAAAAGGTCGAACTTGTTACAATGCATTATGTCCCTTTTTCAATAATTGCCTGGAAACAGTTTCTCCTAACTGTTGTTGGTTACATTCTATTGGTTACATTTTGATAGTTCTTTTTTCAGTTCTTAAACTGTTTATTTCCCTACGCTACAATCTGTAAAAGTTAACATGAAAATAAAAATAATTATTTGCAATAGTTTGACTAATTAACCTTCTACCTTCCTAAATACTGTTTCTTTACGAAATTCAAATAACAGCAAAAGAAAAGACTACAGTGTTCACTTGCAATTTCCCTCTCAGTCCTCTCAGAGATCAAACAATCTTCTGTCATGATGACTCGTCAGCTAGATGCTCCTGCATCAAATTTTGTCAAAATGCAACATTGGATAGATTTCAGTACCATTCTAACATCACAATATTAAACCCTAATATTAAACCAAACAATATAAACCTTAACATTATAAAACCTAATATTATAAACCCGTATTTCAAACCCAATATTAAACCCTAATATTAAATCCAATAAAGCAAACCACAATTTTAAACCCAATATTATAAACTTCACTATTAAACTCAAAATTATAAACCCAAAATTAAACCCAAATACTATAAACCCAATATTTAAAACCAGAATACTAAAACCCCAATAATAAAATCCCTGATATTAAACCTAATATTAAACCTTAAAATAAACCCAATATTATAAAACCTAATATTTAAAATCGCATTAATATTTAAAACCCTAATATTTATTACAATGTAATGTAACATTGCCACAATGATTGTCACATTGCTACAATGTTTGTGATAATGCGATGTTGGATAAATTTTAGTACCATTCTGACATCACAATATTATACCCTAATATTAAAAAGTCTGGTATTATAAACCTAATATTGCAAAACTCAATATTATAAATCTCTGTATTAAACCCAGAATTATAAACTGTAATATTAAATATAATATTATAAACCCAATAATAAACCCAATATTAAACCATAATATTAAAAACTCAATATTATAAACCTTAATATTCAACCTAATATTATAAATCCTGATATTAAACCCAATATTAAACCCTAATATTTAGACCTATTATTAAACGCTATATTACGAACCTTAATATTATAAACCTAATATTAATTCCAATATTATAAACCCAAATATTAAACTCGATTATAAACTGTAATATTATAAACCCTATTATTAATGTCTAATTTTGTAACATTGAAATGAGACTTCAAATAAATTGCAATGTAATGTAACATTGCGACAATGATTGTTAGATTGATTGTCAAATTGTGACAATGTTTGTCATAATGTGAGGTTGGATAGATTTCAATACCATTCCAACATCACAATATTAAGCCAAATATTATAAACCTTAACATTATAAAACCTAATATATAAACCCTAATTTCAAACCGAATATTAAACTCTAATATTAAACATAATAATGTAAACCCCAATATTAAACCCAATAATAAAACCCTAATATTATGACCCCTAATAATATAAACCCAATATTATAAACTTAAGTGTTAAACCCAAACTTATAAACCCCAATATGAAACCCAATATTATAAACTCTAATATTAAACCACAATACTATATGTTGATTTTCTTGGTGCAATAGAAACTCGCACAATATTTCTGAAAAACTAATAATTACTTTTGATGAATATTTTCTTTTGCTTTTATTTCAATATGTAATTTAGTAATTATACTTCAGAAATTCAACCATAAAGAACAATAGAATAGTAGAGGTCACAATGCATAAAGAGGAGACAAGATTTATCTTGGTAAAACCCACCACGGGGAAAAACCCTGTAAGATTTTCAATAGAGAAATTCTTCTGTTCAACAAGAGACACACCTAGACCTATGGTAAATTTTGGTCAACCCCTCCAAGTCAAGCCTCCCAATTTGATCCAGAATTTTGTTTTGCCTATCCTAAGCCAACATTTCAACCTTCCTACAATTACCAGTCAACCCAAAATTCTAACCCCTGTAGTTGCGCAAAATTTCAGCCCCTGTAACAGAATGCCCAGAAAACCTGCAAACTAGAAAGAAGAGAGTCTATCCACATGTGTGAGTTTCAAGAGAGAGAAAGAGAGAGCCAATTCATCTTCTTCTTTGTCTTATTTTTACTTCTTATCCTTTGCTTGAGAGATGTGAATTTCCCAAGTGGAGGAGATCAAACTACCTTTATATAGTGTTATGTTGGGTCGAATGGGTGTGACTTTTACCTAGGGCCAAGTTGACAACTTTGAAGCCAAAAATTACAATTAAAAAATTCAAAGTTTCATCTTTAAAATGTCACAATGGCACTGACTCAAAATAAAATTTATTTCAATTCTAGCATTTAAAATATGCTTTACAATAATAAATACAAGTACATAAAGTGGCCAAATATACATTATGAAGACTGACCATAGTTACAAATTCAACACTCCCTCTTAACTAGGGAGGTATTCATAAGTACTGCCATAGGTATTCTCAAGTTGGCGCATTTTTCTATGAAAATGTTATAACAAATCATCAATGTTAGCATCACCATCTACCATTAGCATCTATTAGTGGCCATATTCAAGGTGGCACCAAACCCAATATTGCAATGCCATCAACACATCATGACTCACTCCTCCAGAGGTATTGGTCCACATGGCCTCTCCCTAGGCCAAAATGCTGAGACCTCAACTAGATAACACTCACTGACCCTCCCTGGTGAGCACTTTGGGCCAAGGCCTCACTCAACCCCTCCTGGTTAGTGATCAGGTCTAGATGCTTAACTACACCCTTCTAGTGTGTGATCAAGTCTAGGGCCTCATTCAACCCTTCCCTAGTTGGTGATCGTGTACAAATGTTGAAGGGCCTCATTATGCCATTCCCAGTGTATGATTGGGTCCATAGACCTCACTACACCCATTCTTGGTGTGCGATTGGTTCCACAAACCTCATTACACCCTTTCCTAGTGTTGGCTTGTTGGGGCCTGACCCAGGTTTAGAGTTAATTAGCCAAACAAATCCTTGTATTACTGGCCCTTTTGGCAACAGTCCGTGGAGCGCGGACTGAGGTCTCACCCGAAGTAGTTTGGGAGGGTGCTGGAACCAAGTTTCTACACCCTTGATATTTCTGAGAGGTTCGACTAGTCCAACTGTTCGTTCCTGTGCGCAGGTTGCTTCGCGCACTTCCCAGGTCTTCGTGCCCTGATGTACTTGCCTTCACGCAGCCCTAACTAGGGGCTGTGGGGCTTCCGCGCTGCTGGAGAAGCGTCCTGCGTTATTTGCCTAAGTTACACCTGATATCTTACTTATCTTCCTACGCCTAGTCAATTATCTTCACACAACTGGATGTCTTAAGTTATATTTATTTATACAACACATTCATAAGAGTTCGCGTAGCAAAGAAAAAATACACTTGCAATTTATACCCAATCATACATTAAAACAGGAAAAGATACACAAAAATATGGTAAACTTCTCTTTATTAATTATTCCAATGGTTATAGACTCAACCTTCCCTACGCACTTAGTTGCAGGGGTCTGCGCACTCATCTGCGGACTACTAGGCCTCTGCACACTCAACTGCAGAGCCTTCTCCTACTCTACGACCCAAAGACACACTTTACACTTCGACTCAATCATTTTGAATTATCATGCTTCCATTCTTGTTTTTCTCCTGTACACTTAGAGCCTCACTCTCTTTATACAATCCCATGGTCCGCAGACCATGGGTAGGTCTATCAAGCCAAAATTGTATTACAAAACCGAGGGTGGACAACCCTGTGACTCTATTATAACTTCGTGCTTCATGCCCATAATTCGCGGAGTTTTTACAAAAGACTTGGTAAAAACTTGGGCTTTAAGCCTGAAAACATGCCTTGGGCGGTTCCATGCCTAACAGCCCCCCAACACAAACATATTGAATCACCCTCGAGTCACTTTGTCGTTGCGGAGATCTTCACGCGGAGTCCCTCCAACTCTGTTTGAACTACTGCAAGGTCAGTAGCGCACTGAGCGACTGCCTGCTAGATCCACTGTACGTGTTGTTCCGAGACCGTGGTGTCAGAACAACACCTTCTGTGCATGTGCATGTGTGCATGTGTCCCCCTCATTTGCGCGAGCTTGCCTTCAATTTCTATTGTGATGGTGAAGGCTTCGTTGATCCAAGTCTAAACACGCACCTTTAGGACTGCTTCCTTGTGCCGTGCCGCGTCCACCTGTTATTTTAGTGCTTTGACCTGTTGCATCCACACGATCCTCTGAGTGAGGGCCACCGTCTACGTAGTTCCTTTCACACTCGCATACTGCTGCTAGATTTCTTGTTACTCCACCTCTAAGTGTTGGATGTTGGGGTCCTCCTGCAGATTCGTGAGGACCTCAAAGGACTCCTCCAACATTCTGGTGCAGTCTCGCACTGCACTACCGATCTCGTCCAGTCGTGCTATAATAGCACTAGCGCGTTGTTCTCTGACTTCCAGAGGGGTGGATGGCTGCGCCTTTAACCACAGCTCGACGATATGAAGGTTCAGCTCCAGCTGAACCTTTGTCATTTCCTCCCGCACCTAGCGCACCTCTGCTGCTAGCTTGTGGGTGCACGCCTCTGCTGGTGTGTCTGTTGGGATGGCCAGCTCATGGATGCTTTGACAAGCTTGACCCAGTACCTATACCAGTTGTGGATTTTGCGACAACACTTCGTCACACTGCAAGCTCAACTATTCCATGTTGATTTTCTACTCGCTTAGGACTTACAGCGCATGGCTTTCCCTAGCCCACAGTTCTACAGTAATCCATCCTGCAGAATGTATAATGTCTCCCATGGGAGTGCAACCATGTTGATGCCGATAGCCTTCAACGCGCTAATTGTAGGCATGTCGGCCTCATTTGTTATCACTAGTGCCCCTTTTGGCAGCACTATGGTATTTGTCACCCGAGTGCGCAACATTTGTTCTGCTGCCATTGTCTTGACCGCGAGGCTGCTCAAAAGGGTACCAACCTAAGGAGTTCGCACCTGTAACTCCTGCAGCTGCACTCTGAGGGCCCCCAACAAAATTTGGTTCTCTTGCATAAAATTTTGGAGGGCCTCAGAGGTGACATCGTTCACTGTCTCGCCAATGTCGTGCAAATCACCCATGGTAAGGGTGATCGGGTCAATCGACAACTTCAATGCCTTGACCTTCTTGCGCAGCCTTGTTCACTTGGTCAAGTGCTGGCGCTTCAACTATGTTGACGTGGTTTGTGGGTCCATGCCTCCCTCCTCTTCTTCTACTTCCTGCCCATGAGAAGGCGACTTTTGGCCCTTGCGCGCCTTCGTAGCTGCCTCCTGCACTGTTTCTACCTTTTTCTATTCAGCTGTTATTTGTGCAGCGTCCCGCACCTCCTGCGCTTTTGCTGCCACTGCCTCCTTTCTTCTCTTCTTGGCCAACTGTGCCATGCACAGTTTGGCATCCTATTTCTTCCTTTGCGCCACAAAGTTCTCCATTGCCGTGATGTCTGGAGCGCACCACTCTAGTGGCTATGTCTCCAGTACATTAAAGATGACGTTTTCTGTGGCCACAAAGGGTAGCTCTATCCATTTCTTGGTCGGGTCCTTGCGCGCTCTGATGTATATGCTGTAGAGGTCCGCTATCATTTCTTCCATGAAAATTTACTAGGTGACAAGTGCTTTACGAGAACAAAGCCCTCTATACCATACAAACTGATTCAGTTCTAAATATAAAGATGAAATACATACCTTTTGTAATAGTTGCACATCATGTAGATCAAAATATTGTTGCATCTGTAGAATCCATGTTACCGGATCCTTGCCACCAAACTTCCTCATATCGCTTTTTGTTTTTTTAGGAGCTCGATATTGAAACAAATGTAACTATGTATTTCCAAATCTCCAAATTGTGAAATTGCGACCTGTGGTAGCTGTCCGCGTGCTCTTTCTAATGCCACCAGTCTGATTGAAATTGGATTCTCCAATAAAGAGTTATGCCCAATATCCCAATATGTCATGATTATATACCTTTTCAGTAGAGTGAACTTTCACGAAGCTCCACGTATCACTGTTTCAACCTTAGGATATGAAACCGATACACAGAAAACCACAGTTCGTTCTCCTTCTGTAACGTCTTACGAAATTTCAATATGATATCCAGAGAGAAATTTATGCTAATTTTCCTAGGGTCACCTGTCAGGGATGTAATTTAGGAGCCTGCAAAAAACCTAATTTATTTGGATCATATCTCTGAAAATATAGCGAGACAAGATCTGAAATTCAAACCCAAGCTTCATCAAGATTTCGGCTCACATGGGTTTCAATTTCAGAGTCTGAACTTTCATAGGAAAAGAATTATAGTGAAAATTCCACAATGACCTGTTTGTGATGGAATTATGGAGCTTGCAAAAAAACCTAACTTTCTCAGATCATAGATCTGAAAATATAGTGAGACAAGATCTAAAATTCGGACCCGAGGTTCAGAACGATTTTGGCTCAAATGGATTTTTTTTAGTGTCTGAAATTGCGTAGAGAAAAAGTTATAATGAAAACACCAAACTGACCTGTTTGGAGTAGCGTAACCCTAGAATCCAAAGCTCTGATACCAAATTTTATGAAGCTAGCTCACAAAAAGATAGAAAAGAAATATCAACACCTTAGAAATCAGCCTCTTCGAGGGGCAAACCTCCTTTACATTACACAAATGAACAATTCTTGGATGATACAAATGACAATACCTCATTTCTATATATAGGAGTCTAAGTGGTCCCAATATACTTAGAGCCTACATAACAATAATATTGTAGGGGCACAACAACAAAAATAATGTTCCTCTATGGGGCATAATAATAAAAACATGGGGACTACATGGGCACAACAATACAATAAGGGGGTTGCACTAATAAAAAGAAGGGGGTACACTAGTAGTATAGGGACCTAACATCTGTTACCCATGAAAATACCTTCTCATCAACTTAAAGGAGTTCATCAAGCCTTTAGTCAAAATACACCTCTTTTTTAAGCCTTTTGAGACTATAACACACCCTATCTTCTTGCATAGAGTGTTATAATGCAGGTCCTGGTCATGAAACCTACGTTACCCTAACTAGTAATGCACTTTAGCTTCAGTAAACTTGTGTTATCAAACTTTCACGTATCCACGAGAAAAAATCATGAGTTAACTTCCTATGACATGTAGTTCACTCAAGTAAACTCTAAAAAGGTGGAATTATATCACCTTAAACTCATTTATAGATGTTGCGTATCTGAACAAAACCAATAAATTGGGATAAAGCATTAAAGCTAAGGGAACGTCATCTACCCTATGGATTTTTCCCAAATTGCAGTGAAGAGAGACTAAGAGTCTTCATATCCTCAATTCTGCCTATAAATTTAAGGTTAGGCCATTAAGAAAGGGATAAAAATTCTTTGATTGTTACACTGTCAATATTTCACTTGTGACAGAGAGAGTTTGGAGCTAGGAACTAGAGAAGATCATGCTGCAACTACCATGGTTGTAATCTTTCCCCTGTTTACTTAATATATATATCTACTGATCTTTCTTCCATATTATTTTTCATTTCTTATGCATCTTGTATTTGATTAATGATGGTTATTGATATATTCAATGATGAATAACTGCTAGTTTATGAATTTTTTGGATTGATAAAGTTATTATGGTGTGAATATTGCGTTTGTTTTCTTTATGTACAATATTAGCCTTTGGATTTATCTAGGAGCTCCTCTCAACTACAATGTTTGCTCCTACTAATCTACACCGAAGGATCATTAGGTTATTATTCACCCGCAATTTGTGAACTCTAGTTTATTATTTGCATTATTAAATGAGTTCGACTATAGAACAATATACCTTGACCTGTCTAACTTAGGTTTCTAGGAATACCTGAGAATTTTTTCTTGTTTTTCTAATCGATCACAAATCAATATAGCAACGACATAGATCACATAACCAACAACATTCGAAGTATATGCATTAAGAGTGCTAGAAGGGTAGTATTGTGGGTATTAACCGCAACATATGTTTCGCGTTTTCCCCACATGCATGCCATGGGTGGTGTCTTAGCAAAATAGCTTGAGTTGATAGCAATGAAATAATGTTGCATTTAATGCTTTAGATACAAGATATCATCACCATACTTTCATGACCACGGACTTATGGGTTGTCTTTTAATCAATTATGTTTAATCTTTGAACAATTAACTCCCAAGACTTTGCCTTTACAATAGTCAAGGTAAATCAACTTCCCATTGGTGGGTCACCAAACTTTGTAATATCCTAATTTGACTATGCGCCCATGGATTTCATAATATGTGGCATAACTAAATTGATGCAATGTCTTGTAAGTATGTCAATAGCACTGTGATTCCAAGTTTAATAATCTAGAAAACAACCTTGTGAGAATATCCCTGCTAGGATGATCACAACTATATAAATTATATGTTGAATGTATATCATATATTCCAAAGGTTCACCATTGAAGTTTGCAACGATGATGAAAACTTATAATAAATTTATAATCATGCCACCATGACTATTGTTCACACTTTTGAGGGAATATTTTTTAACATGGTTATTGTATTAATATTAAAATAAGAGAAACTTTCACCACCATATGTGTCATTTATGTATTGGTCAAGAGATTGTTTCTATGTATATGTATTTATAAATGTAGGCATGATTTCCCCATGAAGTGAGTATTTACTGCTTTTGCATATCAAATACCAATCATTTATATGAGGAAAAAGTGATCCAGGAGGATTATCCAATTTCTATAATTCCAAAGATTTCAGTTGTTCTCGGAAAAGAATACCAAGCAATAGAGCTATAGTACTTTTGGTTGATCATTCGGTCTCCGGATGAAGGAGGAATCATTTTTCAAAGTTTAGGTGCTGAAGGGGCCTAGCTGGCAATGTGGCGTTTCTGTAGATTGACATGTGGCATCAAGTCAAACTCTCATTTTTAGGGCACCTCTCTAGTTGATGGTGATATTGTTGGGTTATGATTGATTTCGTGGTAAGGGCACATTATTTTAACCTAAGCTACAACCTTATATTAAAAAATCCCATGAAGCTAAAGTTCTAAGGCACAAACCTATGGTGGCGCATTTTACAACTTATACCTATAGTTTACAAACTATATATGATGTATAATGGTGGTGCATTAAAACTATAAGGGAGAAAATCTAATTTTTATGGTAAGTTTAGAGCGAATATTACATGGCGCATATAACATTAAAATATATATATCAAACCTATGGTATAAGCCTAGCACTAATGTGACATGTCAATTGTTGAGCGGAATACATCATACAACCATGGAAGATGTAACATCATGTTGGTAGCTATGAATGTGGAACGTGGTGGAGGTCAAACATTACATGTGGAAAGGAAGCTTTCAACATCGTGCAGGTCCAGTCGACATGTGAACGGTTGGCAGATAGGCCGGTCGACAAGGAGGAGGACCATGGGGTTGCAAAGTACTTGTTTGCCAGAACCTGTAAACTTATCAAGCTGACCACCTGCAAACGGTTTCACAACACTCTCGGGTTAACGGTTAGCGTCGAGTTAAATTTAATGTTAATTCTAAAGTTTCGAGCCTATGACCTTATACCAAATGCCAAAAATGTAATATGGTTAGAACTTTATTAATTTTATGCTCCAGGGGAAAATTTGGATAAGGTGGGTTATGAGATATGCGAAGGTTTGCAAGCTATGCCATGGTGTTAAAAATCTATTGCACCTCTCTTAAATTTGTTCACCTAACACCCAACAGAATGCCAACTTTAGCCCAAGAGGTTAGACCTTGGAACCTGCCCAAGGCTTATAAAAGAGCTAGCCATTGCACTAGTGCGTCAAGAATGGACAAAGAACTTCTGGAGTTGAATTTGTATGTGCCTACAAATGTTCTTTTGGGCGTAACTTGGCCATCCCTGGGCCTTTTTCAGAATGAAGATAGGCGTTAGAAAGCTGATACTGAGGGCTTTCATTTTACAGTAACCAACAAGTGCATGCGTGCATAGTTCAGTTGGGTAAATTTGATGTAAATAACCTTTATGGAGATTTCCTAATAAAACAAACGCCCACTTGGAAGCGGACCTGGAGACGTAGTCCAGGAGGGATGAAATCTGTCAACAATTTGCTGTGTTTGCTTCTTCTCTTTTAGCTGTCATGTTATTTGTTGCTCTCAAGTTTATGTTTATGGCATATTAATAATTAGTTTCCCTCTTTTCGTTCACACTTATGCAACCTTAGTTAATGTTGATAAATTTGCGCAAATAATCAATTATGTAAGATTTCAGATCAAAAAGTATGGATATAATGATACTGTATGAAGTCATCAACACCATTAGTATAATAAAAACCTTGAAACCATATATAAAGTGAATACACAAGTACAATATAATAATTTATAATTTCTTATAATGCCATGTGCTAAAATAAAAACATGAAGTTATGCAATGATGTCATGTCAATACTCCTTAGTTCTCTAGGGGACCCCACCTACTAAGACTTATAATTTTAGTTATTTTAGGGGTATTATTTTTAAGAATGTTCAGGAGGAGGAATCATGACAAGAGTGCGATGACTTGTGCAATTTTTTTTATGTAATTGGCTCAACAGGGCTCAAATATGAGCTCTAGTTTATGAGTTACACTTTTCTAAAGTGACAGTATGCCTTTTCCTTTAGTTTCATTGTTCCATCTAATTGCAATTGCTTCATCTCAACTTCCCTGAACAAAAATTGAAATTTTATCCTATCATTGTTTGAGACATATAAACACCTCACTGTGGACCTCTTGTTTTTTTGAGAAAAATAATGAAGTGCCTATACCTTTTGGGTTTTTCTCAATTCTCATTAGGCTCGAGATACCCTCTATCACCTCCATTAACACTTGGCTTGCATATAACCTTCCACTTTACCTTCGAAAAAGCCTTTGTCTATTTTTGGAACAAATTTAAAAAAATATCCCCACCAAGTTGATGTCATTGATTGAGATCTTGACATCAGGTTCCCCTAGCTTCTCTTCTATTCAATTGAAAATGCTCGAGATATGAAGGCTCGATAATTTGTGGGGCCATCTCCCATGGCACATCATCTAAGTGCCTCATCATCAGTATTAGGCTTCCTCAACTTATTTTCTACTCAATTTACAATTTACGATATCAGAAGTCACACGATATGTTGTCAGTGCCTCAACATCAACATCTCTGTATCAGTTTCCCTTGCTTCCTTTCTACTCAATTGAAAATTCCTGAGATCCAAAGGTCCCAAGATCTAGCGAAGTCCTCCCCTATTCCACATCGTCTTGGTGCCTCGACATCGATCCTTTTTCCACTCTCTCATCATTTAGAAACACTGATATTCGAGATCTGATACTTGTGGTTTCTCTTCACTGTATTGAGGGTGGGACACACCGGTCCATGTCACCTCGACAACTTAGCATCAAACTTCATCACCTCACTTTGACATCAGTTACAACGCCGAGGCCTAAGACCTGACATACGTCATATTATTATGATGTTATACTCACATAATTCTGATGTAGAATGACACATGAGTTGACCACATAAGCTTCATTGTCAGTGTCTCCAACTTCCACTGTGTCTAGGTGGCTCCTTTATGGCCATCGGTCCATGTCCTATTGGCACCTCACCCTCATGATTCTCTCACCTTACTTCAACAAAAAATGTAAATGTAAAGGTATGAGACCTGACATATGTCATATTATGATGATGTCATGATGTCATGTTGATGTGGAGTGTCACACTAGTTGTCCATGCAAGCTATCATGTCAGTGTCACTTGTTCTATATTGCCTACGTGGCTCCATCATGGCTATCTACCTGTCCTACTAAGTCATCTACTTATCATGCCCACTATATTTCTTTAACCAAACAACTAGTAATGTGGAACCCCAACAATAGTTTCAAGTTTAAGGAATGAGGGACCCCATAATTTTGCCACAGATCCCAATCACCCCATGCTCCCACCCCCATGAGAGGAGGGGGGGGGGTTCACTCTCAATCATTGATTTGTGACAATCAAACATTGATATGAACAACCAATGGGGCACAAATTTCCACCGCACCGCCCTCCCCCATCCCCACCCATTAAAATTCAACAATGAGGGGGGGCCTGTAATCAACTTGAGCCATTAAATCTCATGCACATTTCACCTAGTCAACTTGCATGTTGTTTAACAAATGGGCGAAAATTTCATATATCACTTTCCATGTGCATGGACCAATCATAGTGACTTCACTCCCATTTGAAAGGATTTCTATCTACTTTAGGTGTGGGGTGAAACATTGAAGTGATATTTCCTGTAATATTCCTCCGCTCACTTAGATTTGACCACAAAAGGAGTCTTGTAGTTGATCTCAATTTTCAGATATCACACCATTATAGATCAATGACTATTTTCCTATCTAAACTATAGTGGAACTCCTTTTCACAAATTCACATAAATTATTTTAATAAATGGCTATAAATTTAGGGATTTTCCTCCATTTTTCCCCAAATTCTTCCATGGCCGGCTTTGTCTGTTCATCAACTCGACAAATTCCTGGTCTAATGTCATTCAGGCAAGGGTTGAAATTGAAAATTTTACCCATGGATTCAAATTCCCCAATTCTTGTGGGGCATTCTGACAAATATCTGACTGGTGTCTTCCTATCAACACTTTGTTAAACACTTTATCGACAACCTGCTTGCAACCTGTACTTTGCCTTCTTGCGCTTGGCCCATACAAGCCTAGTGTTGTAGCCTGGGACCTGGAACCACTTGTACAATACTCTTGGCTACCTTTCAATCTATTCCAATCTCTTGTTGGGGCCCAATCTAGTGCCACTCACCCCTGACATTCTATATTCTAAAAAAAAACCCCTTTCTAGGAAATTCTTACTCAATAATTTACATAATGCAATGCACACTAAAATGCATAACATATGCACATACATATTTTTAACGTAATTATATTCTTTCAATTAACATACATATACACTTCATTGACATATACATAACATTTGCGGAGGAAATAAATACAAAATATAATACTTATCTTTTAATTGGCCAATTGGTTGTAGGCATTTGATGTTCCACTTAGACATAAACCATGCTATTAATTTTATTTCAACAACAAGTCACCCCCGAGCTAGGGCTTTGACTCCATGGGCATCAACTCATTGAAATCTTGGTACAAGCTCAATACCAACAACCAATGACCAAAGTACCAATCCAAAATTCCTCCAACTAGTAGTTCTGCAGCTTCCAAGAGTTCCACTGTCCTTATGACTCTTCCAGGTACCCTTCCCAGCCTTCACATAGCTAAGGTACCAAACCTTCCATCCTCCAACCAACATTCCTGTGCCTTCGAGGATTTTCATTGCCCTTACAAGCCTTCTCACAATCAAGGTATCAATCTTGACAGTCTCCAACCAACAATCTTGTGGCTTCAAAGAGTTCCACTTCCCTCAGAGGTATTCTAGGTACCCTTCCAGGACTCACAAAACCAAGGTACGAAACCTAACATTCTCCAACCAATAGTGTTGTGGCTTTAAGGATTTTTTTTACCCTCACAGGGCTTTCATTTATGCTTACATGATTTAATTTTTATAACAATATCCATACCTCCATGGTTATCTGCTAGAATATGTGAACAAGAATCCCTCACACTAGTGTAGGAATCCCTCTAAGTAATCCCCTCACAGTTCCAAACATGCCACTTTTCATCACTTGGCAATCACCTAACCCACCTCATGGGCCTTGGTTATATGCAATGGGCTACGTTTAATGATTATTTAAACTATATGAGCCCCTTCTACACATTCATGGAGTCTCAACCCCTCATTCTCATTTTGTCTTTTTGGTATGTATCCATTATATTTTATTAATATGCGTGTGTTATAATAATTACATTACCATGACTTCTAGCTTCAAAATATAAAACAATGCACACATGCATACAAACACAAAAACACATAACACTCATACACATAGGCACAACATCCCACATAACACATTTACACACATGCACCTGGGGACCATGGCCCTCAAAAGTTGTCCTCGACTCACTAGCATATTTAAAGTGTCATGGCTCACGAGCCTCTCTCTACATATATATGCTATTTATATTCCATAGGTCAAATATGGGTGTTACATTAAAAAATGTCCAACTCAAAGTAAATATTTTCTTTCAGCATTAGGCATAGTTGACCCTTTTGATTCCTGCTTGATCACATTTGATTAAGACAATTCAAAACCATGACAACTTCCACCATTAGTTGCTTTCCAGATTCTTATTACTATATGTAACATCAGCATTCATAGATGAGGGGAATCCACATATATCTTGTTAAAGATGGCATGGTAGACATTAGGATTCCACTAGCTGGTAATTTCATCTATCACCTTGAGGGAATATGATGGTTATCATTCACAACCAGTAGGACTTTTCCAGAAAATATTAGTGGAACTCATTAGCAAGAAAATTCTCATCGATAGTGAAGTCTTGGATGTGTAGGTTTTAACCACGTAAAAAAATTACCTGCATAGGAATTCTAAAAATAGAAAATAAACAATGGCAAGAGCATAAAACATAAAATATATATACATAGAAATTTCCCCTAGATCCCAAAACTAGGACTACCAGATTGATTTTTCATTATGTTCTTTTCAATGTTACAATACATATATATACATGCCGAAGCATCCATAAACCCCAATCCATTAACCCCGAATTAGAACATAAATGTAGTTCCCTTGACCGGATCTACAAAATACCATGGACAAAAAACCATCATGCCCAAAACCATGTGTGAAATCCATGCACAAAACCATAGTTAGGTTTGCCCACCTAATATAGGGTCTAATTTTTTTTCCCAGGGTGCTGCCCCAGACCCTGTGCAGGGGGGCTGCCGCCCCCCATGCATACCCCCTAACAGGGGGGAAGCCACCACCCCTGTGACCCCCCGGAATCACCCTGCACAACATATAGGGGGGACTGCCACCCCCCGTGACCCCCCACACGTGGGGTTGTCGTGGAAAGAATATAACACAACCCAACATTATCCCATTTGTTATTTTATTTCCACAAGAGAGCTTAGTCATTGATTTAGCCTTGCAATGCCCATTGTTTATCTACACCAAGAGAACTTCTCAGTGCTCACAGACTTTGCGAATGCATCTGCAATATTCTTCAAAGTGTCCACCTTTACCAGCAACACCTTTTTGTCCTCAACCATATCCCTCATAAAGTGCTACTGGACATCTATGTGCTTTGTCTTTGAATGATAAGCAGGGTTATTTGCCAAGAAAATGGCACTTTGGCTGTCACAGACTATCCTTATAGCTCACTATGCTAACCCCATACTTGAACACAATCTCTACAACCAAAATGATTCCTTGCTTGCATGAGTGGCTGCCATGTATTTTACCTCTGTAGTTGAAAGTGCTCATCCAACTGACTGCACCTCCAAATAGGTTAAACACATACCCACTTGTAGATCTTCTTTGATCCATATCTCCAGCCTAGTCTACATCAACAAAGCCACGAATGTCCAAAACTATGTCCAATCCTGGTCTTCCTTGATAGCACAAGCCATAATCACTAGTGCCATGCAAATACCTGAAAACCCACTTCACTGTTGTCCAATGCTCCTTCCCTAGTTTTGACATAAACCTGCTCATTAATCCTACTAAACGTGCAATGTCTGGTCTAGCATAGACCATTGCATACATCAAGCTACCAATTTCACTTGCATATGGAACATGAGACATGTCATCTTCGTCTTCTTGTGTCTTGGGACATTGTTCAACATATAACTTTACACCTACAAGAATATGAACCTTCACCGGTTTACTATCCCACATATTAAACCTCTGCAATATTGTCTCGACATACTTCCTCTAGTTTAACCAGAGCTTCCTCTTTGCTCGATCTCATTTAATTTCCATGCCCAAAATATAGTTTACAGCAGCAAGATATTTCATGTTGAATTTGGAGGACAATTGAGTCTTCAAATTCTGGATAATTTCTTTGTCATTTCCAACAAGAAACATATCATCCACATACAAGACCAGATAAATGACATGGTCACCAATTAATTTAAAATACATACAATGATCTGCTTTGCTTTTGGTGAAGCTAAGTCCCCATATAAATGTATCAAATTTTTGATACCACATCCTTGGCGACTGCTTTAACCCATACATAGAATTTTTTAACTTGCATACGAATTCTTTCTTACCCTTCACCACAAAGCATTTAGGTTGCTTCATGTAGATATCTTCTTCTAGATCCCCATGAAAAAATGTTGTCTTCACATCCATCTATTCTACCTCAAAATCAAAAGCAACAGGAACAATAAAAGTAATCTAATAGAAGCTACCTTGGCAACAGGAGAAAAAATATCACCAAAATCAATTCCCGACACCTGGGAATAACTTTTTGCTACCAACCGATCTTTGTATTTCTCCACCTTTCCTTCTGAATTCATCTTCTTCTTAAACACCCATTTTCTACTAATGAGTTTCCTTCCAGCCAAAAACTCCACCAGATCTCAAGCCTCATTTTTGTGCAAAGATGTCATTTTATCAACCATGGCCTCTTTCCAGAGTTTTCCATCCTCTGAATCTACTACTTCCTTCACAGTTCTGGGATCATCATTAGTAATAGATAAAGAAAAATTTGAACAGAAAGCAGATGGACTATACCTTTCTGGCTTTCTTCTTTCTCGAACTGATCTTCTCCCAACCGGAGTTTGTGGCTCTTCATCTTCTGATTCCTCTTCTGATGTAGATTCTGGTTCTTCCTCCTTTAGCTCAAACTCTATCTTCTTATGTTCCTTTGGTAGGAATTCATGTTTAATAACATCTTTCACCTTTCTAAACACCACATCTCAGTTGTACACAACCTTCCTTGTTTCTGGGTTCCAAAGCTTATAACCTTTTAAACCATTCTTATATCCAATAAAGATGCACTTTTCAGATTGACTATCCAACTTTTTTCTTTTCTCTTTTGGACCATGTACATATGCATCACATCCAAATACCATCAGATGTGAAAGTGAAGGTTTCTTACCAGTCCATACCTCTTGTGGAGTCTTATCCTCCACCGCTGATGAAGGTGATATGTTGACCAGGTAACATGAAGTCTCCACTGTCTCTACCCAGAATTCCTATCTTAACCTGGCATCAGTGAGCATGCTTCTTGCCCTTTCCATCAATGTCTTATTCATTATTTCTACAACTCCATTTTGTTTAGGTGTGTATGGAGTAGCCTTCTGCCATGCTATACCACACTTCTTACAGAACTCTTCAAATTCCTTCTTGCAAAACTCTCCACCATTATCTGTCCTCAACACCTTTATCCTCTACTCTGTCTGGTTTCCACTAGAGTCTTAAATTCTTTAAACATGTCAAAGAATTCATATTTCTTCCTGAGGAAATATATCCATGTATTCCTTGAGAAGTCATCTATAAATGATACATAGTACATAGACTTTCCCAGTGATGGAACCGCCACAGTTCCAAACACATTAGTGTGCACAAGCTCTAATACTTGTTTCACCCTCTTACCACCAGAGGGGAAATTCACCCGATTATGCTTCCCATATACACAATTTTCACAGAAATCAAAATCCAGAGGGCTATTAGACATTCCTTCTACCATACCATTACCATGAAGTATTTGAAGACCCTTCTCTCCAGTATGTCCAAAGCTTTGATGCCGTAGCATGGTCTTTTCTCTAGAGACCACTATAGTTTTTGCTCCACTTTCAGGAACCACAAAACTATTGCACCCATCAATAACAGTGCTACCTTGAAGCTTGTACAAAGTTCCAATCCAAACTCCCCGCATCAATACCAGTGCTCCCCAAACCATCTTGCAGGTATCTTTCTCGAACACTATTTTAAACCTACATCATCCAAATTGCTTACAAAAATAAGATTTCTGGCCAATGTAGGAATATGGAGAACAACTGAAAGTGTTATAATCCTTCCACCTTGCAATTCAACTTGAATTTTCCACGACCAATGATTCTAGCCTTCTTGTCATCCCTTAATAAGACATCAACACCATCATATTTCTCATACTCGTAGAACCACTCTCTATGGGGAGTGAAGTGAAATGATGCACCTAGGTCAATCAACCATGCCTCATGATCTACATGTGTACTTGAAGAAGAATCCAAATACACACCCCCACCTTCATCTAAGGTGGTTTTCACCTCTACAGAAGGAGCATCATGAGATCCCTTCCCTTTCTAAGGAGCTTTAGATTTACAGTCCCTTTTTTAGTGCCCTTCCTTTCCACATTTCCAAAACACCTTTACAAGTTTTCTTGGAGATTTATATCTCCCTATAGATTTAGATCTCCCACTCGAGGAATTATTTTTGTTTATGTTCTGGGACTATCCTTGTACAAACAAGGCATCACCATTTTGGCTCTCCATATTTTTCCGTCTCATCTCCTTCGACAGCAAGGATGAGACTATTTCATCAAACTACAAGGTAGTTGCATTGATACCTATTGCAACAACCAGACTATCCCACGAATCTGGTAGAGAACACAACAAACTGATGCACTATCTTCATCTGAAATTTTAATATCAACAGATAATAACTGGCTTAACATAGTATTAAATGCGTTCATATGCTCTATCTCCGAGTCTCCATCTTTCATCCCCAGGTTATACAAATTTTTCCGTAGGAACAATTTATTCACCAGAGACTTAGATTGGTACAAAGTCCCTAACTTGTCGCACAAAGCCTTCGCCGGAGCTTCCCCTGATACATTCAGTAATATTGAATCTGAGATACACAATCGTATTGTTCTCTTTGCCTTTCGATCGAACTTCGCCAAGTATTCAGCTGACATTGTTGTTGGTTTATTACCTAGACCTACCACGATGCACTAATCTTTATCCACTAGCAAATCCTCCATCTTGAGTTTCCAAAACTCAAAACTCTGACAATTAAATTTATTGATCTCTATATTTCCACTGCTCACCATCTTATTTCTCCACAAGAATCGATCCCGCAGATCCCATACTGAATAGGGTCTACCACAAGCCCGAGCAAAAAACCACTCAGCAGCAAAGGCATCCCCTTGAAGCCAAAACAGTTATGATACTAAATGTAGGTTTTAACCCCGTACATAAATTACCTGCATAAGAATTTTAAAAATAGAAAATAAACAATGGCAAGAGCATAAAACATAAAACATATATACACAAATATTTTCCCTTGGATCCCAAAACTGGGACCACTAGATTGATTTTTCATTACGTTCCTTTCAATGTTACAATACATATATATACATGCCGAAGCATCCATAAACCCTAGATTAGAACATAACCATATTTCCCTTGACCGGATCTACAAAATACCATGGACAGAAAACCATCATGCCCAAAACCATGTGCGAAATCCATGCAAGAAACAATTGGTAGGTCCACCCACCTAATATAGGGTCCAAATTTTGTTTCCTGGGGCACTGCCTCGGACCCCGCGCAAGGGGGCTACCACCCCCATTGCATACCCCCCAACAACGTTCGATGCAACGTATAGGGGGGACTGCCGCCTCTCCGTGTCTCCCCTCGCGTGTGGGGTTTTCGTGGAAAGAATATAACACAACCCAATAGGATGCCCCCTAGAATACACCATTTTATTTGATCGAAGTTACATGTATGCCATGAAGCCTGTAACATCTCCAGTCTTTTTCATTATGAGTTTCCCCATAATGGAAAAATCATGACCATAGACCAATTAACACACTAGTAGAAAATATATAAAATATTTGTAGCTGAGTAAAATTCAAGCAAATATTTATGAATTTCTCTTTTGATTCAAAATGATGGATACATATATTAGCATGGGAGGACACCTTTATACATGGTATATGATTGAAATTAGTAATATATTCATAAAAAAATTACTTTAGCCTTTAAGATTTGGTGACCTGTGAGTGAAGTAAGAGTTTAGCTTCACATCTCTTTGCTCATATTGGCTTCCAATGTACAAATAAACCTTTTAAACTACCCAGGATTTTATTCTAAGAATAGTTAAGAAAATGGTTAAGGGAGAGGGACGTTGTCTTAGCATGGGAGGTGGCAAGTGATAAGTATGGTGTAAAGTGAGCCTGTCATTTACATAGGGCCATCTTTTATTTTTTTAGTGACCTATATATATATATATATATATAAGAGATGAGGGGATGACCTTGTTGCAATTCACATCATGACTAAGGATCTGAACATTCTTAATAATCAAATAAACTTGGAGGCATGAAAGATCAAATATATATTCTCATAAACTTGTATGACATGTTTCCAAAATGATCCACAATGCATGAAATGGGACAACTAAATCAAAATACAACTTAAATGTGTATGTTAAAAATAGAAGTGTGTCCAAAATTGAAATGCAGGCTAAAGGAGGGGGGGGGGGGCATGACACAACATAATTACGAATGGCGAGTCATCATATAAGACAAAGGATTGTACACTTGCTTGAGTTGTAGGGTTTGCCTCATCTTGACACTATGGCGAGAGGGTTTCTGTATAAAAATAATATTTCCAAGTTTGCAACATAGGAGTATAAAGTGACTTTACTAGGACTAGTGCATAGGCCAAGGTAACTTATCATGGAACATAAACATAGATTTTTTGTCACTGATAAATAATATGTGACAAAGTTTAGGGCCTTTTTTGCTTAATAAGTCTGAATTGTGCTAGCCATGGTCATGTGATTGGCCCAAACGAGCTTATATAGAGGCGTGTTGTAGTGGTGAATGAGTTAGGGGTGTATGACCAACCTAAAAATGAAGGGGAAATATATAAGAACTCACAAATATATATGCATAGTAAACGTGATATGTTGGGTAGTAGGCTCGACCTTGATTTAAAAATGGGCACTCTGTGTTGGCCATGGTTGAGGGCTTGTGAGGCAAAATAAAGAATCATGGACAAACAAAGCCCTTTCAAATTCACTCACAAGGCTATTAGGATGGTGGTATATAGATGAAATTTCCCACAAAAGGTTGTATTACATTCAACACAGGGTCTTTTGTGCTTTGGGTGATAATATTTGTCTTAGATTTCACAAGGCCAAGGGCTCCATTAATAAATTGGGATTGTAGGTCATGTCATGGCCATCCCCACTGCATATAACAATTTTGAAACGATGTCAATCGAACCTAAGTGATGAAAACAAAACATAATGACTAGGAGTGAGTAGGGATTTTGCACCATGAAGGAGTTGGCATGAAAATCACCATATCTTACATATGTGTGACAATCGTAAAGACATGGAATGATGAAATAGGAAATTTATGAGAAGGATTAACTCCCGCGCCATGTCCAAACTAACTAAACTAGCCTAGTACAAGAAAAATGACTAGCTAGAGAGAAAATACCAACTTCTTGTCATACTTTCCACCTTAAGCTTTATTTTCCTTTATTTAGTTGCTGACAGTTCCTCTAAGTGGTTGTGAAAGCACAACCAAAATCTAGTGAGTTGCAAGATTTCGTTTTTCTACAGAGGTAGATGTGCATGATGAGAGGCCAATGAGCTCAATTACCTACTTCAGTTGTGAGCCCCAACGTGCTCCTTGAGGTGTGGCACAATAAACACACATACTACCCGATAAATTCACCAATGCATTGTATGATTTACCTATATGCATGGATTCATAAAATCATATAATATCAATTAGCTAGAACATTGAAAATTGACTAATATTCATGTTGTAACATTGGTGTAATTGATAACATTAAATTAATTTTGATGTGTCAGGTAATGCCAGCGGGGATGTGTCACAAATTTTTCGCTGAGTTTGGTTTTCCACATATGTTTTCACCACGGCAGAGATCATATAATAAACAACATTTGACGTATGTCCATTAAGAGTGCTAGAAGGGTGGCACTGGGGTATTAACCATAGCATATGCTACACATAAAAAAATTTCCCCAAATGTATGCCGTGGGTGGTCTCTTAATAAAATAGCTTGAGTTGACAACAGTGAAAGAAATTTGCATTTAATGCTTTAGATACAAGGTCTCATCACCATACCTTGATGACCATGAACTTATGGATTATCTTCTAATAAATTATGTTTAACCTTTAAACAATTAAGTCCCACGACTTTTCCTTTACAACAATCAAGGTCAATCAACTTCACATAAGGATCATTAGTACTAGTGGGGCACCAAACTTTGTAATATCCTAATCTGACTATATGCCCATGCCTTTCATAATATGTGGCACAACTAACATGATGCAACGTCTTATAAGTATGTCAATAGCATGGTGAGTCCAAGTTTAATAATCTAGAAAACAACCTTGTGAGCATATACTTGCTAGGACAATGGAAACTATATAAATTATATGTTGAATGTATATCATATATGCCCAAGGTGCCCTATTGAAGTCTACGTAGACGAGGAAAAATTATAATAAATTTATAATCATGCCATCATGACTATGGTTTACACTTTTGAGGGAAGGATTTTTCACATGGTTATTGTATTAATATTAAATAAAAGAAACTTTCACTACCATATGCGTCGTTTACATCTTGGTCAAGAGATTGTCATTATGTAGATGTATTTATAAATGTAGACATGATTTCCCCATGAAGTGAGTATATATTTCTTTTGCATACCAAAATCGAAATCGATCATTTAAATGAGGATAAAGTATGGGTATAATAATACTATATGAAGTCATCAACATTGTCTCTGTAATAAAAACCTTGAAACCATATATAAAGTGCATGCATAAGTACATTATAATAATGTATAATTCTTTATAATGCCACGTGATAAAATAAAAATACGAAGTTGCAGAATGATATCATGTCAATACTCATTTATCTAAGTACCCCACTTACTAAGACTTAAAATTTTAGTTATTTTAGGGGTATTTTTTTCTTTTTCTTTTTAGGGGAAGGACTCATGATAATAGAGCAATGATTTTTTTTTAAAATATAATCAGTTCAACCAGGCTCAAATATGTGCTCTAATTGTTGAGTTACACTTTGATAAAGTGATTGTATGCCTTTTCCTTTAGTTTCATTGTCTCATCCAGTCACAACTCCTTCACCTCAATTTCCCTAAACACCACGTGTAACTGTATCTTATCATTGTTTGAGACATACAGAAACCTCGCTATTCACTTCTTATTTTCCTGAGAAAAATAACTAAGTGCCTATACTTTTTGGGTTTCCCCCAATTCTCATTAGGCTCAAGCTGCCCTCTATCACCTCGATCAACACTTGGATTACATATAGCCTTCCACTTTACCTTCAAAAAATCCTTTGTCTCTTTTGGGAACAAATTTAAAAAATTATCCCCACCGAGGTCACGTCACGATCTCGACATTGGGTTCCCTTGGCTTCTCTTCTATTCAATTGAAAATAATTGAGATCCCAAGGCCCAAGAATTTGTGGGGCCCTCTCCCATGACACATCATGTGAGTACCTCGTCATCGGTATCAGGATCCCTCCACTTCTTTTCTACTCAATTGAAAATTTATGATATCATAAGGCATGAGATATGGTGTCAGTGCCTTGGCATCAACATCTCGTATTAGTCTCCCTTGGATTATTTTCTACTCAATTGAAAATTTCGAAGATCCGAAGGACCAAGATCTAGTGGGGTCCTCTCCTATGACACATCATCTTGGTGTCTCGAAATTGGTCCTTTTTATACTCTAACAACATTTGGAAACATTGAAATCCAAGATCCAATACTCGCGGTTTCTCTTCACTGTGCTCGAGGTGTGACCCACTGGTCCACGTCATCTCAATGACTCATCATCGAGCTTCCTCACCTCAATTTGACATCAGTTGCAATGTTGAGGTATGAGACCCAACATACATCATTTTATGATGACATCATAATGACATAATGCTAATGTAGAATTCCACATCAGCTGACCATGTAAGCTTCATTGTCAATATCTCATGTTTCCCTTGTGTCGAGGTGGCTCCATCATAGCCATTAGTCCATGTCATCTTGGCACCTCTCCCTCGGGTTTTCTTCATGTTACTTCAATAAAAATTGTAAATGCCAAGGTCCAAGACCTGACGCATGTCATAGTATGATGATGTCATGATGTCATGCTGACGTGGAGTTCCACATCAAATGTCCATGCAAGCTATCATGTCAACATCACCTATTCTCTAATGCCTAGGTGGCTTTGTCGTGGGTTTCTACTTGTCTTGCTAAGTCATTTGCTTGTCATGCCCACTACATTTCCTTGACCAGACCACTTACATCATGGAAGCCCAACAATAGTTTGAAGTTTAGGGAATGGTGGGCCCCATAATTAATCTCCAACATTGATCCAAGCTAGATGATTTGGTGTGGATATCAATCACCCCCTCCTATTTAACATCTACGATGGTGGGGGGATCATTCTAAAACATTGTTTTGTGAGAATAAGCCATTGATATGAACAACCAAATGGGCACAAATTTCCACCATGGACCCCCCGCTACCCATTAAACTTCAACTTTGAGGGTGGGTTGCAATCACCTTGAATCATTAGATCTCAACTGTGTATATTTTTCCTATTCAACTTGCATGTTATTTAACACAACTTCTTGGGTGAAAAGTTAATATCATTTTCCATATGTGTGGGCCAATCAGAGTGATTTTTCCCCCATTCGAAAGGATTTCTAACTGCTTTAGGTGTGGGGTGAAACCATTGAAGTGATATTGACTGTAATACCCCCCTTCTCACTAAACTTTGACCACAAGGGGGGTCCCATAGTTGAGATCAGTTTTCAGATCTCTCATGAATGTAAATCAATGCCATTTTCCCCCTCTTACCTACAGTGGAACTCCTTTTCACCAATTCACATAATTTACTTTAATAAATGGCCTGAAATTTTGGGATTTTCCCCAAATTCTTCCATAACTGACTCTGTCTATTCATCAACACGACAAGTTCCTAGCCTAATGTCATTTAGGAAAAAGTTAAAATTGAAAATTTTGCCCATGGATTCAATTTCCCCAATTCCACTAGGGCATTCTGACAGATACTTGGCTAACATCCTCCTACCAACGCTTTGTTAAATACTTTACCTACAACCTTTACTTTTTCTTCTTGCACTTGGCCCATACATGCCTAGTGTTGTAGCATGGGCTTTAATACTATGTGTAACATACTCTTGGGCACCTTCCAATCTATTCTAGTGTCTTGTTGGGACCCAATCTAGTGCCACTTACCCCTTGAATTCTGTATTATGAAAAGAATACCTCTTTCTAGGAAATTCTCACCTAATTATTTACATAATGCAATGCACACTAAAATATGCACAAACATATTTTTAACATAATTATCATCTTCCAATTAAAAAACAAATACATTTCGTTGACATATACCTAACATTTGCAGCCAGAATAAATACAAAATGATACTTTTTTTTAATCATCTAATTGGTTGCAGACCTTCGATGTTGCACCTAAACATTGACCATTCTATTCATTTTATTTCAATAATAGGTCATCCCAAAGCTAGGGCTTTGAATCCATGGGCATTGGCTCACTGAAATATTGGTGCAAGCTTAGTACCAACAACCACCGACCAAGGTACCATGCCAGATCTCCTCCAAATAACATTTCTGCAGCTTCCAGGAATTCCATTGCCCTCACGGGTCTTCCAAGTACCCTTCAAAGCCTTCACATAGCTAAGATACCAAACTTTCCATCCTCCAAGTAGCATGCCTGTGCCTTCCAGGAGTTTCACTAGCCTTCTAGGTACTCTTCGAAGAGTACCAAAGGTACCAAACCTGATAGCCTCTAACCAACAGTCTTGTGGATTTGAAGAGTTCCACTACTTTTAGAGGTATTCTAGGTACCCTTCTAGGCCTCACACAACCAAGGTACCAAACATGATGACCACCAACCAATAGTGCTTTGGATTTAAGGAGTTCCGCTACCCTCATGGGTCTTCCTTGTACCCTTATAGGATTTCACTTTCACAACAATATCCATACTTCACTACTACATTTGGGTAGAAATTCCGATGAAGAAATCCAACGGAACAGATAAAATACGAAAAAGTGTTGAATGTTAAATCAATATTTTTTTCTTTCTAAAATCCGTATGCCCATTGAATATCTGACGAGAGTTATTTAACAGTCGAATATTTGACGAAATGTCTTTTCTTGTCGATTATCTGACATTTTTCCTATAATCCCTCATGTCGTCGAATATCCTGTTGGGAGTTCTTTTACCATCAGATATCCGACGGTTTATCCAATATGAAAATCTGTTGTCCAATTTCTAACAAATGGCAAATAACTATTTCATAACATTCAGTTCCACCATTAATGGTTTTTTCCACTAACAACGTCTAATATGAGATCACTTTACGTTGAATTTAACTAATTAAAATAATATACAATAAATATTTATAATATATAAAATTATTAATATATAATTAATATCAACATATTATATATATTATATATATATAAATATATATATAATATATATATAAATATTATATATTAATAATATATATATTAATATATATATATATATATATATATATATAATATATATAATATATATATATATATATATAAATATATTATATATATATTCCTAACATTATGTAACTTTGACATAGTTGCTATATATATTAGTTGAGATTGTTTTGAAAGGTTGTAGGCTTATTTTGAGGTTAATTTTTGAACAAAATCATCACTGAAAGTTTGGTGACAAAAAATGTCACATAACATTCCTCAAGGAAACCAAGGATACGTGGGATCGACATGGAGGGTCAAAGCTGCTATTTCCCTTGTAGAAATTGCATGGGATTGAGGCCAAGGAGAATTCTAATAAAATCAGATAAAAAATATTGTAGAGACTATGGACATGCTGAAGGCAGACATGAATACCATCCATTTGTACGTTATTTATTAATGTCTTTGTATTGTATATTGTTTTTGTAAATGTTTATATGTATATTGTATTTTAGATTGTATGTCTTTCTATTGTAAATTGTATTGTCTTTCTATTGTAAATGTATTTTATAATATTCTTTTGGGAGGTGTTTGGCCAATATTGTCATCTTGATGTGGCCTAGAGATATTATTTGATTATTTTTGTTAGGGTGGATTAAGAGGTTAGGTCGAGTTAGGGGTTAATTACTTTATGGTCTTAGGGATAAGGGGTTATTGTTTAAGGGTTTATGGGTTAGAGGTTAAGGGCTTAGGGGTTAGGGATTTAAGGGATTAGGGGAATGGGGTTAAGGTGTTAGGGGGTTAATGTATGTTTAGGGGGTTAATTAGGACCTAGAGGTTTTAGAGGTTAATCATGGGTTTTTATGGAGCATTATTAATTTAAAGTATATTATGCAAAATATGACATTATGATGGTAATGCAAAATAAGATCAATATATTTTTTATTATGGTTGTGACTATATATCTTAGAAAGTGTTTGACTTCCTACGTGTCAAGAAAAGTAACATCTTTCTTAGATTTTTTCAGCATATTCCTAAATTTATTGATAAATTTCACAATCATCATCATTGATTTATTGCCTTTATTTCTTGTTCTCACCTAAGTTGTCTTTCTTTTTATATTTGTTTTCCTTATATATTATATTTGTAAACGATTGTTATATTGCCGTTTCAATATTTTTTATATACTAATATTACTTGATTGATTGTAATTGTATAGTATGACCCCCCAGGGCATTGCTCAACGAGGAAGAGGTGGTTGTAGTACAAGCACCTATTCAAGAACATGGAGCGAATAATATTGAGGATCAAGCTAATGATCCTATGAAAGAAGATAATGAAGTTATAACATGGTTGAAGAATATGGGACAAATAGATTAATCCAGGAGACATTTAATAATGTTGGAATGGATGATGATGGAAACTAGTATGATGACCGTTATCACTGTAAAAGTTTTTTAAAATTTTGGACAGCCCGCATGGTTCCAAAGTTTTTATGTTAAACATGGTCAAGTCATTTTTATGTTTTTAGAGTCTAAGTCATAGGGTTAGCGTCTCATGTCCATCTCCAAATAAAGTTCAAAAACCTTGTTTGGCCCCTTATGGATCCCATGTCATGTTTAAAGTTTCATGTTTATGGTCATTTCAAACTTTTGAACGCGCTACGAAACTGTCTAGGCATTTTCGCAGCGCAAAGTCCTGAAATAACACTACCTATGCTATGAAATTGGGGATTCATAGTTAGGTGTTTTCGTTGCGCAAAACCCTGAATTTACACTGGATGCACTACGAAATCAGGGATTCGTGTTAAATCTTGTCTAGATCTCAAATCCACCAGAATCCGTTAGATTTTCATCATCAGGTGTCAGTCCATGAACCTTACCACTTACATGCAACCATTCATATCCATCATTAGATTCGTTAGGGGTCATTTGTCTGCATTCATTTCAAATTTCAAAAGAGGAAAGGGTTAGTTGATCTTGGTCATATCTACGTTGACTTGCTCATATGCATGCAAGAGACACTTGTTGCTGTTCTTAAGTTCGAAGTAAACAAACCTAGAGTGAGTAGAGACCAGAATTCTTCCGCAGGTTTTAAGCGAGGCAACTCTTCATCAAATTCAAGCGAGGAAACTCTTCAATTAAGCAAGGCATTTTCTTCCAGGTTGTTCTATCTACAGGGATTTCAAAGGAGATATTTCGGAAGAAAGAAAGAATCACAGGTCAGGCCGATCTCTGAGAACTGAACCTAAAGGCTTAGATGCTCTCACAAAGGATAAATCAGTAGCCTTCAAAAAAGTAGGTTGTTGGAGGTTCTGTGAGAAACTACAAGGAGGACATAGCCAAGTGACCAAGGAATTTGCTTTAAATTTCATAGGTTTACATACAAATATTGGAGTGTTAGAATTGTCAGTTTCTCCTGAAGTGATATCTTTAGTCACAAAAATTCCTAGAGGTCAGGAAAAGTGGTTTAAGAATTTCAAGTTTGAAATGGCACCCTACAAGATATTCCTGAAGCAAGAGTTTGTAGACACAGATTTGACTAAAGCAGTGCCAAGGGGTTATGTCAAAGATTCATTTGCCAACTTACTCTCATGCATACAAAGGCATTTCACCTGTGAAGGAAGATACCACAAGGTGTATTCTTACCATTTCAAACTCCTTTTGCATTTCACTGGCATAATATCTCTAGATCTACCTTTCTTTCTGTTTCAGAGCTTAGGCAAGATGTCTAATAAAATACAGTTGAAGAAAGAGGCATGTGAAACATCTTTGTTCCATCATGGCTTAATTAAATTAATGGTCTTACATGAACTTCAGAAGGTAGATAGAGAGTGGTCTTCGTTCCTCTTTATGTCTAGTTTTAGAGCTGAAACAAGACTTAGTCCTAGGGCTAAGGAAATATCATCACTAGTGATTAGTCACCATGCAGAAGAAAGGTCAAGAAGGTTTGTTAAACTGAAGGCTAGAAAACAAGTTAAGGAGCTAGTGACTAGAACACCATTGGCTGTTCAAGATACTCCTCAACAGCTACAGAAGAAGAAAGTTCAAATTAAGGAAGCAACACAAGAGAAGTCCATTGGTGAAACAGTCTAGAGAAGGGTAACTAGAAGCCAAATAGCCAAAGAAAAGGGTAAAACAATGGTCACTGATGAAAGCCCAGCCTCAAAGGGCAATTTGAATGATCTTCTCCAAGCAATTGACATTGAGGAGTCCCCTCTGGTCCAAGCAGACTTCATTGAATTAGGTGAGAGCAAGTAAAAAGAGATGAAATCCTCCAAAAAGTTACAGTTTGATGATCAGGATTTAGAATTTGTTTTTAAGCCCAGAAGGCCTGTGACTAGGCAGTCCAAAAGGTTACAGGAGGTAGAGTCGGAGGTAAGTGAGACAAGGGAGATATCAGGATTTTGTGAAGAGCTCATTGTTCCAGTAGTGCAACCATCACTCATGCACAAAGATGATAGAAACAGAGCAGTTGATATTCAAGAAGAAGAAAATAACTTTGAGGAAGTCAAGAAGAAATTAAAGCTTGCCAATATTGAGATTGCCCAACTTAAGAAAAAGGCAAGGAAACATGCAATTGAAAAAGCCAATTTCAAAAGAATAAAGGCCATGTGAGAAGATGGAAAAGTTCCAAAACCTGAAGTAATTGGCAGAGATGCTCAATACTTCACCTGGACTGTCCCTGCAATCAAGGAAGCAAGGTACATCAGAATGATCAATGATAGACTAAGAACTAATATCAGGGTGATGAAAAGACAAATTGAAGACCTGGAAATTCAGTTGAACAAGTCTGGAGGTCAGCCTCAACACAAATAAACAGGTCAGTAAGTGATGAAACCCTAATACAATTTTGGTTGAAGAAAAAACATTACTTTTTGAAGTTGTTTCATGGATGGGTGATTTCAAGTATATGTGGCATATGTACATGTTGAAACAACTGTGAAGAATCCTTAAAAAGAAAGTTTTCGAAAAAAGACTGTGTAAATTGATTCACACAGTAGTTTCATAGAGCGCTACCAAACTGCTGTAGGTGCAGTTTTGTTCTTTTTGGTTAATCTTCAAAGGAATGAAGGGGCTATTTTTAAGAAGGATGCTACTACAGAAATGTAAGGATATCATTGGAGAAGGTTTAAAACCTAAGTAAAGAAAAACTCAAGGAATAAAAGATATATGCAAGAACTAAGCCTTGCACTACAAAAATAACAGTTCATTTCGTAGCTCATCTAGTTTGTCTTTCTTCAGGCAACATCAAGGAGTTTTGTTTTGGCACAAGTGTAAGAGCAGGGTTCTATGGTTAATTCAATATGTGTTATATGATTAAAGGGGCTAGTTTGGTCAACAGGAGATTCGAGGAACATCATTGAAGACCAAGACCGCACTGCAAGGGACAGTTTCCTAGTTTTCAGGGCAAATGAAGGAGAAGTTATTGAAGGTCAGCTGGAGGGTTATGGACATCACCAAGGTTGAAGTTAAGGAGGAGCAACTGTCAAGAATCGAATTATTTCCTAGTTTAAGTTGTTACTATCATAATAAGGAGTTGTACTCCTAATTGTATTAGGGCTCTAGGACTGTTAGATAACTGCTACTTGTAATTAATAGTTTGTTTTAGGAATGAATAGGTGTCAAGATAGGAAATTCGAATTCCCCTCACGTTGGATTAGGGAATCCAAGATTGTAATGAAAAATCTATAAAGGACAAGAGGTGGAATGCCTCAGGGTTGGCAATTTTCAAAAGAAACAGTCATACTGTGTTATTGTGGGAGACTGTGTTTTTATGTTAATACAGAGATTTTGGATTCACTACTCAAGGTTTAGAAGAGAGTTTTAATGTTTGATTTTCTCATGGTTTTCTTCATTTACTCACTTGCAGTGGTATGACCACATGTTACTCAGAATTCATTGACAATGCTCTAACTTCCTTCATGTGTTTATAGACTGTGTTCCTTACATTATTTCTCTGTTTTGCTGATATATTAAAACTTTTTATGCCCTGACTTCCATGTTAAGCTAATCTTGCTGTGATACTAAAACATATTCTGACTCCACAAGCCCAATGGATGTTTATTGATTGTGTTCAACCATTTATACTTTTTCACTTGTTTTTTTCCATAGAGTTAGCCATCTAATCTTTAAACTAAAATCTTTAACCTAAGTGAGAGAGCCCTCTTAGGTTGAGGAGGCTAAGCGTCAGCCAAAAGTTTGGTTTGAAATAGTTACTCAAAGTCTTCCTGATCAACAACCTATCAGGGGTTGATTTTCTGATAACAATGACCATGCTTTTGATATACCTGTACTTGAGAGGGAAACTAAACCTCTTTATGAAGGCTCAAAAACATCTCCTCTCTATTATATTGTTGCTGCTCAACTTAAAGGTGGTGAAAACAATAGTGACTAGGTTTAACGACACCGGGGCACGTCTCTAGCCTAGACCTCTAAATGATGAGCGTTATGTTCCAATTCATTCTTAGATTTATTCAATTCATTTTAAGGTTGATCTTGAATTATGTTTCACTTTCAGGCCCTACCGTGTGTATATAACAAAACCTAGGATGCAACTAAAATGAATGAAATATCCTTTTCTTTCGATGAACACCTACCTACAAGAGGGTAAAGAGATCATTCCCAAACCAAGAAAACCAAACCGAATAGATGCAATCACACGATGCATACAAACATCAATTCCTACAGTGCATAAGAACTACTAATGAGAGATTTTATCATTCGCTTTTCAATATGCAACCTTGAAATGCAAATTCACTTTCACTTTCGCACACTAAACAAATGCAAACTTTTGATTTTTTGTGATTTTTTTTTTCTTTAAACTCAACGAAACAAACAAGTAAGTGTGAAAGAACCGATTGATCCAAACAATCGTGATCTATATTCGGTAGCGAAAAGAAATAAAATAAATACCAAAGACTAGTTCAATAATTGTCACTAAAAATCAACCAGAAACAAAGAAAGAGGAAGGCTCAATCAAACCAATAAGGGGTTGTAAATGAATCTTGAACAAGCTAGCAACCAAGACACTTGATTCAAGAAATATTGAAATAACGAACTAGGTCACACGGGCTAAAATGCAAAATTCATTCAACCGAGCCAAAGGACGAGTGCCTTGACTGTAAACAATGAAAGACAAATGACTGAGCAAGCAAAAACAACAAGGGATCAAGTGGATTGGAAAAATCAGGAGGTAGAATTGAGAAAATCAACCCTACAAGTATCGTCGCGAGTGGAACACTAGCAACTTGTGCTAAAAAAGAGCTAGCTGTAGTAACAGAGCGCTGTTAGCGTGGGAGTACACACCTTTCCTGCAATGATCTGATTTCCAGGATCGTCACAACTGTGTGGTGTTATTCTGCGATGCACATGATTTTATGAAAGGGTGATCGTGATTTTAGCGTGTCTGTTAAACTAAAATCCGTGATGATGGGAAAAACAAGGAGAAACAAGCCAAAATCTCCCAAACCAAAACCAACCAATCTAACAGATAATAGAGGGACCTCCCAAATCAACCCAGGTGATCAAAAAGACTGCTAGTAAATCCCCAAAAGCAAAGAGAGACCAAATTCAAAATAAAAAAAAGAGTAAAGAGAAAAACATAGGATAGACTCCCCAGTGGAGTCGCCAGTTTGTGATGGAGGAAAGTGTTCCCTCTGTAGACAGAGGCAACCCCTCTAGCCCTAGAGTGGGTCTAGTCACAAAAAAGGACAGATCAACAATAGCTTTCCTTAAACAGTTAAAGTTGGAGGCCTACCTCAACCGGTGGTCAATGGAGTTCCGTTGCACTGCTCTAGCTTTCGCTTCCTTCTCCTCAATGAGTGATCAACCTGAAACAACGCAAAGGAAATACAACAAAGCACGTAACCGGATACAACAATGAACTATTTACTCATAAAGTCAAGAAGTCATGAGCTATCAAGTACATTACATACGAGACAGAGGAAAACATCATTGATTGTATTAATAATGAAATAAGAGTAAGCTTACAACCAAAGTCTTGATGTCACAAGCCTTCTTAGAGGGATCCAGCTATCATTTTCTTCAACCATTCACTCTTTGAAGATGGATCTCTTGTTACACAGCTATTTGTCACTGTCCCTGCTACCCTCTCCCGTATTTTGGAGGACTCATTCCGGGACCTATGAGAAGTGACGTGGCCTAAAAACACTTGCATTGCATTCCTTTGAGCATGTGCTTTGTTTGCCCTGAAGACATCTCCTGCTGAAAAACCCTAAAAACAACTCTTTTTCCATTGGTGCGGTCCCATAGTTCAGCCCTCGCACCAAGGGGGAAAATCCTCCAAATAGGGCGCGCCAGTTGGCGCTCTGTCATAGAGTCGCACCCGCGCCAACCATATTCAGAGGTGTTTTTTAACAAATAAATGGTGGAAGTTTCGTCCTAACAAATTCCTGGACTGCTATCTATCTTGAGTTGGGTGGTTTGGCTATGGATTTCCATAAAGAGGAAGTGGTTTGCCACCTCTCATGGAAGCTTCCTTGATGATATGGCCAATCCCATGATTATTGGTTATGATCCAACCTCCCCTTCCTCCATCTATAAAAGCTTGCCCATTTCCTTTGCAAGCTAGTTTTTTTGAGTTCCAGAGTTTCAGAATCCCCAAATTCCCAAGAGCTTCATGCTGCAAGAGCCTTCTTGATTCCCTTAAGGCCAAATCCAAGCAAGGAGACTATTGTCCAAGATCCAAAGAGAGAGGCTTGTCCTTATTCCCAACAGGCTTTGCGAGACATGTGTTGCTGACTACCCGCCAAAGGAGAATCCAACGTCAGAACATTGGTTGTACTCCCCTTTGATTGATTATTAACGAACGACTATTGGTTATGGTTCCACTCTTGTTATTATTTATGATGATGATGAGTTATGTCTTTTCTGACTCACATATAGTTGCGTATACTGGATTTTATGCTTGTGTTTGTGTTGTTTCTTGTATGTGTAGGTGTCCATTCACGGAGATCGTGAGGATTGTGATCTACCGGAGCAGAGGAACGAGAGCACCACCTCTCTTACAAACAATAGCGTTGGAATCCAGGTAGGCCTTCATCGCTGGTCTGTTAATTTGCAATTAGGAACTTGCGCTATAGAGTTTGATGGTTGTTGCTAGACCCAGTTTGGGCTAGTAGGGATCACCTCTGTCCGCAGAGGGGATTTACCTCTTCAACAATTTGGCAACTCCGCTGGGGATCTTGTCTTGCCTTTTTGGTTGTTTCTTGATTTTTTTGCTTGCTTGGTCAGCCTTTTGGGCTGGGTTCTTTTGCTGTTTTTGCTTCTTGGTTTACCTGGTTATCGTTGGCCTGGTTTTGTATTGCTTATTTTTCATTTTGGCACAACAAACTTGACTGACGCGCTTTTTTTGTGTAACAGGCGCGCCAATTGGAACTAGTTGTCAATATATCACTCGCGCCAATCCTTAAAAGGCGCTAGTTTAAGCCTGACAGTCGCGCCACGCCTGGGAACTGCTAAAGTTTGCTTGATTTTAAGCCTTCTGAGCTTGGTCTTTGTTTTTGGATACATTTTCTCGACTGCTTGAGTGTGTTGGAGCCCTGTTTGACTGGTTTTAACCTTCATCCTTTGGTTGTTTGCCATTTTCTATCGATTCCACGTTTTTAGCCCTAGGGCATCAGTGGCCTTGTGTGTCGAGCCTTCCTTAGGAGTTTTTGGTCTTTTATTGGTCCAGTCGACTTTCTGATTGCTCCCCTGCATTCATTTAGTGGTTTTTAATCATTTCATTGCATTGTTTGAGTGACTTACCTCTTTTTCACTTGAATTCTGCCTTGTTTTGCTTTGGGCCTAGATTACACGGCTCATTTGTGTCTTTGGGATTTTTCTCGGTTTTGAAGGAATGCTTTCTCAATTTAGGGATCTGATTGTGCTTGCATTGAGTGAAATTTTCTTGTTTTTGCTCTCTTACTATCATTTCTCAAAGTTTGTTTAGTGCATCTTGCCCTTAACATTAAAAAAAAAAAACTCTTTTGCTTTTCATTAGTTAATGTGAATTAGAGCTTTTCGTTGTTATTAGTGATTAGTGACTTTGAAGAAAAGATTTTTGATTCCCATTAGCTGCATTGGAGATATCGTTGATTGTTTTATGATCATTTTGTTTGTGTGAAAGCTCTCAACTCTCTTATAGTTAGCATTCATCGAATAAAATGATATACTGTGTCATATAGCTTGCATTTAGGGAATTTTGAGACACTACATACGGTAAGGCCTGAAAACTGAAACATAATCCAAGATCAACTTTAAAATGAACCGAATGAATCTAACAATGCAATGGAACATAACGCACACTGTTTAGAGGTCTAGGCTAGAGACGTGCTCCGACGTCGTTAAACCTAGTCACTTTTGTTTCCACTCAAGGTTGGGTGATTCCTCCTTCTGTGACCAATAGTGGTCTAGTACGGAATTGTGTCCCAACGTACCATCGAGTATATGGGAGACCCCACTAGGTTATCATTTTATCCATAGGAAGCCGAGTATGCTGCCCTATACCCGTGTACAACGAACACAGCATTCGGGGAGATTGCCTGCATGTACGGAAAGTCCTTGGTTGATTTCTCTTTCATTTCTAAAACCAAGGTGTATATTGCAGTTCACGGTTATTTGGTACACCCTCTTTGCCTAGTATCCCTGAGAAGTCATTTGATCTTTTTTGACTCCCTAAATTTGAAAGGATCACCAAGCGCTTGTCCTTTCACGCTTGTTTCAAATCTGAAAGTGATAGAGTCACCTTTTATCCATTTCTTGACTCTTAAAACATGAAATGGTGAAGTTTCTTAATTTCAATGAGGTAAAAATTAAATCACCTGCGATCACACGCCCTGTTAGATTCTGTTTGTTGGCCGTTTGATTGTGTGTCTTGACTCTTTTTCATCCCTGTGTGCGATTTTCAGTTTTTGATGGCAACTTTTCCAGAGTCCACCAACCCAAGAATCCCCTCTGACGGGAATCCTGGTCATTTTCCTCCTTTTGCGAATATTAGTGCTCCTTACATGGAAACATTGTCCCTTCCTGGGTTATCTGTTGGGTTGCCTGTTTGGTTGTTCTCAACCTCTGTGGTCTTTAATGTCTCAACTATTGATCAATCAGTTCCTCCACCTGAACAACATCATGTTGATTCCAAGGTGGACCTCTCCCCTTCTTCGCCTGTTTCTACGTCCTCATCTTCTACTTCGCCTGGTGAAAGTCTGGATTCAAGTAACCAGGTGGCTAAGAAGAAGAAGAAGAAGACGAAGAAGAAGAAGTCTCATAAGTGAGAGGCCAAAGGTGCAGCTACTGCCCCGAGTACAGTTTAGGTCGAAACTCCTTCTACTCTTCTAGGGAAGGTTAAGTTTCCTTGTAAATTGTGCAAGGATGACCATGTTCTTCGTGATAGTCCTGGCATTCCTAGGATCTTAGAAGTATGGTCTCACGATCCGGCTCGTCCCTCATCGTCCTCTGAAGCTCATGGAGATACCACCCTATCAAGTGGCAACGGTGAGAAGAAAGGGAAGATTCGAATCCCCTGTAGACTATCTGAAGGCAACCATCCCCTTCACCTTTGTCCGCTCATGGATAAAGCTTCCGTTGTCTTGGAAAGTCTTACAGCTTCCTCACCCCAACTTCCTGTTGGTTATCAAAGGCTCTCTTCAGATCCTCTCCCTGTCAACAAAGAGATTGATTTAGATCCTTCTCTTGTCCATCCTCCTCTTTCCGAACCTGGCTGTGCTAAGCCTGTTCGGGACCAACCATTGGTTGGAGAGAGTGTCATCTTGGGCTCACCGCCTGTTGATCACTCTATTTCGGAAGAGCATCATGCTCATGTTCTTCTCATCTCATCAGATTCTCCTGAGTTCGAAAAGGACCCTCCTATTCTAGCTGATCCCGAGAGTCCTTCTTCGGTTCCTATAGAGCAGGGGGGAAATCATACGATTCCCCCACCAAGTAGTTCAGTCGTTTCCTTCGACTGGAGTCATTTGACTGCCTTCCGCCTTCCATCCCATGTGCCTTTCCAGATTACAGTACATGCCTATGATAAGGCGGTACCTGGCACTGTTTTGGATGAGGGTGCATCTGTCAGTCTTATGCCTTTCACTACTTGGCAAACTTTGGGCTCCCCACAGCTTGTGCCGGTCGTACAAAATCTGTTGGCGTTTGACGGAGGAACCAGTCAACCATTAGGGATCCTTCTGAAGTTCCCTATTACTTTGGGAGGCAAAACCGTCTATATAGACGTCCTGGTTACCCAAGGTGCTTTAGATTTCAGTCTTCTCCTTGGCCGTGACTATGTTTATGCCATGGGGGCCCTTGTCTCTTCACTTTTCCGTGTGGTTTGCTTTCCACACGATGGAAGAATCGTGACTATAGATCAATTATCATTCTTTAGTCCCCCAGTGCCTCCTGCATAGTTGCCATGCCCTCCTGGTTTTTATCCACCGGTTGTATCTTCCCCACCGAAGGTCAACTACGTGGCTACTTATCCTATGCCTGTATCCAATGATGCTGCCGTCGTGCATAATGTCCTGGGGGCATTGGGTCCTGACTTCCAAGATGTTGTCCTTCCACCGGGAGTGACACTCTTGGAAACAATGACTTCCTGTTCATTATGATGAAGTTCGTGCAGAGCATAGTTCGCTTTCCTATGTAAAGCTCCTTAAAAAATGAAACTGGTTCTGGTCGGAGCATAGTTCCTTTCCTGTGTCAAGCTCCTTAACAAATGAAACTAGGTGTCACGAGGATAGTTCTTTTTAGTGTGTCAACCTCGTTAAAAAAATGAACCATGAGCTCGTTCAAGTGCGATCAACCCCCTCTTGGTTTTTATCCATCGGTTGTATCTGCCCCACCGTAGGTAAACTACGTGGCTACTTATCCTGTGCCTGTATCTAGTAATGTTGCCGTCGTGCATAGTGTCCTGGGGGAATTGGGTCCTGACTTCCAAGATGTTGTCCTTCCACCAGGAGTGGCACTCTTGGAAGCAACGACTTCCTGTTCATTATGATGAAGTTTGTGTGGAGCATAGTTCCTTTCCTGTGTCAATCTCCTTAACAAATGAAACTAGGTGTCACAAGGATAGTTCTTTTAAGTGTGTCAACCTCGTTAAAATAATGAAACATGAGCTCGTTCAATTCAAGTGCGATCAAAAGATTGTTAACCTTCACTCCATTTTCAATGGACTAAAGCTTGGGGGGCATGTACCTCGAATTGAGACATCATGCTGGGGGCATGCCCGTTTCCCTTGTTTTCAAGCATAGTTTTCACATGTGTGCTTTTAAGCTTGCGTAAAAATAAAATATGTGATTAAATACATTTCGCATTGGGTCATTTGTTATGCAACTGATACATTAGATTACATTTGTGTTAGACATCTGCATGGCATATAAAAACATCATCACATGTAAAAGATCCATCCAAAATAGGCATATGTATATATATATGTGTGTGTGTGTGTGTCGAAATATTTGCACAGCGTGCATCACATAGATCAAAAATATACATGTTCATCTTAATACATCCGGAGACGACATGTCTCTCAAAAAATATGCATGAAAATAAACCCTAGGTGTCTAATCTTTGTGGTGCTCATGATAACACGTCACCGCATGCACTAGGTGTCTCAGAAGACGGTGGAGGCGACTAGGCACTCCCACTGTATGTCTCTGGTATGCCAGTGGGACATCTTCCAGCCAGGCATAGTCTGGAATCCCCCGAGCGATCCCCTCGAGGTTCTGGATCAACTCTCCTCCCTCGGCACCCTCTGCCTGAGGGTCAGCTGTGGGCTGAGTTCTCCGTGAAATGGGAGACATGCCGACTGGTCTCTCTGGGCCGACATCTGCATACACATATCACTGTTGTTAGAACGAACATGTATTAACAAAAAAATCATAAGACACAAAATCAAAAGAAATTATACCCAGCTCTTTGTCCCACTCATCTCCCTCCAGCAGTGGGAGATCTGGATCACCAGTGAAATCGGTCCCTGCATATGGCCAATCTTCGACTATGATCAACTGACCACGTAGCCACTCAAAAAATTCCGGCCTCCAGGACGTCTGTTGGCCCCCTCCTCCTCTGGGCATCAATGCTGCCCAACGAGCCATTCTTGGCTCTTGTGGTACTGGATTAGCTACTATGGCCCCTTGGCCTTGGAAGATTGGTAATCGTTCCAGAATGAACGATACCAGGATAGAGCCATAGCCAAACTGTTTCAGTTTGCCTCGCTTGCATTTCATGAGTTGTCTCTTCATATTTGCTGTCACTGCCGTGGACCAATCAAATATCGTGGGATTCATACACTCTGAGGCCAATAAGAGCTGAGTTTTTGTCGCCTCGTGCGGTGCCTGTGCCCCCACAGCCTGCGTGATGGTAAATACCACCACCCTGAGTGCTAGATCCCAAATGGTAGCAATGTCTACCTTCGCAACCCCAGATCTAAATTGTGCCCCTGGGCACACTCATGCCATCACCTCGCCCATTTTCTCGCCAGATGGTCTGCTCCCTGTCACTATGGGCACCAGATCTCTGCGTGACAATCCGGTGATAAAGTAGATGTCAGAAACCTCCAGTTCTAATACTTGATCCTGCAATCTGAACACTTGTTCGTTCTCATCCCAAATGCTAATCAAGTATTGTAAGAGGTCAGGTTGAGCTCGTAAGTAAGGTGTTAGGAAGAATTTCTTCAACCAACAATTCCTGAGGGCGTCCATGCAAACTTCATCTTCCATGGCCAATTCGTCCTCTCTCTCGTGCTCCCTCTCTTTCCATTCAATCACCATTTTGCTCGGTTGCCTGCATCCATATAGTCAAAAAACCCTTGATTAGATCTCTGTTATGACAAAAAATGCATTCAAATCATTTACAAATCCGAAATTTAAGGCGAAAATTGGGTTCCATCGTTGGCGCGGTTGTTTCTAAAACAGTCGTGCCCATTGGTGCGGGCCTTTGGCATATAAAAGTCCATTGGCGCGGATCTGTGGCACGGCCCTAAATTTTTAAATCCTTCCACAGAAATCTAATGCGCAAAAGGAAACTATCAAAAAATGGATTGAAATTGAGTACTAGGAAGCGCCTCTTACTTGGAACTGACGGAGCTCTGAATGGTAGCACGGATCTGTCACAATCGCCGTCAGAAGTTCGCACACCAAACGGACCACTGTTGCTCTTCAGTGAGGTAAATAGTAAGAAGTAATTTTGTTTTTACCATTTGACATATTTATAACTTTTGAACTCAAAATGGGTTTTGAAAGTTATTTTTCAGAATATTTTAATATATTTTTTTGTCAAAAATGGGTTTTACACTTGCTTTTTGTGCAGCAACAGGTTTTTTATGCGACTTAAATGGTGAAACGAGTTATATTTTATACTTTTTCGGACTCGGTAAATACACGAAAAAGTCATTATGGAGTCATCTTTCAGCTATTTTCTGACTCTCTAAACATGAAAAGATTGCCGAGTTATTCCTCTTGACTCATTAACCGGAAATAAGAGGCGGTCGCCTTTAAGCTCTTTTCTGACTGTGTAAAGACGAAAAGATTGTCGGGCCCTTGTCATTTCAGGCTCGTTAACGGTTACGAAACGACGTGATTTTGGTCACTTTTTTACTTTTTTCAAGGTGAAGTCACTAATCATGAAAAGTACTCCTCGATCGTAATGGTCGGGCGGTTCTTTCGAGCATTGTTTTATATTTTTTCAGGCTCGAGAGACACAACTTTACGAAAAAGGACCCCCTGGAGTTTTCTTTTCTGTTGTCTTTTCAAACTCTCTAAACATGAAAAGACCCTGAGTTCTCCCTTTGTCAGACTTGTTAAAACTTGATGACATTGGATTCCGTCGAAATGACGTTTTTACAAGCATATGCTATCCCCTTCAAGCTTGTTAATAAAAATAATTGGGGTACTTGCCAGAAATGGTGGGGAAAATGGAACCAGAATTAGGGAAGGGCACATACACTTATACTTGTTGGCAGTATGTCTCTCTTGAACATGGCACTTGTCTGCATTTGTGTCATGGTGGGAACATCTCATCTCATTTTTCACTTGCCTCCGTGGGTTTGGGTGATCCTGTTTGACCTCTCATCTGCTCTTTGCCTTGTCACCATGACCTCTGATCGATTGATGTCAAACACTGCCAAGTCCACTGTCGTTCCACCGATATGTTCAAGAGAAGTTGACCTCTGCAAAATATCAACCTCCCTTTGATAACTCATATAATCCTGATTCATAAAAACATTATCTTCCTTTGTCTTGCGTCGATGATGTGGGAAATACTATGGCCCACCTTCGGTCAAGGTCACTTCCTATCGACTTTAGCTCATTATCCAGGAAGCTGATCTAGAGACTCCCTTCTGGTGCCTTGGAGCCTGCATGCCTCAATGGCAGGTTCTTTGCATTCGACGCGAGGTTTTCATCATGGGCCTATGATCGAATGATTCTACGAGTGTTCGACACCGGCTCACTGATTCACACGCCGTAGATTTTACCTGTAGTACCTTGAGGGCCATTGTCATTATTGATGGTACCTCTCGCGTCTGTTAATGGCTTTCACCATTGGCTGGTAATCAGATGATGTTCCTGCATGTTCGACTTCAGCTCATATATTCGCATGCTTGAACTTGTACTTTGTTTGGATCGAGCTGGAGCGCAAGACCCTGGATTTTGTCTGTTGGGATCCAAGCTGAGATTTTGTGGATTATTATGATTATTACATGACTCATCCACTGGATGGCTGCAACCATGCCTGAGTCTATTTATCGATCCTCACCGGATGGCTGCGCCCATAACTTGGATCTACATTATTATGTACTCTCCTATGGATGGCTGCGCCCATACCACATATATCATGTATTTGAGATATTAGTTGTACTTCTCCATGCAGGTTTTCCGACGGTAGTGTTTTCAGTTGGACATGTTCTCGTAAAGCATTTCACCCCTCTCTCTCTCGGGCCTCATGCTTTAGGGGGCATCTGTTACACAGCAATTTGTCACCGTCCCTGCTACCCCTCTCCCGTATCTTGGAGGACTCATTCCAGGACCTATGAGAAGTGACATGGCCTAAAAACACTTGCATTGCATTCCTTTGAGCATGAGCTTTGTTTTCCCTGAAGAAATATCCTGCTGAAAAACCCTAAAAACAACTCTTTTTCCATTGGTACAGTCCCATAGTTCAACCCTCGCGCCAAGGGGGCAAATACTCCAAAGAGGGCGCGCCAATTGGCACTCTGTCATAGAGTCACACCCACGCCAACCATATTCGGAGGTGTTTTTTAACAAATAAATGGCGGAAGTTTCATCCTAACAAATTCTTGGACTGCTATCTATCTTGAGTTGGGTGGTTCGGCTATGGATTTCCATAGAGAGGAAGTGGTTTGCCACCTCTCATGGAAGCCTCCTTGATGATATGGCCAATCCCATGATTATTGGTTATGATCCCAACTCCCCTTCCTCCATCTATAAAAGCTTGCCCATTTCCTTTGCAAGCTAGTTCTTTTGAGTTCCAGAGTTTCAGAATCCCCAAATTCCCAAGAGCTTCATCCTGCAAGAGCCTTCTTGAAGGCCAAATCCAAGCAAGGAGACTATTGTCCAAGATCCAAAGAGAGCGGCTTGTCCTTATTCCCGACAGGCTTTGCGAGACATGTGTTGCTGACTACCCGCCAAAGGAGAATCCAACGTCAGAACATTGGTTGTACTCCCCTTTGATTGATTATTAATGAACGACTATTGGTTATGGTTCCACTCTTGTTATTATTTATGATGATGAGTTATGTCTTTTCTGACTGACATATAGTTGCGTATACTGGATTTTATGCTTGTGTTTGTGTTGTTTCTTGTATGTGCAGGTGTCCATTCACAGAGATTGTGAGGATTGTGATCTACCGGATCAGAGGAATGAGAGCACCACCTCTCATACAAACAATAGCGTTGGAATCCAGGTAGGCCTTCATCGCTGGTCTGTTAATTTGCAATTAGGAAATTGCACTATAGTGTTTGATGATTGTTGCTAGACCCGGTTTGGGCTAGTAGGGATCGCCTCTGTCCGCAGAAGGGATTTACCTCTTCAACATCTCCCAACATACAAAGGTCTCTCTCTCACTCACAAGTTTTACATGAAATCAAGGGCACTTCACAACCTTCCCCAAGCTATCAACACTCTCACACTTATCACACTCACACCAGCTATCTATCAAAAGCACTAACAGCACTGCTCAATCCAAGAATTTACTAACTACCAACTATTCGCTGATCCTATCAAAAGTGAGTGTTTAAATAGGAGAAGGAGTCTCCATGAAAGGGGGAAGAGAGAGCTTATCACCAAGGAAGGTAGCACAATTGACGGAATTGCCATGCGAGGGAAGGAAGGGCGACACAACCTTTGCCAACAACCAGGTCTGGAGTCATCTAGAAGGCCGACTATTGGAACAAATTCACCCAATCTGGGTCATCGCGGGTACATAATTGAACTTCAGCGTTGACATCGTGAGTGAGCAATGTAGCTAGCCAGATCATTGCTAAAGATAATAAGCAACCTCGCGCTGGGGCATGAAATTGGACCATCGTGGGAATTAGATGTACTTCCACGTTGGCAGCGTGGCTCGACTCTTTAGGAGTGCCTTTCAGCGTGTTTATTAAGCTGATAGCTGCGATGAGGCATATAACTTATGAAAAGTGGGTCAATTTGTAGCATAGGAGAGAATTTGTGTAACATGACCATGTTTGACTTGGACACATGACACAGTAGATGGACTGGGGGTGAAGGTAGTGACAAATTACTATGTAACACATATATACATCAATACATTTGCACATGAAAATCAAGGAAATGAATTTTTCATTAATAAATGCATTGAACCAACCGGTGATGGGACTACCACGTTCCACTCGACCATAGATTGGCTGAGCCAAGTCTCTCTTCAACTAATCACCCCCGTTCCATATTCGAAGCATGAATTGGGAGTCATAGAACACATCAAAAACACCAATAAATGTGGATGCCACCAGAGTTCTCCGCCTACACCGTGAGGAATTTGAGTGCCTCCTAGTCTCTCAGGCTTTATCATGCATCCTCAATCTAATCTAGGGATCACTAGGCCCTACATCAAGACATACTCTCCAGGCTTTACCATGCATTCCATCTCGGAATCACTAGGCCCAACGGAGAGAAAATCTACCTCTTGGCTTTACCATATATCTCGTCATTCACCGGCAAGGATTCCTAGGCCCACTTAGGCACACATTCTAGCTTTACTACAAACCACAGTTTGGTTCAGGGGTTACTAGGCCAGTGGCTTCATGCATCCTTAGTCTGATTCAGGGACCACTACCACCATGTGTTTGTCAATTCAGAGATCCACCCCACTCAGCTTCGAATCCAATCCGACCGTCCCCCAAAAAATGCATGAGAGAACCCATCTCATCAAAACTATCAGGAAATGGTAAGGCTAGGATGAAAATACTGTCACACCTAGAAAAACCCATTCCATGGTAGAAAAGAAACACATGCAATTCCATGCATGCCAAATCCAACAAGGAAAATACACATGCAAGTTGATACCTGCAATGAAGCCTGTTGTAGCTGCTTGATCCTGCCTTTCCTTGCTTGATATTTGATTCCTCTTGCCTTCTTTTCCTTTCTTGCTCCAATTCCAAAGTGTTCCAAGAAATATCTAAGTGTCCAAGAGTATGAGAGAGAGAGAGAATAATGAGAAAGCTCCAAAACTGAACTGACCAAGTCTTGTCCATTGATCCTCCGAATCCTTTTTATTAATGAGACCTCTATTTTCTTCATTTTCCATTATTTTCCTTCAATTTCATCCTCACATGCAACATGTGACCTTTCACCTTCCTTTTCTCCTAATTTCCATTCTTTTCATAAATAATTGTGCCAAAATGCATTTTTTCCTCTTTAATGCCTTAGCCATTACCTTTGCCAATATCCTTAGCCATAAACAACCAAATGAACACACACTAGTGTTGGGCATGGAATTCCCCCACAACATGTTTTGGGGCTTAAAGCCCAAGTTTTGAGTTGTTATTATTGTAAAAACTCTGTGAATTGCAGGCGCAAAGCACGAATTGTATGTTAGAGTCATAGGGTTGTCCGCCCTAAGTTTTGAATGTAGTGTCAGCCTACCCATGGTCCGTGGACCATGGGATTGTATAAATAGAGCGAGGCTTTAAGTTGTAAAGAAGTAAGTTAACCAACGGATGGGGTCTAAACGATAGCGAAGCGTAGAGCAAGAGTCTAAGTGTCTTGGGTCGTAGTAGTAGGAAGAGGCTCTGTAGCTGAGTGCGCAGAGGCCTAGTAGAGTCCACAGACCCTTGCAGCTGAGTGCGCAGGGTAGTGTCGAGTCTGTAACATAAGGAAGAAAATAATAAAGAGAAGTTTTATCAAAATCCTGTGTATCTATTCTGAGTTATTACATGTTTGATATTACTTGCAATTATACTGTTTATTTACTACGTGCACTTACATGAATTGTGAATATTTTTAAGAATAACTAAAAGTGTATAAATAAGTTCAGTTAATCACCTAATATCAGCTGCGAGGAGGGACTTGGGTAATAGCACTGTTCGGGCCCCGGGTAGGGCTACGCGAAGACAACATCTCGGGATACGAGGTACGGGTAAGCGTGTGTAGCGACATGCACGTAGGATCGAACCGCGGACCACTTGAAATCATCAGGCATCTCCAGGGTGCGAAAACCTGGTTCTAGCACCCTCCCATACTACTTTGGGTGAGATCTCAATCCGTGCTCCGCAGATTATTTCCAAAAGGGCCAGTAACACTGGGATTTGTTTGGCTAAATCATCTCTGAACCTAGGTCAAGCCCCAACAAGACAACAAATGGTTCTGTTGCTGGGGACGAGATCTGCATAAGAGATGTCTAATGTTGTGTCACTGGAATCCAACAAAGTAAGAAATTGAAGGGTGGTTGGACAAGAAGATTCACGAGTTCGCAATGCAGGAAAATAGGAATCTGCAAGTATCAAAGGAACAATCGTTAGAGCACTACTTATATACGGAAATCCACAAAATTTTCTATGCATCCTTCCCCTCTGAGCTATTGAGTGGATTGCGAAGCTAGCAGACAACAAGGGAAGGTGTAGGCTCGCAAAACTGATTCTGTGGACTTCGGAATTAGTGTGCAAACTAGAAGCATCAAAAGATAATATCGAACATGCTATGGATCATTGGCTCAATCGAATTATAGGGGGATTTATCACCGAGTTCGTGATAGATACGACCGTCAGCTACAGCGAGGCGGAAGGTCGCTTCCTTAAGGGACCGCGAGGTAAGTACATTAAATCTTTGAATACCTGGATTAAAATGCTACTGTGTGAAAAGTGGGTTATGTGAATAAATTAATGTTTGGGACTACATGAAGTGGGAAGATCTACAGAAATAGAAATAGCGAAGAATTAGAAACTAGTCCCTTGATTTCACCCTCGTGGGAGAGCAAGGAGGAGCTCGCGAAAGTTTCTACGAGAAGTGTGATAAGTTTGATAAGGAAACAAATTCCACGCATACTACCCCCACCTACACCACCACTTGTTTCACCATTGTCACCCCCATCTCCACCCACACCACCTCTGCCACCACCACAGTTCAATATGGTGAGCGCGATCAAATTGCTGGTATTCAGAGGAGTAGGGAACGAAGATCCGAACCAATTTTGGTTCGTAGTATGGGCGGTATGGGAAGCAAAAGGAGTCGTGGATGACAATATAAAGAAGGCTACGTTGGTAAGTGCATTGAAAACGCAGGGATCGCAGATATCTAGGCCTCACTGAATAGGGAATTTAGTAGGCCAAAATCGAAGACACAATCGATTATCGGGTTTAAGGAAATCGCGATGCTTCCAGGCGGGATCGCATGGGATCTAGACCAAAGACTAAAGAGTATTATTCTCGAAACCAACATGACCTTGACAGATGGACATCACTGCACATGGTTTGTAGTGTCACTAACACCACTTTTAAGGATGACGCTGTCACAACAAAAGCTATCCACACAGGCTAAAGCTTTGGAGATTGCAATGAGATAGCACGAGACCCCCATACAAGATCCTGGTTTGGGAGTCCAACAAGTCCACGTGCAACTGCAAAATTTGTGTCTGGAAATGTAGAGTTTGAAACAGGACAGGACACCTCGACCAGAGGCACACGAGGAAGTATGGTGCATAAAATGCAAAGGCCAGGGGCATGACAAGGACCATTGTCCAATTTTCGCGAATTACTTGGCGTGATGAGTGACGATGCCATTACCAGAGACAGAAGCAGGCCCAAGTGTGGCGCCTGCATTATGGTGCACGATTTGTCAGATAGGAGGAAAACGCACTACGGATAACTGCTACCTATTGTAGAAGTATACGCAGATGTCCCAACAATTGTTCTATAATTTCTGCAGGTCGATAGGCCATGATGAGCGCACCTGCAGAAGTTATGAGCTGAGGATGGATCAGATCCCTGCCTATAGAGTGCAGACCAAAATGCGAGTCCTCAATACGAATGTAGGGATGGCGCATGTTGGATTTCAGGGGCGCGGACGAGGTTGAGGTGGAATGGGACCGAGAAGGGGTCGCGAACAACTAATCTGTTACAAATGTGGAGGGCCAGGGAACTATGCCCGTGATTGTACGAATCCTTTGATAGCATCATGTTTATACTGTACCCAATTTGATCATGAGAAGGAGGACTGCCCTGCACTGATAGTGAGGTTGCGCGATAAAGGAGTACTCCAGCCTCCCCCAACTCAGAACCTACAAATGATGAGGTCTGAGCTGCGTGAAGAGGACCCAACTGTAAACATAGTGCTTCAAAGTGGTATCACAACCAGAGATGGCAAAGGTAAGCAACCAAAAGAAAGTGCGTGGGTTTGCAAGTCTCCTACAAAGGAACCTAAATTTGATGTGGAGTGCGTGAAAAAGGCATTCATGGAAGCTATGAAGAGCTTCACGGAGGCCTCCACTTCAGGTAGTAAGGATCAACTAGAACCAGGGATGATCCTTCAATGCTCACTACCTTTCTGGAGATATGCATGAAATTTTTGCATAACAATAGGGCTGTAAAAGGAATGTAGGAACTTATCACTAGGTGCACGGGGTCAGGAGAACTGCGTGTAGTCCAGAAACTTGGAAAGCATGCATTGCAAATAGGAAGGGAAATGAGATTGACTGTGCAAATTGGAGAGTATGAAGTAGATCAAGTAATTTTGGATCTCGGATCGGACGTGAATGTACTGCCAAAACAAACATGGGAACGCATGGGCAGAACCACGCTACAATGGTCTCCTATTCAATTGCGAATGGCGAACCAGCAGAATATCTTACCCATGGGAAGATTGCAAGGAGCAATAGTGGATATTGAACGTGTGAGCGTGCTGGAAGATTTCGAAGTAATAGAGATTATCAACAATAGAAATCCCTATCCCGTGCTACTAGGAATAGATTGGGCCACTGATATGAACAGAGTCATAAACCTGAAGAAGTGTAAAATGATTTTTGAGAAAACGTCACTACGCATAGTAGTACCGCTAGATCCTGCCGAAGGAGCACGATATACTGAACCAATGTGGGATGATGATAGTGATGACGATCTCAATTGTATCTACAAGATAACTGCACAAGAACAGGATTCGGTGAATCCAATAGCAGATGGTAGGATTTCATGGGACCGCGAGAACTCCTGCACTTCGGATTTAGATAAAGAAATAGAACGATGGAAGAATTGGCTGCACAAAGTAACAACGCTCAATTCCAACATGATTGTAAGATCACTGTGCTGTGTGACAAAAGAGATAAGGAATCTGCCTAGATATGATGGGTTGACAGTGGTGGATGAATTTCTGAACAAATTTGAGAGCGAAGTGAACAACAGCGTTTTGATGCTCTGAAATGGGCATTGCGTGCTGCGCCTGCGAGATGGTGGGATATGCACCAACAGAGTTTTGGGGATTGGCACAAATGCAGAAGGGGGATGCTTATATGATTTGGAAAACCCTAGCTACGAATGAGAGCTGGTTATGAGGGGAAAAACAACTTGCATGCCCACCTTTCCAGATGGGTACAGACGTATGGCATGCAGCCCACACAAACGCACCCTACTCCTAAGATAGAAAACAGGAACAAAACGCAACGACAGGAAAGACGAAGTGCGCCAAATATTATCCGCGGGGAAGCATTTGACAGGGTGTGCGAAGTGCTGAATAGGGTCCACCAGGTGAGACACATTGACTGGGACTTGCGTGTACCAGCGGTTTGATGGGCCTATAGGACCATGTGAAAAACCACGACTGCGAGAGCAATTCCAAGGCTGTGGAATGAAGCAGGGACCGTAATCTCTAAGGAGCATGCAAATATGAATCGCACGTAACAACACCCGTATATTCGACAATGTGCGAAGCCTGGGATGAAGAAATCACACAACTACGTGAAGAAAAATATATAAGACTTCGGGAAGTAATTAGAGAGGGAAAGTTTAGACTTCACGAACTTGAAAAGGAACAGGTACGACTAAGGAATAAAGGTGCTTTAATAGATGCAGAGGTCAAGAGGGTAGAAAACGAAATAAAGGGAGCATGTCTCATTAACAAACCAAGGATGGCATGACAAGGTGCGAATGATCATACTAACGAATTAAAGGACTATCACCGAGAATTGGTTAGTCTGGTGCCATGGCTAGGACCGCATATTGCCAAACGCAGTAACCAGGGAAGTGCATTGCAAAAAGTACAGCGCACGGTGCCGATCACCACAATGGTAGATGAGGATTCTCCGCGAACCACGGAAAAGGACAGGATGGAGCCCCGCACTAGTGGTGTAACCACCTAACTAGCCGTAGGAAGGACAATCTTAGCGCTCCAAGTAGTTGAAAGGGACCATGGGACTATAAATTATTCTGCCTGGAAGTTGCACGCTCTGAGAGGTGCGCGCAGGAGCAAAATTTCATAGGGTTCGCGATTGTGCATGGATGGCTGCGCTGCCGTGTAGGCTGGCCAAGAAGTGACCGTTGGTGTCACTGTTCATGACAAGATGTCCGAGTTGAGGCCAAATGGAGTGGCTGACGGGCATTTAAGACGAGAGTTATGGGCAAGATTTGGGAAAATATGCTGCCAAGGAAGCATTGATGGCCTGGAATTAGGGGGAACAGTTGAATTTGAATTCAAGAGGCGCTATAAAACTTAAAGGGCTGGCCAGCGAACAACACTTAGTCATTTGAGAATCGAGCCGTTGAGTAGAGCACAGAGTGTTGAGAGCCAAGCGATAATTAAGCCCTTAAGTACGTGAGAGACAAAATACTGTGTAGAGATGATGACGACCACTAAGGATGGGTTGGGAATTGAAGAAGGAACTGCCGGCGAGGCCTCACAGACCCCCATGGTACATGATGTTCCCGAAGGTGTTGGGGTTGTGATAGAAATCCCCAAATCACCACGAACGCCCAGGCCGAAGAAGGATAAGTAGGCAATTGGACCAATACGTATGTCCCCAAGGAATCTGCGACACAACAAGTTATCAATGGAAGAAAAAGGGAAGGCAGTCACGATTGAAACAGATGAGGAGGAAGAAGATTTGTAGGCCCTGATTAGCGCTGTAGAGGAAGAAGAAGACGTGGAGGAAGACATCCAACCATTGCACTCTGCAGTGAAATTGCCCGCGTATGTCCCTCTGAGGAAAGGGAAAGCCAAAGTACCAAAGGATCTGGATGCAACAAAGAGTTCACTCCAGACCCTGCTCCTCCTCGATGGCATTGCATTTGAGGGCTCACACTTAGGCCGCGTGCCCACCATGAAATTTGAAGACTGGGACCTTGCGGATAGCAAGAAGTTCCCACACTTAGACATGGAAAAATTGATGAAGCAGAATACGGAGGGGATGGTGATAATGTTACAGCCATGAAAATGGCTGCGTGGTGTGGAAAAGGCCGGGTTACTACACATGTTATGGATACCACATTTCCACCATGCGCCCATCACCATTTTCGTCATCAGGCAGCTGCTTTTATTAGTGCATGATGGGTATCTATGGTTGGAGGAGCCTATTCCCATCATGGCAGACCTCATCCACCGAATTTCTCAGCTTCCTTGAAAGGGAGAGGACCCCACGACGATAGCCAGGAAAACTAGCGATTTGGCTCTCGCAGAGGTCATGAAGGCAAAGTATAAATTGAAGAAAAAGAGGGGCTATGCTATTACAAACATCAAGGACAAAGGGGTGTGCGTAGCCACCCAGTTCCTAGTCGACAAAGTGATGAGGAAGTGCTGCGACATTGAGGTATCGATGCCAGTAATCACGCTAGCCGAGCAGTGCACAGAGGGGGTCCAGTTCAATTGGGCCGAATTCCTCTGCGAGGAATTTTTGTTGAACTGTCGCGAAGCCTAGGAGCAGGGTAAGACCTTCCACTATGCGTGGTTGCTCTTATCCATTTTGCTGGTAGTGGGAGAACTGTCGGAGGATAGTCAGTTCTTGAACATTAACCGAGACTTACCAGAGGCCGCGAAGTATGCTTTGCTTTGGGCCACCAAGGACACAAAATGGATTCGTGATACAAAAATTTTCTGGGTTCTCATGGAGGTGAGCATCCGAATGTGGATCAACAGGAGGCCGCACCTATCACCTACAGTGCACAATAGTCTGTAGAGTTTTGCAGACTTCAAGGCGGATATGCACAACATATACATCAGGGCACGAAAGGATCCGGCACAACAGAGGACAAAGCTACCATTTATAGCCACTGACGAAGTGATCTTTACAATATTGGAGACATGGCCTCCTGAGTGGCGCACCCCAGATTTTGCGGAACTGGAGAAGGCGACAGCATAGTAAAAGAAGGATGATGCCAAGCTGCACGTCACGCAACTGGCCGAGAGAAGGCGGAACGAAAAAGCGGCAACCAAGGTAAGGACAGTCTGTGAAGAGGCATAGGAAGCCATGGAGTAGAAGAAGGCTGCGGAAGCAGCGTAGACAACAGAGGCCACAACAATACAGGCAGAGGAGGGCCAAGCAGCATTCTCAGGGTAGGAGGCAGATGAAACAGAAATAGTAGAAGGGAGCACAGACCCAGGGACCACGTCCACACAGCTTAAATGGCTATGCTTCGCGGAAAGATCGGGTCCAAGAAAGAAGGTCAAGGCCTCGAAGCTGGCCATTGACCCGATCACCTTAATTGAAGGTGATCTCCATGACATCGGCGAGATGATCTGTGATGTCACCATTGAAGTGCTCCAAGAGTTTATGATGGAGCACCAGAGTGTGTTGGAGGCCCTCAAGGTGCAACTGCAAGAGTTAAAGGTGCGGCCCCCTCAGGAAGGTATCATGCCTACCCATGTCGTAGCAAGCACTTCAACAATAAAACAGATGCTGCGTGCAAGGATGGCCAACACAATAGTGTTGCCAGATGGAACGTTAATATCATCGGATGTGATGGAACGAATGAAAATTAGCATGATGAAAGGCCTTGGCCTTAATCTAGCTGCCTTTCCTCAGGAAACGCTCTATCAACTACAGGATGGAATAACACCAGAGCTACGCGCTAGGGAGAACCGCATGATCCAAATTCTTAGTGAGCAGAAGATCAATATGGAGCAACTCAGCTTGCAGCGTGACAAGTTGGTGTAGACAGTAGATGACGCTTGCCGACAGATCCCAAAGCTAGCTATCGCAGTAGATCTATCGGTAGAAGTTTAGATTCATAGTTTGGCAAGTGGAGTCTGTGATGCGAGAGAAGAGACAACAAAGGTTCAGCTGGAGTTGAACCTTCAGATTGCCGAGCTGCAGTTGAAGACGTAGCCTTCCACTCCCCTAGAGATTAGAGAACGATGCGCCAGTGCTATTACAACAAGGTTGGAAGAGATTGGAGGTGTAGTGCACAACTATACCAACATGTTGGGATAGGTGCTTGAGGTCCTCACGACGTTGCAGGAGGACCCTAACATCTAGCGACTAGAGACAGAGGCACGCAAACTACAACAACAGTATGACAACATCAGAGGCTCTACGTAGATAGTAGTCCTTACTTAGTGGTTTGCAAGGATGCATCAAGACAAGGCATTAAAGGAGCAGGTGGACGCGGTGCACCATAAGTTTCTCAAAGCGCGCATCCAGGCATGGATTGACGAAGCCTTCACAATCATGACAAAAATTGAAGGAAAGCTCGCACAGATTCAGGGGATGCATGCAAAAATGTAGCATAGCATGTCAGAAACAAAGGTCTCAAAAGGAAGAATGCAACAGGTTTAGCAAGCAGCAATTCAATGCGCTGCAGACATTAAGACCATTCGGGACCAGTTGGAGGGACTTCATGCCAAGATCGCCACACTGACAGAGTGACTCGATGGCGAGTCACGATGTTTGTGTTGGGGGCCTATTGAGCATGGAATCCCCACACAACATGTTTTGGGGCTTAAAGCCCAAGTTTTGAGTTTTTATTATTGTAAAAACTTTGCGAATTACTGGCACAGAGCACGAATTGTATGTTAGAGTCATAGGGCTGTCCACCTTAAGTTTTGAATGTAGTGTCGGCCTACCCATGGTCCACGGACCATGGGATTTTATAAATAGAGTGAGGCTCTGAGTTGTAAAGAAGTAAGTTAACCAACGGATGGGGTCTAAAAGATAGTGAAGCATAGACCAAGATTCTAAGTGTCTTGGGTCATAGTAGTAGGAAGAGGCTCTGTAGCTGAGTGCGCAGAGGCCTAGTAGAGTTCGTAGCTGAGTGCGCGGACCCCTGCAGTTGAGTGCATGGACCCCTGCAACTGAGTGCGTAGGGTAGTGTAAAGTCTGTAATAGAAGGAAGAAAATAATAAAGAGAATTTTTCTTTGAATCCTGTGTATCTGTTTTGAGTAATTACATGTTTGATATTACTTGCAATTATACTATGTATTTACTGCACGCACTTACATGAATTGTGAATATTGTTAAGAATAACTAAAAGTGTATAAATAAGTTTAGTTAATCACCTAATATTAGCTGCGAGGAGGGACTTGGGTAATAACACTGTTCAAGCCTTGGGTAGGGTTGCGCGAAGACAACATCTCGGGCTGTGAGGTACGGGTAAGCGCGTGTAGCGACGTGTGCACAAAATCGAACTGTGGACCACTTGAAATCATTAGACATCTCCAGGGTGCAGAAACCTGGTTCTAGCACCCTCCCATACTACTTCGGGTGAGACCTCAGTCCGCACTCCGCAGACTGTTGCTGAAAAGGCCATTACTACCGGGATTTGTTTGGTTAAATCATCTCTGAACCTGGGTCAGGCCCCAACAAGCTAACAACTAGGATGTCATGCCCACCATTCAGCTTGGAATACGTGTCCCATCATTCGTGGTATTTATATATTTTTATATGGAATTTTCACCAGGGCTGTTAGAGTAACCTCCCCCTTGGAGGGACACCATCCTCTGTGTTCAATGACACCTATAACCAACATGACTGCTGAAAACAAAACATACTGCCATGGAGCTTTATAACACATCTCTTTGTTGCATTTACATGAATGACCTGCTCAAGAAAAACATCATGAAAATATGACTAGATAAAAACCATACCGCATACTGGAGCTTTATAACATAGCTCATTATGGTATTTACAATAACCACATATACACATATACAATTATGCACATTTTATCAGCTAGAAAATAAAATAATATGATGCCTGCATCAACAATAAGGGAATCTATAGGTTCAAACCTCCACCCTCAAGGTGATACCAGGATTTATCTCCTTGCCAGGAAGTCCATAATCCACTGCAAAGTCAGATCTTCATCCAATGTCCAGCGCTATAATCCCGCGCCACTTGTCCTCTCAATGAACAGTTACCAGCTCATTGTTTCAAGGTGCACTCCCAATGTGCATCTGATTCCATATGCAATGCTAATGACCAAAACAAATCCATCTATGACCTTCCCTTCTCTAATACACAGTCCCTCGGGAATCTGGTCATCCCTTCCATGCAATCGCTCACCTTCCAAGTTCCAGTGGCACCCCCATCCCGGGCAGTCCTTCCCTTGAAAATGCTTCCTCGCATCAGAAGATATAAAAACCAAGGCATATCCCTGCCTTAAAACCACCATACCAGTCATAGCATGCTCATAGAAATCAATGGACAATATTGGGTACTAGTATCCCACAATGTCCCTGCTCCTGAATACTTTACTAGCATACTACTGCATGTTCCAAATTATTATGTTGTTGTTGCCAATTCTTGCATTTGATTTCAATCACCCAACCAGGCATTTCATGCATTCCTGTACCAAACACATAACTTCCATTAGATTTGAAATAAATTGAAATAAATTCACATCATACCTCATTGATAGCTCGTTAATAAGGTACATTTACAATCATGTTCGCTTCCTGTCACAACAAGTCAAACTAGCATATTTGACCAAATCAACATGTATAAAAACCTCACATCAGGTTAGCTCAAAACATAACCATCAAAATCATAAATGACATGTAACCATCATAAATCAAAATCATAGATCACATGTAATCATCATAGACCAGAATCAACATGCATACTAAAATCAAAATACAATACCGATACTTATCCTTCATCGATCCTTAATTCTACCTTTGTTCTTTCTGTACACACACCATATCAGTTTCTACACCCAACAAACACCTAGTGCCTTCTCCTCCACTAGGTGCACATATGCATAGTGTTCATCACACACATACAACCATGTGGCATACCAAACCATGCAATACATGCATCTACACTTGACATACAACACATACACCTACACCCAGTGTATACAATACAATGCATCCATCTATACCCAATGTGAAATACCACCCAATACATGTACCTACATAGAGTACAACACAACAAGTACACATGCCGCAATACCATGACTACATGATGCACATACATAATATCCCATGCCCTCAACATAGCATGTATGACATGCACACAATACCACACGTGCACTAGTACCATATGTACAACATGTCCTGTGGGGCATGGAATCCACCCACAACATGTTTTGGTCAAATAATGTTGTAAGACTCAGCGAATTGCGGGCACAGAGTGCGAAATGTATGTTGAGTCATAGGGTTGTTTGCCCTAAGTTTTGTAAGGTAGTGTCGGCCTACCCATGGTCCATGGACCATGGGAGTGTATAAATAGAGCGAGGCTCTAAGTTGTAAAGAGGACAAGAAATAGATGGAGAAAACTGAATGGTTCGAGCATAGAGTAAGAGTCTAAGTTCTTTGGGTTAAGTAGTAGGAAGAGGCTCTGCAGCTGAGTGCGCAGAGGCCTAGTAGAGTCCGCAGTTGAGTGTGCAAACCCCTGCAGCTGAGTGCACAGGGCAGAGTCGAGTTTGTAACCAAGGAAGAAGAATAATAAAAGAAGTTTGATTCCAAATCTTGTGTATCTTCTTTGAGTTAGTATATGGTTGTTATCTTTTTCAATTATACTGTTTTATTTATCGCGCACACTGATATGAATGGTGAAAACTGTTAAGTATAGCTAAAAAAATGCATATAAGATAAGTAATCAACTAATATCGGGTTAATAATAAGGGATTGGGTACTAACACGGATCAAGCCCCAAGTAAGTCTGCGCGAAGGCAGCATCACTAGCTGTGAGGCACTGATAGGTGCGCGTAGCGATGTGCACGCAGTGTCAAAACCGCAGACCACCGAAAATCATCAGACATCTCTAGGGTGTGGAAACCTCGTTCTAGTAGCCTCCCATACTACTTCGGGTGAGACCTCAGTCCGCGCTCCATGGACTATTGCCGAAAGGGCCAGTAGTACTAGGATTTGTTTGGCTAAATCACCTCTGAACCTGGGTTAGGCCGCTACAAGCCAACAAATGGTTCTGTTTCTAGGACCGGGATCTACATAAGGGATGTCCAATGTCATGTCACTGGAATCCAACAAAGAAAGAAATTTAAGAGTGGTTGGACAAGAAGATTCATGAATTCGCGATGCAGGAAAATAGGAATCCACAAGTATATAAGGAACAATGGTTGGAGCACTACTTATATACAGAAATCCATGAAATTTTCTTTGCGTCCTTTCCTTCTGAGCTGTATGAGTGGATCGTGAAGCTAGCAGACAGTCAGGGAAGGTGCAGGCTCGATAAACCAATCGTGTGGACTCAAGAACTAGTGCACAGATTAGAAGCATCAGAGGATAAGATCGCGCAGGCTATGGATCATTGGGTTGATCGAATTATAGGAGGATTTATCACTGAGTTCACGGTAGATACAACTGTTAGCTTCAGTGAGGTGGAACGACGCTTCCTCAAAGGACCGCGAGGTAAGTATATTAAATCTTTGAACACTTGGATAAAGATGTTATTGTGTGAAAAACGGGTTATGCGAACAAATTAATGTTTGGGACTACGCCAAATGGGAAGATTTACAGAAAAAGAGGTAGTGAGGAATTAGAAACTATTCCCTTAATTTCACCCTCGCGGGAAAGCGAGGAAGAGCTCGCGAAGGTTTCTCCGAGAAGTGCGGTTAGTCTGATAAGGTAGCGGATTCTGCGCTTACCACCTCCACCTACACCATTACCCATCTCACCCCCTTCACCTCCATCTCCACCCACCCCACCTCTGCCACCACCACAGTTCAGTATGGCGAGTGCGATCAAACTGCCAGTATTCAGAGGAGTAGAGGATGAAGATTCAGACCAATTATGGTTCATGGTAAGGGTGGTATGGGAAGCACAAGGAGTCGTGGATGACAATATAAAGAACGCTACGCTAGTAAGTGCATTGTAGGATTGCACATTAACATGGTACATTAAGTATTCTAATGACCATCCAAATGCAAGAAGTGCAAAAATCTAGGCCACGTTGAATAGTGAATTTAGCAGGCCAAAGTTGGAGACATAATCAATTATCGGGTTTAAGGAGATCGCGATGCTCCCGGGTGAGACCCCCTGGGATTTGGACCAGAGATTGAAGAGTATGATTTGTGAAGCCAACATGACTTTAAGAAATGGACATCACCACGCATGGTTTGTGGCGTCATTAACACTGCATCTAAGGACGACATTGTCACAACAAAAGCTTTCCACCCAGGCCGAAGCCTTGGAAATGGAAATGAGATTGCATGAGACCCCTATACAAGATCTTGGTCTAGGAGTCCAACAAATCCATGCGCAACTACAAAATCTCTGTTTGGAAATGCAAAGTTTGAAACAGGAAAGGACATCGTGGCTAGAGGTGCGCGAAGATTTATGGTGCATAAAATGCAAAGGCTAAGGGCATGACAAGGACCACTGTCTAGTTTTCGCGAATTACTTGGTGGGAGGAGGGCCGATGCCATTAAGACCTGAGGCACAAGCAGGACCAAGCGCGGTGCCTTCACTATGGTGCACGATCTGTCAGATAGGAGGAAAACACACTACAGATAATTGTCATCTATTGCAGAAGTATATGTAGACGTCCCAACAATTGTTTTGTAACTTCTACAGATCAGTAGGCCATGATGAACGCACCTGCAGAAGCTACGAACTAATGATGGATCGGACTCCTGCCTACAGGGTACAGACCAAAACGCAAGCCCTTGACCCAAATTCAGGAATGGCGTGCACTGGATTTCAGGGGTGTAGACGAGGTCGAGGAGGAATGGGACTAGGAAGGGGTCATGGACAATTAATTTGTTACAATTGTAGAAGGCCAGGACACTATGCCCGTGATTTTACAAATCCGACAAGAACATCATGTTTGTACTGTACTCAGTTTGATCATGAGGCAGAAGACTACCCTACCTTGATAGTGAGGCTGCGTGAAAAAGGGGTACTCCAACCTCCCCCAACTCAAAATTTGCAAATGATCAAGTTTGAGCCACACGAAGAAGACCAGAATGTAAACATAGTACTCAGAAACGGTATCACAATCGGGGATGATAAAGGTAAGCAACCAGAGGAAAGTGCATGGGTTCGTAAGGATCCTACAAAGGAACCTGAATTTGGTTTGGAGCACGTAAAGGAGACGTTCATGGAAGCTAAGAAGAGCTTCATGGAGGCCTCCACTTCAGGTAGTAAGGATCAATTAGAACCAATGATGGATCCTTCAATGCTCACAACCTTTCTGGAGACATGCATGAAATTGCTATGCAACAGAAAGGTAGTAAAAGGGATACAGGAACTGATCACTAGGTGCGTGGGGTTAGGAGAACCGCATGTGGTCCGAAAACTTGGAAATCATGCATTGCACATAGGAAGGGAAATGAGGTTGACTGCGCAAATCGGTGAGTATGAAATGGATCAGGTAATCCTGGATCTCGGATCAGACATGAATGTACTACCGAAACAAACATGGGAATGCATGGGCAGACCTAGACTACAATTCTCTCCTATTCAATTGCGAAAGGTGAACCAACAGAAGATCCTCCCCATGGGGAGATTGCAAGGGGTAATGGTGGATATTGAAGGAGTGAGCGCGTTGGCAGATTTTGAAGTGATAGAGATTGTCGAAGACAACAATCCCTATCCTGCGCTACTGGGCATAGACTAGGCTACTGATATGAACGGGGCCATAAATATGAAGAAGCGCAAAATGATCTTTGAGAAAAAGTTGCTACGCGTAGTAGTACCACCTGATCCGGTCGAGGGAGCGTGATACACTAAACTGGTGCGTGACGATGATAGTGATGACGATCTCGATTGTATCTACAAGATAACCGCACATGAATAGGATGGGTGAATCCGACTACAGATGGTAGGATTTCATGGGACCGCAAAAGCTCTTGCACTTTGGATTCAGACGAAGAAATAGAGCTTTTATCACCCCAAGAAACTCTCCTAGGTTGTATTTCAGAGATGCTCGAGAACATTACAAACTCAACATAATGTTGGAAATGGATGAATGGAAGTATTGATGCTTGTTCAAGCCAAATAACCACTTCTACTATGCTTAAATCTAGACATGGGTGAACACCCCCATACTACAAGGCTTTAGACCACCAATTACTCACAATTTGAGGATTAGGTGAACAGGGAGAATACTGACCACACCAGCAGATGCACAAGACCATGTGATGGCCGGCTGCAACCAGTAAAGAGGTCTACAAATCTATTTTCTAATGCACAAACATGATGATAGCTCTTTGGCACTAAGTAAACAAAAACCTGCATAACACATTCAATGATACATACTAGACTTCAACACAGAGGTGGGATGAAAACCCCTCTAATGCTAAATATCCAGAGCACGTGAACAAATGCATAATAGGCACAGCCTAGAACAGAGTAGAAATGGAAAGTGAGCAATTAAAAGCAAAAGAAGCTTGTATTAGCTGCAAATGAAGACCAGACGCTGCAAGTATCAAAGTAGTTATAGTCTCCAGAAGTTGAACCTTACATCAAAACAACAACCATCAACCCTGATTACATCTTGTTTCTGGGTATATATAGAGTTTGATTACAAAAATGTTTTGCTGTTCTATGTGTGGAGGGGTCATAATGGACCACCAACCGCTTTAACTATCTAGTATGGGTCTCTGTTGCAATATGCTTGCTTTGGTGAACGGACTTGATCTTCTCTGATATTCTTTTGTCCTTCTTGAGCAGGTGGAATGTCGTATGTAAGAATGCTCCATAACTGCTAAATGAATTCAACTGCTCGAGGCATGTCCTTTTCATTCTCGGCCACTCTGTTTCTTGAATGCAGTTGTTGGGGAGGAAATGCACCAGGTACTTGGTAGATGATCACTGTCATCCTTTAGCTGCATGGCATGACCAGGGTGCGTTGACTTCATGGAGGATGTACGAGTGGACGGAGGACAATCATCAACCGTTGGATCGCACAGGTGAACGATGAATATTGGTTTGGAGAGGATATCAGGAGATATGAGATCGGGATGGATGAGGGCCGTTAGATCTCATATGGTCAGTTCCAACGATGATTGGGGGCGGAAGTTGTGCGGGGACTTAACGGCTGGGAGAAATGGATTTAGCGGCAGTCGGTATTGATTGCACCGCTTTCAAGGGTCGGGTGGTAACCGTACGTAGGCCAACAATCACGTTCAATGCACGACACGTTGAGGATGCGACAGGGAAAACTGCTTTCTCCGCAAGTTAACGCGCGGGCGGTTCGCAGGGTCGGAGTAGCGTATGCCATTGGATCGTGAGGTCGGACGGCAGGGTTTAACTTCATGTGTTTTTTTTTTTTTTTTTATATTGATTGATGTGATAGGGAAAGACTATGTGGAAGCGCGTGGTTGTATGGGTTAAAAACTTAGCACCGAGGGGCTGGACAGAAAAGGGGGCATATGCCAGGCCTTGGAGGAAAACGGAGATGGCAAGGGTTATGAGAGTATAAGCAGAGTGAAGAAGAATAAGAAGGATGGCTGATGCAAATATTCTATGAGCATAAACAACCCGATCAGGCCTGCGTTTGACCCAAAAATGTTGGAACATGTAGCAGAGCTAACACTGGCTCCTTCTGGGGATGAGATCCTCCCTGTGAGGTCTCAAGAACCTGTAGATCAATGCCTTTCCAATGAAAACAAATTAGCCAAAATTTCCTAGTGTTCCATTGGGCATGGAGTCTACTTTTCTTATACTAAACTGATAAAACAAAATATTTACAAATTTAAGGCCAAAAGACCTTAAATCACATAAATTTTCAGAAAACGCCCATTTACTGGGCCATCAAAAAAACTGCCTCTCCTTCCATGCTTTTCAGCATGAAGGTATTGTTCCCTTGGATTTGAGAAATGATAAAAGGTCATGTCTAGAAAGCATCAAACTTCCCATGATTGCCTTTCTTTTCTTTTAGTGTATCCCACTTCAGAACCAAGTCTCCAACCTGAAAATTATTTGTTTTTGTCCTTCTGTCAAAGGCTTCCTTGATCTTATTTTGATGTGCCACGGACCTTTCAACCGGCTGTTCCCTGATTTGATGTACCTCTGCTAAATCAGTGATCCTTTTTGCCATGTCTTCTTCCTCATTTGGCTCTTCCTATAGGAACTTTGCCACAGGGATAGTTAACTGAATTGGGAATACAACCTCAGTACCGTACACCAGCTTGAATGGGGAATTCCCTGTGGATCTCTTAATGGTCACTTTGTCAGCCGATAGTGCATATTTGAGTTTAGAATCCCAATTCTTTTTTTTGTCTTCCAACAGCTTCTTAATTATCCTTATCAGGCTTTTGTTGGAAGATTCTGCTAGACCATCACCTTGGGGGTAGTATGAGGTGGAATGAACTAGTTTAATGCCCCTTGAATTGCACATGCCCACCAATTCCTTCACTTTGAAAGCTGCTGCATTATCTGTGATTAATTTATGTGGACATCCAAATCTGGTGAAGATATTCTCTGTCAAAAACTTCATTACCACATTATGATCAACCTTTCTGGTAGGGATTGCTTGAATCCATTTAGTGAAGTAGTCAGTGGCTACTAGCATCCACCTGTGTTGGCCACTGGAATGTGGATTCATTTCTCCAATGAAATCCAAGTCCCACTGTTGAAAAGGACCATTTGCATGTATTGGTTTTAAGGGTAGGGACTTCAACTGCTGTTTCCCTTCAAATCTTTAGAACTTGTCACAAGATTTAACAAATGAAAATACATCAAAAAATAAGGTGGGCCAATAGTGCCCAGCTCTGAGGATCTTATGGGTTGTAGTTTTCCAATAATGGTGTCCTTCACACATGCTGGAATGAAACTGCTTCATAACCTCCATTGATTGTTCTTTGTCCAGACATCTCAAAAGCACTCCAGATGGGTCCCTCCAATAGAGCTGATTTTCATGAATACAGTATTTTGCTGCTCTGAGTTTGATAGTTCTGTCTTGACTTTGAGTAAAGCTGGGAGGGATTTCTAGCTTCAGCAAGAATTTAACTATTTCAGAATACCAATCAAAAGAAGCCAAGTTTTCTGCCACTGACTGCTTTCTCTCTGGTTCAGTTGCTTCCTCTTCTTCTGTTTGACCATTTTCTGAATTCGAGCACATGAGGTTTATGTCCAATGTTCTGTAATTTTCTTCAGCTAATAGTCTGGCAAGACCCTGACCTCTGACAAGTTTGGTGGACTTCAGTTCTATATTAAACTCAATCAACTTTGCAATCCATTTAGCCCTTCTTCCATCAGTGTCAGGCTGTGTAAGGACATCTTTTATTGTAGCAGAGGGTACATATGCAATTACCTTAGAATGCAGAATATAAATTTTGAAAGCTTTCAAGGACTTGATAAGAGCATATGCCTGTTTCTCCATGATATCATACCTCAGTTCAGCATCCCTTAATGTCTTGCTGAAAAATGCCACTGGATGCTCTGAACCTTCTTCATCTGCTTGCAATAAAACTGCTACAAGGGTGTCTTCAAAGGCAAACGAAAATATATGGAACTCCTTACTGTAATTCGGACTGCTTAGAGTGGGAGCTTCAATGATGGCTTTCTTAATGGACTCAAAGGATTTTCTTGCTGCCTGATTCCATTTAATCTCTAACCCCTTTTTCAACATAGAGGTAATATGCTTCACCAGTTCTGCAAAATTTGGGATAAACCTCCTCACAAAATTTATTTTACCCAGAAAGGACTAGATGTCCTTCTTTGATCTCGGGACAGACAGAGTCTGTATTGCTTTTACTCTTTCTGGGTCAATTCAGACACCTTCAGTAGAAACAATATGTCCTAACAACTTGCCTTCTTCTAAAGCAAACTGTGACTTTTTAGGATTGACTGAAATCCCAAACCTTTTGCACTTCAAAAAGACTTTCTTCAAATGCTGCAAATGGTCTTGATGGCTGCTGGAGTATACTGTAATATCATCAAGGTAGATAAGGACAAATTTGTCCCTTTCTCCGACAAATGCTATATCCATATCTCTATGAACGATGGCTCCAGCATTCATCAATCCAAAAGGCATCTTGGCATACATAAAAGTGCCCCAAGGAGTGGTGAATGCAGTCTTCTCTTGATCATCTGGGTGCACAACAACCTGATTAAAGCCTGAAAATCCATCTAGGAAAGACATCACTTTGGCTCCTGAGACCCTTTGTAGCAAATGCTTCATCTTGGGTAGAGGATAGTTGTCTTTCTTAGAGCATTTGTTTAAGTTTCTGAAATCAACACAGAGTTTGATTTCTCCACTTTTCTTCATCACCATTAGTAAGTTGGCTACCCATTTTGAATATCTGAGAGGGACTATGATCTTGGCAGCCAGTAACTTCTTTATTTCTTTTTCAATCACTGGGAGGAGTAAAGAATTTATAGGTATCAACTTTTATTTGAAAGGGATAGTGTCTTTCTCTAGAGGAATTTTATGCTGAATAATCTTTTTGTCATATGTTTTCAGGTCACTATATTCCCAAGCAAAGACATTAGCAAATTGCTTCATTAAATTGCAGTATTCAGCACTTTGGTTAGCAGAAAGATGAGTAGACAGATTTATATATCTTGACTGACCTGGACTTCCTATATTATGCTTACAGACTACAGATTGGTCTTTTTTTTGAGCAGTCTTGTAAGGCACATCATTTTGGTCAACCAACTTTTCTAAAGAACTAGACCCTTAGGTATATGATTGATGGGCAGTTGGACAATGCTATCTTTGCCAATTTTATTTCTAAGCTGGGATTGGGGGTTTTCTTCCAAGGCTTCATTATCTTGGTCAATTGCATTTCGGCAAATTCATCAATTACTTGCAGAAACCTATTCGCTTCATCATCATCTTCAAAAACTTTCCAATGGTGGACATTATCAAGTGTTACACAGTAATTGATCACCGCTTTCACTCCCGGTCTTCTCACTGTGTCACGTGTCCAAGTCAAACATGCTTATGACAGACAAATGCTTCCCTGTGCTGCCAATTGACCCACTTTCCCAAAGTTGTTTGCCTCATCGCAGATATTGGTCTAATAAATGTGCTGAAAGGCGCTCAGAAACAGACCGACCGCGCTGCCAGCGCAGAAGTACACCTAATTCCCGCGATGGCCCGATTTTAAGCACCAACATGGGGCTATGTGGTCTCTTCAGCGATGATATGACTATCTGCATTGATCACTTGCGATGTCAGCACTGAATCTCAGTTCTGTGCCCGTGATGATCCAGATTGGGCGAATTGTTCCAATAGTCGGCCTTCCAGATGACTCCAGACCTGGTTGTTGGCCTTGTTTATGTCGCCCTTCCTTCCTTGGTGTGGTAGTTCCGTCAATTGTGCTACCTTCCTTGGTGATAAGCTCTGCTTTCCACTCTTCATGGAGACTCCTTCTCCTATTTAAAATCTCACCTTTGATATGATCAGCTAGGGGGATAGTTCCCAGTTTCTGATGGTTGACTAGTTGTGCAGTGTTTTGTGAGCTTGCTAGATAGCTGGTGTGAGTGTGATAAGTGTGGAATTGTTGATAACTTGTGGAAGGTTTGTGAAGTGCCCTTAATCCTTTGTAAAGGCTTATGAGTGAGAGAGCTCTTGTATGTTGGGAGATCCATCTTCAAAGAGTGAATGCTTGAAGAACATGCTGGCTGGAATCTTCTCCGAGAAGGCTTGTGACGTCAAGACTTTGGTTGTAAGCTAACTCTTATTTCATTATTAATTCAATCAATGATGTTTTCCTATGTGTCGTATCTAATGTACTTGATAGCTCATGACTTCTTGACTTTGTGAGTAAATAGTTCATTGTTGTATCCGGTTACGTGCTTTGTTGTATTTCCTTTGCTTTGTTTCAGGTTGATCTCTCGTTGAGGAGAAGGAAGCGGAAGCTGGAGCAACGCAACGAAACTCCATCGACCACCAGTTGAGGTAGGCCCTCCAACTTGAACTGTTTAAGGAAAGCTATTGTTGATCTGTCCTTGTTTGTGACTAGACCCACTCTAGGGCTAGAGGGGTTGCCTATGTCAGCAGAGGGAACACTTTCTTGCATCACAAATTGGCGACTCCGCTGGGGAGGAGCTTGTCAAACTGTAGGGGTCCTCCCAAAGTTTCCTGTTACTTTGGGGGGCAAAACTGTCTATATCGACGTCATGGTTGTCCAAGGTGCGAATTTCAGTATTCTCCTTGGCTGTGACTATGTTTATGCCATGGGGGCCCTTGTCTCTTCACTTTTCCACGTGGTTTGTTTTCCACACGACGGAAGAACCGTGACTATAGACCAATTGTCGTTCTTTAGTCCCCTGGTGCCTCTTGCGCAACTGTCATCTCCTCTCGGTTCTTGCTCGCAAACAGTACCTTCCTTGCCACTGGTTAATTATGTGGCTACCCGTTCCATCTTCGCCTCTGCTGATGATCATGCAGATGGTCTCGTACATCATGTACTGAGGGCATTGGAACCTGATCTGTCATTAGTACCTCATGACATGTATTCCTCCCAGAGTGTGTCCCTTCCATCCCACAAAGACTTCTTGGGAGCCATGTTCTCATGTGGCCAATGAACAGTGTCTCGAGGATAGTTCTAATCTTGTGTCGACCTCATTAAAAAATGAAACAAGGAGTCCCAAACACAGTTCCTTGTCTTGCGTCAAGCTTGTTAAAAAATGAAACAAGGCATCACGAGGATAGTTTGTTCCTGTCTCAACCTCGTTAAAAAAAGAAACCGGGTGTCCCGAGGATAGTTCTGATCTTGTGTCGACCTCATTAAAAAATGAAACAAGTGTGCTGAGGATAGTTCTGATCTTGTGTCGACCTCATTAAAAAACGAAACAAGGTGTCTGAGGATAGTTCTGATCTTGTGTCGACCTCGTTAAAAAATGAAACAAGGTGTACGAGGGTAGTTTGTTCCTGTTTCAACCTCGTTAAAAAATGAAACAAGGAGTCTCGAGGATAGTTCTGATATTGTGTCGACCTCGTTAAAAAATGAAACAAGGTGTTGAGCATAGTTCCTTGTCTTGGGTCAAGCTCATTAAAAAATGAATCAAGGAGTCATGAGGACAATTTGTTCTTGTCTCAACCTCGTTAAAAAATTGAAACAAGGGCTATGAGGATAGTTCTTTTACCGTGTCAACCTCATTAAAAAAATGAAACAACTCCCTTTCCAAATCGAGTCTTTGAATAAGATCTCGTAAAATCCAAGTCGAGTCTTTCCAAAATCTCGAAAGTGAACCTTCATTCCATCCACCTCGTTGAATGCAATGAAGCTTGGGGGGCATGTACCTCGATTTGCGTCATTATGCATGAGGGCATGCAAACTCATAACAAGCATGGTTTTTCGTTTCAAGCTTGTGTAAACATGAAACTAAATCTAAGCAGAGTTCTCCATGGTTCAAGCTTGTGTAAAAATGAACCCATACCTGATTTACATCTTGTGATTGTCATTTTTATCTGCTAAATCCTGCTAGATGAGCCTTGGTTGTTTCAGTCCATTGCCACCATCTCTTTGGCCGATCATACGCTTTCACTTGGTTGTTTTTCCTTTCCTGAGGAACCGCGGTGATGAGTGGTTTTATTAGCCAGCCTCTTGACCATTACATGTTTTGAGCAGTTCCACCATTATCGGAACCAGTTGCTTCCCTTTATACCACTTGTTCCTCTAGGACGAGTCACCTTTCAGCTCTTTTTTGACTCGTAAAAGATGAAAAGATTGTCGAGTATTTTTCCTTTGACTCGTTAAAGAGAATAAAAATGAAGTCGTATTTAAGCCCTTTTCCAACTTAAAACATGAAAAGATCGCCGAGTTGTCCCTCTTGACTCGTTAAAGGTAAATAGGAGGCGATCACCTTTAAGCTCTTTTTCTGACCATTTAAATGAGAAAAGATTGCCGGGCCTTTGTCGTTTCAGGGTCATTAATGGTTATGAAATGACGTGATTTCAGTGGCTTTTCTACTTTTTCAGATCGAAGTCACTAATCATGAAAAGTACTCCTCGGTCATAATGGTCAGGCGGTTCTTTCAAGTATTGTTTTATACGTTTTCGGGCTCGAGAGACACAAATTTATGAAAAAGGACCCTCTTGGAGTTTTCTTTTCTGTGTCTTTTTCAAACTCCCTAAACATGAAAAAGACTTCGAGTTTTGCCTATGTCGGACTCGTTAAACCCTGGCAACATTGGACTCGTCACCATGATGAGACTCGAGCTTCTCCTCGCTAGGGCTCGTTAAACTATTACTAGGTTGGATTCAATAACAGGTTTTTCGTCGATTGTCTATGGCAGTGAGTCACTCTTGAACATCGACACTTCTACTTCTTGTTGGGTTGGGACATCCATACATCGTCATTTGGCCTTCCGCGGGTTTGGGTTGTCATTTAGCCTCATTCCATCTGATCCATGCTGTTTTCATCAAGCCTCTGATCCTTTGGTCCCTGAATGCTGCACCCTACGGAGTCGTGTTGCCGACATGTTCAAGAGTATAATCCTTCTACTGTTTACACCTCTGTCTCCTTTCCTAATACTCTGTTGCACCATCTACCACTTGTTCCTTATCTCATGTCATTGATGGGGGAAGCATTATGGTCCTCCTGCGATGGGTCGTCTCCTGTCGACATCAGCTCATTATCTAGGAGATTGACCTAGAGATCCCCTTTGGTACCTGGGAGCTTGCATGCCTCAATGGCAAGTTCTTCGCACCTGACAGTCGATTTGCATCATTGGTCACCGATTGGGTGATTCCATGAGTGTTTGACTTAAACTCATTCTTCACACTTCGTGGATTGTACTAGACAGTACCTTGGGAGTGATCCGGATTTAAATAGGAACGCAATAGATTACAACGATAACCATAAATACAGAGCTGCGATAACCATAAATAAAGAGATGCAGCGGAAATAACACTTCATTTCATTAATGGAAACTACTAAAATATGCTTACAATCAGAATTGGAAATAAACCAGCTAGGACGATGGTAGCTTATCTCTGAGAAGAGATGTGCGGCTACATGTCTCTGAACTGTTCCAAACTTGTGTTACAATGAGGCTCGAAGGCCTATTTATTATTGAGAAACAATGGAAAACCCTTCACATTCCAAAAACGACCCTTAGAAGATGAAACGCCAAATTGTGGGCCCCGTTTTGGGTAAATTGGTACATCAATTTCCCGGGGTCGTAACTTTGGCATACGATCTCCGTTTGACGCGTACAATAGCTCATTAGAAAGATCTATTCGAGAACTATCATTGTTGGAACGGCAACATCGGTCCATGTTCCATGGACCCGTGTTGCCCCTGGATTCCCAAAAAACGTCGTTTAGGGCCTCAAAATGGCTCCGGAAGTTCAGGACCCGAAAAACTGCTAAAAAT
>APFE031063697.1:10007-29102 GCA_000404065.3 Pinus taeda
ATCCTATTGAAAGATCTACCGAAATCTGACCCGAGAGAGCCTTCTCATACCTCGTAGGGCTAGCTACGAGGTGAAATGGTTTGATGTAGCCTTGAGAGTTTGTCTATCTCAGCCTAGGTGAATTCCAAGCACTAACAGACCCTATGAACCACATGGAAAGAGTACATTTGATCACTGGTGACTCATAGACACTAACATTGGCTCCAAATGGGGATGGAAGATCCTTTAGGAGGTGTCAAGAACACTGTAGACCAAGTAGCCTTATCAATTGGGCAATGGAGTCATATACAAAGGACTTGACACTCAGATGATTGACTAAATAAACTGAGAAAAACAAAACAAAACTGAGTCACTTGACTTGACTAAAAAATTGACTACTGACTGGACTTACTTATGGCTTCAAGCCATCGAGATCTTAGGGCCTTCACCTTAGGCTTCAAATCTTGATGATAACGTTCACTTGCTGAAAATATATATTCAATCATGTGATATGATCCCTCCAGTGTAACCAATCCAACAAATGGCTACTTATTTGAATCCTGCTCACACTTTCCTTGTGCAGGCAGAAAAAAAAAAAAAAAAAAAAAAAAAAAAAAAAAAAAAAAAAAAAAAAAAAAAAAAATAGGCAATGCCAAGTGTCCACTGAACATGTGCTCATGATCCATAAATACAAGAAAAGTCATCTTCCCATATGGTTGCAACAAATCAGTAAAAGGATCCTCAATAATCTTAAATGTTACCCTATCTTGAAATCCAATAGAAATACAAGCACACCCTTCATTTTCCAATGCAAAATTTTTGTCAGGATGAAAGAAGAAAATATGTTCATCAAGTTTTTCATTCGCATAAGGGAAAAGGGAAGTTTGTTCTTGAAACATGCGTTTGAGGTAGCCATATTATCAATAGCAAAAATGTGCACATCCATAGGATTCGGGACAAACTCCTTTTCTTCAACAGACTCTTCATTTTTTGAACCTAGAGGAAGATCATCATGTGCAAGAGGCTCTAAAACAACCTCTTCTTTATTGCAACTCTCCTCTTCATTATCTGCTAGCAATGTTTGATGATTATTTTATGCCGTAATTACAAAGTCTGAAACTTCCACACATGCCAATTCAAAATTATGATTTGCATGAATTTGCCCTTGGAATAATGTTTCAAAAAATGGATGAGCTGGAGAGACATATGAGTGGTGAATGTCTAGAGATCCTTGTTCATTCATTTCATCAGAAACCTCATCTTTGTCTTCACAAACCTGATCTTGAAATAAAAACCCAGAGAAAGAACAATCTGAAAAAGCAACTGAATGACTATCTTCATAACTCTCATCCAAAAGACAAGGTTTTGGATGCTCATGGAAAACTTTAAATGCAACAACCACTTCAAGTATATTTGATTCTTCATGTGAAACAACAGGAAGAATATCAATTTGACTGTCACAAGAATCAAGGAAAACAACTTCTTATTCATTATTTCCTTGCAAAAATAGATGATCATCGCCATAAGATGATTTACTGCTTAAGCTTTCTGTACATGCAATTTCAGAATTATGACTTAGACCAATTTCTTCATGACTATTAGGATGCAGAGTTTCATTTTCAAGCAAAGGAGTCGATGTGTGGTGTGAATGATCCTTTGTATCAAAGAAGCTAATCTATGTTACTTTCTGTTGGGACGAAAATTCATAAAGGGTCTCTATGATCTCATAATCCAGACACTCTTTAGCACCAAAAGCCTCTTCAATGTATTGAATGAAATCTTCACATGATTCACAAAAATATTCAAACAACAAGAATGAATGATGAGATTTTCCATAAAACTCAAAGAATATTGCGTGGAAATCTTTAAGAGAGAATAAGCTACCTGGCTTTAACCCTTCATATCATGATCTTGATTTCCCTTCTAAGGTATCCATAAACATTTTCATCAAACAATCCTCATGTAACCTAATCCCAAGCTTATGTATATGCCAATGAAATTTTATTAGATGTAGAATAGCCTCATCCACGTTTCCATCTATGAATTTGGGTAGATTAGTTTGCCAATTTATGTAAGGAATTCGATTTGGAAAACTAGGAATGTGAGCACGATTCATAGGAGCATACCTTCTAGCAATTGAATCCATCTTGAGAACAATAGATGAACTAGGTAATCCTTTAAGCTATCGCTTCTTCTCCTAGTGGAATCACCAATAGTTGAAGTTGATTTTTGGATCCGAATGCTAGTGGAGCCTTTGAATCAAGTTGAAGTTTATTGGAGTTTCCAGGTGAATTTTTTAGCCTTCATATGCTTCTGACCGCTGTCCACCATCAGCAATCAGATCTAATCCTTGTTGTTCACACCCAAGGAAAATGTGACCTTTCGCATCCCCGACAACGACGCCAAAATGTTAGCACTCCTTAGTTTCCCAAGGCTGAGAAAGGAAACCAAAGAGGTAACCTCAGACCAACTTTTGACTTGGTATCTAGCCCTACCAAATCAGAGAGGGCTCTCTCATATCAAGCTTGCAACCCATGGAAGTGAATGTAGAGTATTAGGATTTTAGGCTAGTTATTTTCACAATAGGGTTTGATTATGGTTTGTTGGATAAAGAGCACTAGGTATCTGAACTAGGTCAAGTAATCCTAAAGGTCATTTGCATACATAAGATGGGGCAAGGTAGGTGCAATCAGTGACTCAAAATGGTTTTTCATTATAGTGTGCTAAGGAAGATATAACAGGAATTAAGTGAGCAAAGGCATGAATTCACTTGTTTAGAAGAAGAACACTTAAATGCTTATCTTAAGCAAAAACAGAGCATTAAACAATGATTTCCGTTTCAAATCTTAAAAGATAAAGCATAAGGGGAAATATATATGGTTTCTAAAAATATATAATCATCAAATACATAAGAAAATATAGGGAAAATAGAGCCGCTAACCACAACACAAGAACCCCATATAAATAGCTGCAACTGTCTGTTATATTTCTGCAATAGTCAAGTACACTAGTTCCAAGTTTGAACTACAAGTATCCAACCTTCTCTATGAGTTCATTCTGACTACATATAGATGCAAAACAACATTTCACCTCTGAGGGGTCAAATCCTCCTTCCTAGGAACTAATTACACAATCTTCTCTAACCATTGCCAAAAACTAGGGAGGTTAGAAACCAATTCCCTTTTTACACTAATTGATTTGAGTTTGACTTTGAAAGCATTTAATTACAAGACATTCACTCTAACCATAACTAAAACACTCAACTACATTAGGTAAAATCATATATACACTAATTACATCAAGAAAAGTCAACCCTACACCACAAACATGCAGAAACAAGCCTCCTCCATAGAAGCACAACAAATGACCCATAAGCCCAACTAACTGACAACAAAAGCACAACGAACATTGAGCTGATGTTTTGATGACTTGAATTGGTTTTGAACTTTGCTGATGAACTAGGAAGATAGTTTAGGATGTCTACTACACCATAAAACCTTTAAGTCACCTAAACTCCTTCATTAAGACTCCTCAAAACTGATTTGAAAACAAGTACCCTAGAAGTGCAACGAGTGACCCAAAGTAGTGGCAGAAGGTTGGAAAATAGGTGGTTATTGGCCTTTTTTTGAAAACTCATGAGCTGACAAGCGACCCCAAGTAGATTTATGGAATGCACTAATCAAAAGCCACCTCCACATGCTTTCCAATCTTCATTTGGAGCCTCTGGGAAAAAGCGCAGGGAGCACACACTACGTTTCTATAGAACGATTTTTTCCAGTGCACACAAAGACTCCAAAGTTTCAAAAATTTGCTTCTTTTATTTTGTTCTTTGTCCTGCATAAGACCACGAGAGATGCTTCAGATAAAAGTTCAACACTATCCTTCTTTTTGAGTTTCTTTAGGGTCTTAAGCTTTTCTTCATGTTCTTAACCCTAATATTACACACCATTTTTCTTGTGTAATAGTGTCTTGCCATATGCCTCTGCATGGCAGTGTCTCTGTTTTCCTTCTTCAATAGTTTCCCTAGGTGCACACTCACCTTCTCAAACCAATACTCCTTTTTCTCTGCAATTTCAACATTTATGGGGTCATTGGGATATTTGTGTGCTTGAGAAGGAGATGTCTCTTTGTCATGTTGTTCTTTCCTTACCATTGCTCTTGTTGTAGGTTTCCTTGGCTATTTATGAAGGTTTGTGTCTTCCATTTGCTCTACACCAATGACTGATTTTCCCTTGTCCTTGGCTGCCAAAAGATCTGGTTTGCTATATGAGGGAGAATCTTCATGTGATTTACCTTGCTGGATTAGGCTTAGCTTTAGTTGCCTATTCTCTTGTTTCAAGAAAGCCACCATGAATTTGGCTTTAGAAAGGTCATCTTGTAACTCTTTGATCTGTGCCTGCTTCTATTTAATGATGTCTTATGTTGCCTTATCCCGATGATCAGTCATATCTACCTCAGGAGATACCTCTTTATGATGCTGCAATGGTGAATCACCTCTATCCTTAGGTGATTTCTCTCTCATGGCTTCATTTTGAACTTCTTCAATAATAACCTCCTTAGGCACTCTTTTTGCTTGAGCCCTAGTCATAGGTTTAGGAGTAGGCATGTTTATTTCTATCTCAGGGGAAAAAACAAGTCCCTTACCCTTCTTGTATGTTTGTGAAACCTTTACCCTAGGCTGTCTTTTTGTCACTGATGGTATGCTAGATGGCTCAGGTCTTTGTGTCCCGAATGATGTGGGAGTATTGAGGCTTTTGGACTGATGAGAGATAGGCAAGAGAGCAGCTGCCTCCAAGAATGCTTCCCATGACATATTGACCTGTGTGAGTTGGTGGAGAACTATGACTTTGATCAAATCATGATGGAATAAGCTTGCTTGATGATCTTTCCCTTTAGTCTACACCTTTTCAGTCATCTTAACCAGGCTTCTAAACAAGTAATTGGGTAGGTTTAGTAGTTTGATGGATGTGAAATGCATCAACAACCTGATGTGATACAGATATAACCTGCTAAACCTACCATCACAAGTGAAATATTTCATAATCATCTTCATCAAAGGAGTATATTTATCCACTAATTTCCCGCTAGGAAAGATATGAGATGGGTTTCCTTATACTGTGGTTTCAGGAACACTTTGTAGTTTTCAATGTTCAAATCCATCCCCTTAAAGCAAATTTCTCCTTGATTGGGAATACTAGTGGCTGAAGCTATAACCTTTGCTAAGACTAGGAAGTCCATCCCTGCTATGGTGGTCTTGTTCCTCTTGAAATTGATGGCAAATAGACTAGTCAGCTCACAATGGTAGCCCACCTCTATTGCTTTATCACAAAACCTTAGGCAACCTACTTGATCAAATGACCTCTTGATGAAATCTGAAGCATTGATCTCTTGCATATGAGTTGGGTCATATCTTGAGATATGTCCCCTCTTGTTGTATTTCTTCTTTTCACTAGCCATGTTGTTGGCTTTGCTTGACTGAAAATCCTAGTTTGAGAGAAGAAAGGGTAGGGGTCTAGTGCTGCAAAACAGGGGAAACAAAGTAGCTAGTCTAGGGAGGGAAATGGAGGGGATAGGAGTTAGAGAAAATTTTAGGGAAAATTTAAGGGGTAGGGGTAGATGTTAGGGATAATTTGGCAGCAAAATTTCTTAGAATGTGTGAGGGAAGTAGAGGAAAAATGAAAAACACAGTGAAAACCCAGAAACACAGCAAAAGCGTAGTGAGGGCTTGGGTTTTTGGGAAAAAATGATGAGATGAGGGAAATATGTATAGGAAATGGTTGGGGAGGGTTTAATAAGTGTATACAAGTGTATTTTGGCAGAAAACTAGGGAACTTCTCCTTGGAATGAAGTGAAGGCCATTAAAACTTGAAAACATAGAAAAAACGCAACAAAAACCCTAGGATAGGGGATTTAATCACTTTCAGAGGGAAAACACAGTATCAGAGGGTTGATGAAAGGTTTACTTACTTGTACAAGAGTTTTTGAATCTTGTAGAGTGAAAAGTGAGCCCTTTCTTTGCTCCCTTCGACCTTCAAACCAAAAACGCAACAAAAACGCAACAGATTGACAAACTGAGCAATTGGTGATGGAATTCGAACTTCTGATGGATGTGATGAGGCACGATGGTAGAGAGGAGCTCTTGGAGGATGAAATGAATTTTTTGAAATGCTTCATTGCTCCTTTATAACTCAAAAACTCAATTTTGGCTTGATGAAAACATGACATCATGTGTACTTTTGAGAAAATGACAATTGATTGATTTGACATGCAACATTATTTCTTCAAAAGGAAATGTTATTATGATTTGTTTTGTTCCCTAATTTCTAACTCCCATGATGATGATTGAATGGATGACATGACTCCCTAAATAGATATTGATGACTAACAATGATGACCATCAATTATATATCCTAGACCATGACCTATATGATGACACATTAACTCTGTTGATGACCTAGGACAAGAAATGATGACATGACTATGATGAGTGATGGTGACCCTGAACAAGTGGAGGGAGTAACAATGATCTAGACATTAACCAATGACAATTAAGAGGTATCATATTTTATTTGAAAATATAACAATTTGACCTAATGACCCTATCAACCACATGGAAAGAGTACATTTGATCATTGGTGACTCATAGACACTAACATGACCAATCAAATTCCACGAAATCAGAACCTAGGTACCTGCCACATGTTAGCCTACCATTCACAAAAGGATCTCGTTGACCAGTCAAATTGCCACATAGGCATGCATAGCCAACGCCATGTCAGCAGTACAGACTGTTGATTGGGCTGTCACATTTTGCAAAAATTTGTCTATTTTGGAAAGTGAACAAATAATGTTTCTGGGAGCATATGGTGTCCATTTCGCACAAACGAGTTGCGCCAGATTCAGGATGAAGAGAAATACATGGTCGTTCAGGCTCCACACCGATCCAACAACTTTGAATTTTGAGCTATTTTTTGAGCACCTAATCATTTCTCCCCATTGGAAGTATTTTGGACCCCAAAAGATCACTCTCAGCTATCCAGCAGGTGAGGGTATAGTTCCCTCACCTTTCCAATCTCAATCCATTTGGACTTGGAAGGATTTCTTCCTTTGAGCCCCACATGAAGGTAATCCACATTCCCTCATTTTGAAGACCTTGTTCTTCTGTCAAGAATGGTGTCTTGTTATAGTTCATCAAGGTATTTAGGAGAAAAATACTCGATGGAAGGAATTTTGGCATTTCTCCTTGATTTTCAATCAAAGGAGGCTCATACAACCTCAAGTTCTCAACATTAACAATAACATAAATTTGCATATATGAAGGCAAATCCAACCTGAAGTCATTGTCACCAATCTTTTCTAGAATTCTGAATGGCTCATATCTAATTGGTTTTAGCTTTTTACCTTCTCCTTGGAGCCTCTCTTTGCTAATGTGAAGCCAAACTTCATCACCGACTTGGAACTTGTGATCTACCCAATGCTTTTCGTGCCTTGCTTTATACTTGCCTTGGCTCTTTTCCAACTGTTATTTAACTCTTTGGTGTACCAATTGGATTTGTTCAATGAACCTTCTTTCTTTGTCTATGTCACTATGACCATCAATAGCAACATCCTTTCCAAAAATTAAATCCAAAGGAGACTTAGGCAAGTATCCCAAACATGCTTCAAATGGCGATGTTTGAGTTGAAGAGTGCTTGGCTCGATTGTAAGCATGCTGAATGTAGTGCAAATGTTCATCCCACAACTTAGGATGCTTGTTGCAATACCCAAGAAGAAGATGTATCACTGTCCTATTCACCACTTCTGTTTGACCATCTGTTTGCGGATGAAATGTTATACTCTTTTTCAATTTGGTGTCCATGAATCCCCACAAGCTTGACAAAAAATTCCCAACAAAGCGAGAATCTCGATCACCAACAATGAATGTGGGCAATCCAAAATGCACCCATACATTCTGAAAGAATAACTAAGCCACTTGTTCAACTGTAATTTTCTTTTTACATGGCATCAAAATACACATTTTTCTGAACCTATCCACAACTACATACAAATAATCATGACCTCTTTTTGACAATGGAATACCTCCTACAAAATCCATATAAACACTCTCCCATGGTCTTAAAGGTACCGGAAGTGGTGTGTACAATCCTAACTTCCTATTGCTAGGCTTACTGACTACCCATAATGAACATCCTTTAATAAAACATGACACACTTTCAAGCATACGAGGCCAATAAGAATACCTTTGTAGATGTGCCACCATCTTACTTACACCGAAATGACCAGCAATAGGAGAAGTATGTGCGCCTCTTATGATGTTGACTCTTTCTCCCTGTGGAATACAAAGCTTACCAAGATGGTACAACAAGTTATCATGCAAATGATAATCCAATTCCTCTACTTGGTTACCTTGACTTAAGCTTGCATAAACATCCTAAAAGTCATTGTCTAATGCATACTGCTCAATATAACTTTGATGCAAAACAAAATTATGCCTGAGTAAAGTAGTTGCACTAATAATAGGCCTAGAAATCATATCAACAACTTTATTGTAGATAACTTTCTTATACCTTATTACCAAGTGGAATTGTTGAAGAAAACCCATTCATTGGAAGTGCCTTGATTGCTATAACTTAGATTGAGATTGCAAGTATTGCAATGGTTGGTGATTAGTGTGAATAATTATTTCCTTACCATCAAGTAGTGTTTCAAATTTTTCTCACTTTGCACCAATGGATACAATTCCTTGTCATATGTAGTATAATTAATCACTGCACCACTGAAATTTTATGAATGAAAACAAATATGCTTACCGTATTGCATGAGGACTGCACCCATGGCGTAATCACTAGCACCAGTCTGGATCTCAAATGACTGTCTCAAGTCTGGAAGTGAAAATATTGGGGCTGAACTGATCTTTTCCTTCAATGCATCAAAGCCCTTTTTTTGTTTGCCTCCCCACTGAAAAACTTTCTCACACTAGTCAATGCATGCAAAGGAGCTACTATAGAAGAAAAGTTAGCAATTATTTTCCTCCAATATTTGGTTGCTCCCAAAAAACTTCTTACCTCAATAAATGTCTTGGGCCTTAGCCAATTCAAAATGACATCAACCTTGGATGAATCTATTTTCAACTCGCCTCCTCTAACAATATGACCCAAGTAAACTAAAGAAGTTTTTCCAAACTCACACTTTGACATCTTTAAATAAAATTGTTCTTTCTTTAAGACATCAAGTACTTTTCTCACATGCATGACATGTTCATCACGAGATTTACTGAAAATTAAGATGTCATCTACGTAGACTATAACAAACTCATGAATAAATGGCCTCAACACATCATTCATCACACACATGAAGGTAGTAGGAGTATTACATAAACCAAAAGGCATAACTAGCCATTCAAACAAACCTTGTTTTGTCTAGAATGTTGTATTCCAAATGTCTCCTTCAACAATTCTAATTTGATGGTAGCCACTCCTTAAATACAACTTAGTAAAATATTTTTCATGTTTCAATTGATCAAGTAAATCACCTATTCTAGGTAGTGGGTAACAGTTCTTTACCGTAATCTTGTTCAATGCATGGAAGTCCACACACATGCGCCATGTTCCATCCTTCTTTGGCACCAAAACAATAGGTGAACCACATGGCCAAGAACTTGGCCTGATGATCCCTTTATCCAACAACTCTTGAATTTTCTTTTTAATTTCTACACTTTCTATCACTGACATCCTGTACATGCCAATGTTAGGAAGAGGACTATCTTGTTGCAACTGTATCTCATGTTGGATTCCTCTCTTGAGAGGCAATCCTTTTGGTTCCTGAAACATCTCATCATATTGGTTAACAACATCAACCAATTTAGATTTCAATCTTGAGTCACAACCTTGAAAATCTTCATTATCAATATCATTCTTAGGTTTGATCATTAGAAGCACAAAATTATTGCTAGAATTTACTAGTCTTTTCATCTACCTCGCATTATCAAGTGAAAAATTTAGTTCCTTGCTATGGGCTCTTGCAATGTATTCTACTCCATATTTGAACCAATGGTACTTGTTTTCATGTCTATGGAAGATAATGTTTTTGTCATAGCGATACATGCTATCCAAAACTATACCACATATGTCTAATGGCACAACATCAAGCTACACTTCGTCTATGAAATTTGCAGTAATGGAGAATTTCGATTTACACTTTCTAGTTACTTGCAATTGTGCATTGTCACGCACCCATCCTAAGGATATGGCTTATGATGTGGAATGGTTTCCAAGTTTAAAATTTTGACAATGTTTTCAGAGATGAGATTGGCTTGAGAGCCACTATAAAAAAGAGTATCGATTTTGCTATGTTTTGAGATTACCCTTATGTGAAAAAGTTCTATCCTCTTCTTTTCATTTGGAGTTTCATTGTGTAAATTTGAAGTACTAGTGCTAATGGATTCTTTTCCTTTCATACCCACGGCTGTAATTTTAGTTTCATCACCCGAATTAAATCCTAAATCCTGTTGAGTGGTTGCAACTATCTTTTGTTTTCCCTTGTTGTTGAATTTATTTGGTTTCATCTCAAGATTAAGCTTCCAATAATGAGCTTCATCGTGGCCCTATTTGGAACAATGTTTGCATGTTATTTTCTTTCCTTCCTTCTTAATGGATGCATTTTTCTTTCCTTTACCTTTGAAACCCTTTTCTTTTCCTTTACCCTTAAATGGATTTTTACTACCCTCTTCTACAGTATTTTTCCCTCTTACCTCAAGATGAGTGGTTTGCACACACACCTCATCTAGATTATTGGGATTAAACATAAGGATAGTATGCTTAAGGTAACTATGTAAACCCCCTATGTACTTCAGTAACATGTCTTGTGATTGTAAATCTACACCTAACATTAGAGACCTTCTTCTAAATTCTTGGGTGTAATCTTGCACATTTTGACCTTTAAGTTGTCTAAAGTTCTGCCAATTCATGATGGCTTTATGCATATATGCTAGAAGGTAAAATTGTTTTTTAATTGTAGTAATGAAATCAGACTAAGAAATTGAGATCTTACAGTGATTTTTTATCTCTTCTTGTGTCTTGGATTCCCACCATACTAGTGTTGCACCCTCCAGCCTTAGGGAAGCTAGCTGAATCTTTATGTCATCCTCTTGAAGGTTTTGAATTATGCAATAGACCTCCAACTGACGAACCCAATTTTCAATCTTCTCTGCATTCACTTCACCATTATACACGGGCAGTTCAAATTTAACATGAATTTTTAACAGGGGTGTTTTACCAGTTCCTTTTGAGGTATGTTAATGGGTATGAGTAAGGGTTGTATTAGTGGAAGAGGGTGAAGATGCCTGTGAAGATGAAGATGAAGAAGATGGTGGAGAGGGTGGAGGTTTACCTCCATTTCTATTACCTCCTCCTCCTAAAGAACCTTCTCCTTTTGGAGGCTTGGAGCTTTCACCCTACAATATGGTATTCCTCTTTTCATATAGGACCTTCACCATCTCTGTCATGTCAAAGAAAGCCTTCCTAAATATTTTCTCATCCTCTTTCATATTTGTAGGCTCTCTCCTTCATGTGACATGCTCACTGAAGCCTCAACCACAACTTGAGGAAGAACTAGTGGTGGAAATTGTGGCAACCTTGCACTCCTTCTCCTTGACCCAACTTCAGGACTTTCAACTAGCTTCCCTTCTCCTCTCTTGAGCTTCAACCTCGTAAGCATGGAATTCACTTCCAAACATGTAAATCCTTCTTGCAAAAAGAAAACCAAGAGCTCTGATACCAAACTTGATATGAATAGGAGAAATAGTTTTGCTGTGTTAAATTCCTCTTCAAAATATGTAAAAAGTGCTTAAGGATTCATGAGGTTAATGGCAAATTTAAACATTAGCTTTTGAGTGTTTTTATGTAAATTTCATGTACAAATTAACATAAATAAATGATTGAACAACAACATATAACATACATGAACATCACCAAAACAACATCATAATAGCACATGATGAAGGATTTCACCCCGCCTGGGCTACGTCTCCTTGGTCCAGCTTCCAATGGCTTGGCCCTCTCTATTTCGGTGAACAATCATAGTACTTGGTGAAGATTACTTTAGAAATATAGAACAACAAGAAAAAAAGGCCGAGGAGGGCATAGTCATTTCTGTTTGGGCTGTTGGGTTATCATTCTAGCTAAATGTACAATCACCTATAGATGTGAAAGACCTCACACATGCCTAACTCTGATTTTTTTTTAAGGTTGAAAAGTGATTAGATAGCATTTTAATACTTGACTATGTGAAGAGAAGTAAACACCTTCAAATCTATGGGGAATTGCATCTACGACTTATTAATTACAGTCTCGGACTTGTGGTGGCAAGCTCAGATTACAGTGCCTCAGACTTAAAGAAGGCATGTAGACTGTCTCCAGTAGCTTGGATAAGGGTTACAAGACCTCAAAACAGTTCCTTACTCCTAAAACCTATGTGAACTCGTTTATTGATAAGTGGAGAGCTCAGATCTGTGATAGAAACATTAAAGTTCAAACCTGTGCTCAAGACTTCAGGACCTGTGGCTTAAGTACTAGGACCTGTGACATCTCTTGTGCTTAGACTTATGGAAAATTTGGATCGTACTTGTGCTTTTCTTGTGGGTAGACTCCTACCCACTTGGACATGTGAGATGTGGCACTTAATAATTTAAACCTGTGGCACTTGGTTGGGAATTTGACATCTCTTGTGAGCAGTCTATTAGGCATCCTTTGGAGAAACCTAGTGACAATGTTTTGGGAGTTTTGAGGATAGTGTTTTATGATCCATTAAAGGAAGATTATTAAGGTACCTTGTGACAGCTTTGGAGCAGAGTTACAGTAGAGAGAAGTCTTGGTGAAGTATTTAATAAACCTTATTGTAATGGAATTGCAACATTGTTTGATAAGGTCCATGGAGTAGTTCTAATGAAGTATCTTGAAGGTTTATTGAAAATATTTTATTGAAGGATTCTTGAAGTCTTGTTGAAACAAATTCTTAAGAGCATTAATGACTTAAGAATCTTGGAGCGTCTATAGTATTGTTGGAGGTCTCTTGAAATCCATTGTGTAGATTTTGGGAAGACTTGTTGATAGATGCAAACTTGAGAAAACTATTCAAGACATTTCTTGGGACAACTGATTGAAGACATCTTGAGGCATCGCCAAGCATTAATTGAAGTCTTGGAGACACCCTTGGAGATCATGATGCATTGAAGCTATCATGAGGTAATCTTGGAGATCTTGTTTGGGTATCATGAAAAGTAGCGGTGGCACCTTCATGATAAGACAAGGTTATCATTGATGAAGTGAAGTGGAGACTAAGTGAAGGCATTGTTGAAGATTGTTAGGGCTTGGTGAAGAAGACATTGGGAGCCATGAAGTAACTCTAAATATATCTTGACGAAGTAAAGCAAGGGTTGGAGCCTCGAAAAGACAAGGTTGGTGCCTTGGAGGATAGGGTTGGAGCCCTAGAGGATCAGTGTCCTCAAGAAACCAAGTCGGAGCCTATACCAGAGAAGGGTTGGTGTTATGCTTTTGACCTGCGAGAAGATACCAAAATACCAAATATGCGAAGAAATATACCCAGAACATAGAACAATAAGAAATAACAACATGTATTTTATTATTCAGAAAGGAAAGCAATGTTCACTTTCCTCTTCGAGGGGGCAACCTCCAATAGAGCTGAGCTCAGTTACAAAATTAGACACGATGCTCCTCGAGGGGAGTCTCTATCCTTTATATAGGATTCATACATGCAATACCATGGGTCAATATCATGGTTCTTATTAATACCATCTATCCAATACCATGGCCCATTTGCAACTAACTGTGGTGCCTTCTTTAAATGTGAATCAACCACTTACAATTATTAATATGGGCTTTATTGACTCTTTACTTAACTATAACTATGACTCAACCCTATTACATAAATAAGGGGGTTAGGGTTGGACCCTAACATGCCCTCCCCCATAAAAATAGCCTTGTCCTCAAGGCTGAAGTTGCGGAAACTGCTGAAGAACAGTGGCTGGTTCCTAGGTCACATCTTCTGGAGAGGTGTCTTTCCATCTGACGAGGACTTCCTTGCTTATGCGGTTGCGCAAGTGCCATTCTCGCGTGTCAAGAACCTGTTTAGATTGGAGCCGGATTGAACCTTCTTCATCCAATTCTGGTAGACTGGTTTGAATTCGGCAATGGTTCCCAATCACTTTCTTGAGGCATGAGACATGGAAGACTGGATGGATTTTTTCAGTGGGTGGCAAAGCTATATTGTAGGCTACTTCTCTGATGCACTGAAGTACTTGATACGGTCTGTAGAATTTTGGAGATAATTTCTAACAACCCTTGTCTTTGAGTGATGTTTTCTTATATGGTTGCAACCTCAAAAATACCTGATCCCCTTCTTGAAATTTGTGTTCTAAACGATGTTGATATGCCTATTGCTTCATGCGGTTTTGAGCTTGATGGAGATTCTCTCCGAGGTGGGCCAGCATGTTTGTCCGGTTCTATAGGATTTTATCCACTTCTTGTACCTTCGAGTATCCCTAGATATAAGAAGTAGGTGAAGGAGGGCATTGAACATAAACTGCTTCATAAGGAGTCATTTTGGTGGTGGCATGATAGTTAGTGTTATACCACCATTCGGCTAGAGGTAACCACTGTACCCATAGATGTTGCTTTTCTGAGGTGAAACACCTAAGGTAGGTCTCCAGACATTTGTTGACTGCTTCAGTTTGACCATCAGTTTAGGGATGATAAGTAGTACTGAGTTGTAGTTGGGTACCTTGTAGCCTGAAGAGTTCCTGCCAAAAGTTACCAGTGAAGATCGGGTCATGATCAAATACAATGGAAGTGGGCATGCCATGCAATTTGAAGATATGGTCCACGAAAGATTGAGCCACCAAAGTCGGTGTAAAAGGGTGGGGTAGGGCACAAAAATGAGCATACTTAGAAAGTTTTTCCACAATCACCATGATGACTGACTTGTTGCCTGACTTTGGAAGACTCGTAATGAAGTCGATAGAAACCTCCGTCCAGATTGAGGCTGGGATGGGCAATAGCTGTAATGTGCCTGAGGATTTGATTGTTTCTCCTTTGTGATGCTGACATACATTGCACTCAGCTACAAAAGTAAGAATGTACTTTTTCATCCCTGTCCAAAAGAATGAACATCGAGTGCGAGCATAAGTCTTCTGAAACCCTGAATGGCCTGCAGTGGGAGATGAGTGCAACTCCACCAAAATGCGACTTTTGAGGGTGGATGTTGGTGATATCACAACTCTGTCCTTGTAGCAAAGAATCTCATCCTGCTAAGAGTAGCCTATTGTGGAATTTGGATCCCCCTACAATTTATTAATGAGTTGGGAGAGCAAAGGATGTGAAACCATTCCTTGTGAGGCTCTTTAATCCATTCTGGAATGGGAAGGGAGATTGCAATTAGGGTGCTTTCCTCCTCAAATTGGCGTGATAAGGCATCTGCTATGACATTTTTGTGCCCTTTCTTGTAAATTATCTCATAATCATATCCCAACATTTTGGCGAGCCATTTATTTTGTTGTGGCGAAGATAGATGTTGCTCCAAAAAATATTTAAGGCTTTGATGGTCTGTGTGGATTTGGAAATGTCGCCCCAATAAGTATGGTCGCTAGGTATCTACTGCATGTAAGATGGCCATCATCTCCTTCTCATAGGTAGATTGTCTGGCTGGTTGTCCTCATCTTTCTCCTCTAGTTCCTCAAATGGTGGGGCTTCTTCTGATTAACTGTGATCAGTAGCATCACTTTGAAAGAATTTGGGTTCCTTGCATTTATGCCCCGGGTAGTATTTCTCATCACAGTAGTAACACAATCCTTGATTTCTTCTTTCCGCCATTTTTGTTGGTGACACCTTTTGAACCTTAAGTGTTTGGGTAGTGCTTGGAACTTGGGTGGGGCAACCCTTGGCTATGAAATTTGGACGAGTCGACTGAGCTGCTAACACGCGTTCTACTTCACGAGCTATCTTGCAAGCATCCAGCCATGAGATTGGGTGTTGCATTCAGACGTGGGCTTGTATGGCTTCTTTGAGACCGCTGACAAATCATTCCAAGTAGAACTCATCTCGTAGACCACCTGTGCAGAAGGCTAAGGCTTCAAATGCTGTAATATATTCTTGCACTGTTCCTATTTGTTGGAGCTTAGTAAGACAACCCAAAAAATTAGATTCATGGTCGAAGCGATCTGTAAGGGCTTTTGTGACTACCTGCCAAGTCATAGGCCTTCCATAGCAATGTTGATGCCACTGCCACCATTGCCATCTTTCATTGTCCAAGTACACGCTACCCACACTTAGCTGAGTCACATCATCTTTGATGTGATTCAATGTGAAATATTGCTCCATTTGTGCTAGCTGTGTGGCCAGATGAGAGCCATCAAATTTATACATGTCCAACTTTGGTGGTCACAGCTAGGACTGTTGGTGGTTTCCAAAGAGGTGAAGAGAATGGCTAGACTTGCCCTCAATGTTTTCATTAAAAGCATACGCCTCTGATTGTTCCCCTGACTTGCCCTTTGTGATTCTGTCAACTAAGGCCTGGATCATCATCAGTAAGGCATCCAACTTTTGTTCAAGGGTGTCGATCTTCTCATTGGCCATAGCTTGAGCTCTGGTTTGTACCATGCACCAATCTGATGCACTTATCGTTATTGTGAAAAAAATAAATAAAATTTGGGACCACCCAAAATTTTTGACGCTAACAAGTGAATGGTACCACCTTGCTCAGCTCGTCGACCTAATTCTTATGGGCTAAGTCTCTTATAAGAGTCCCAGGAGGGTCTCAAATTCCGGAGTTTTACCCCTCGCTAAGGAACACTGCAGTGGCCGAATCCCAAAAAAGTAAATTCTCCCCAATGTCCTACGAGAATCACGCCTAGGTATAGGGGCCCACACAAATAGTCAGATCTGTCGGCGAACCCTCAACTACAGAGTATGAGTAGGAATGTGGTAGTGATTGAACCCCTGCTGCTAGATCTGAATGGCAGATATGATTATGGCGACTGCTACAGAACCTAATGGCTAGATCTGTATGATAGATCTGATAGATTTGATTGCCAGATCTTAGAGATCTGAATGGCGGAACTGATTGTTGCGGCTGTGATAGGACCCCACCTGCTAGATCTGATCTAGCAAAGATGATGCTTGATATAGAGAGAGACAAGGGAACTATGGTCTCAAGGAGTGTCAGGTGCTACAGATCGCAATATACATAAGGGTCTGACAATAGTACTCGACCCAATCTTTCAGGGCACTAACCAAGGAGGATCAACCATACCCTTAGTTGTACAACTCGACTACCCTATCGTACGCGCGAGTAATCTCCTCGAGTGTTGTTCTCGGTGTACTGTAGCAACAAGACGACTGACGGTTTATTTATTGCGAGGTTTCAAGAGATCCTAGGGGGCTTCCGATATACCCAGAGGGTACTTGGAAGACAGTCCATGCGTGGTTCTGTCTAATGCGCTACTACTCAAAGGGTTACCCACAGGGGTTACAAGGGAGTCCAACAAGCGTGACCACCTCTTGTATTTCCTGCGTGCATGCCTCCCCAAATCCACAGGTTTATGCGCTCAACGACAGATCTCGTGGTTTAAACACGCAGGAACATGTCTCTAGCAAAAAAAATTCTGCTAAAAATGGAGATCCCACCGGCCCTGGAAAGTGCTATGATACTAATTGTTATGCTCTTGACCTGCAAGAACATACCATAATACCAAATATGCGAGATATATACCTAGAACATAGAACAATAAGAAATAACAACATGTATTTTATTATTCAGAAATGAAAGCAATGTTCACTTGCCTCTTCGAGGGGGCAGCGTCCAATAGAGCTAGGCTCAATTACAAAATAAGACATGATGCTCCTCGAGGGGAGTCTCTATCCTTTATATAGGATTCATACATGCAATACCATGGGTCAATACCATGATTCTTATTAATACCATCTATCTAATACCATGGCCTATTTGCAACTAACTGTGGTCCCTTCTTTAAATGCGGGTCAACCACTTACAATTATTAATATGGGATTTATTGACTCTTTACTTAACTATAACTATGACTCAACCCTATTACATAAATAAGGGAGCTAGGGTTGGACCCTAACAGTTGGTGCCCTAGGGGTTGGAGCCTCTAAACGCAAAGTTGGTGCCTTGAGAATATAGGGTTGGTGCCCTAGAGGTTGGAGCCTCACTAAAGTCCAAGTTGGTGCTTGGAAACAGGTTGGAGCTTGGGAGATTGAAGATTGGTTTCTTCATCTAGGGTTGGAGCCCTATATACATTGTACTTGATTTATTGTGAAAAAGAAATTAATAAAAACATTTATTCTTATTGTTCGTTTTGTGTTCTAAATATAAATGATCTAACTGGTAAAAGTAACAATTGAAAAGAAATATTGGTTCACCCCCCTCTCAGTGTTTGCAACAGGTGTTGTATCTCTATTTTGTGAGATTGAAAGGCATAAAATAGGTGCCATATCAATACTAGAGGCCAAGGTACAGAAGGAGCTTGACAAAGGAGGAGGATCACAACTTGAGAAGGGATTTTTGGAGTTGGAAATTAGGGCTAACAAGGACTATTAGAAGACCTAACTAGATCGAGATCCTACAATAGTATACATAGGCCCAGAACTAAGTGAAAGTGTATGTTGATTAGTGTTTCAAGTTGTTTTGTTGGTAGTGGATGATAGTCCTAGTTTAGGACAAATTTGTTGGGAATCTTGTGGATGTTTGGAGGGAAGAAAGTAGGTGTTCTTGTGTGCCCTAAGTGCAAACTTGATAATGACATTAGATCTGCTAGGAGATGGAGTGATTTGGAGGTTAGGGGTCGACTCTTTGAAGGAAAAAAAAGGCAACCAAGTGGACCAATCATTGAGCCGAAGTTTGCTGAAGAGAAGGAAAACTTGTTGTGATAGAGTGTTATGACACTAACTCACAAAAAGATAGAAAAGATAGATCAACGCCTTAGAATTCAGCCTCTTCGAGGGGGCAACCTCCTTTACATTACACAAATGAATAATTCTTTGATGATTCAAATGAAAAAACCTCCTTTCTATATATAGGAGTCTA
>APFE031063697.1:30360-72869 GCA_000404065.3 Pinus taeda
GGGGTCATTTTGTTGTTGTATGGAAGGAAGTGTTATACCACCATTCAGCCAGAGGCAACCATTTGACCCATTGTGTCTATTTATCAGATACAAAACAACGAAGATATCCTTCCAAACATTTGTTTACTATCTCAGTTTTCCCATCATATTGAGGATGATAAGATGAGTTATGAGCTAATTGAGTACCGAGACAAGAAAATAATTTTGTCCAAAAATTTCCAGTGAAAATGGGATCTCTGTCACTTACGATTATCTTTGGGTTTCCGTGTAGCTTTGAATTGTTTCCATAAATGCAGTAGAAACTGTACTGGCTTTAAATGGATGTGATAATGCACAAAAGTGTGCTACTTGGTAAGTCTGTCAACTACCACCATGATGACACTCTTTCCATCAGACTTGGGTAAACCTGTGATAAAATCCATTGAAATCTCCTCCCAACATTGGCTTGGAATGGATAAAGGTTTTAATAGACCCGGGGTCTTAATTGTTTCAACTTTATTTTGTTGGCAAACCAAAGATTCCTCCACAAACTTTTGAATATCTGATTTAAGGCCATCCCAAAAATATTCCTTCTTAACTCTGTGGTAAGTTTTTAAAAATCCTGAGTGCCCTCCTAAGGGAGAAGTGTGCAATTCCGTAAGAATCTTTTGCTTGAGTTGGGAATTCTTACAGAGGTATAAGCGATCTTTGTACCATAACACATCATTTTGCCAGTTAAATGTATCAGATGTACTGGAATCTTGTTGTAACTTTCGAATAAGTGCCCACACTTCTTCATCATTCTTCCATTCCTTCCTTGCTTCGTTTATCCAATCTGGTTGGATAATAGAAATGGCTCACAACAATGCTTCCACATCCTCATCCTTTCTTGAGAGTGTATCAGCGACCACATTTTGCTTCCCTTTTTTGTAGATGATTTCAAAGTCATGACCCAACATCTTTGTGACCCACTTTTGTTGCTCTTCAGAGGATAATTTCTGTTCTAAAAAGTATTTAAGGCTATCATGATCTGTTTTTACCTTGAAGTGTCTTCCCATTAGGTAGGGTCTCCATTTCTTAAGTACATGTAGTATTGCCAACATTTCTTTCTCATAAATAGCTTTGTGTAAAAATTTTCCCTTGACTGGACAACTTTCAAAAGCAATGGGTCTTTCATCTTGCATTAAAACAACACCAATTCCATTTCCTGAAGCATCACATTCCACAATAAAGGTTTTTGTGAAGTCCGATGTAGCTAAGACAGGTGCTTGGCACATTACCTCTTTAAGATGTTTGAAGGCCTTTGTTGCTTCTGGAGTCCATGAAAATGCATCTTTCTTCAATACTGTTGTTAGAGGTGCTGCTATTCTCCCATAATTCTTAACAAACTTGCGATAATACCCTGTCAACCCGAGAAATCCTCGCAGATGCTTTATGGATGTGGGGATTTTCCATCCCTTAATGGCTTTAATTTTGCTAGGGTCTACCTTAACTCCTTCATGAGATACAATATGACCCAGATATTCCACCTCTTGTACTCCAAAGAAACATTTGGATCTTTTTGCATATAATTGTTTCTCCGCCAATAGTTGTAGCAACCTGTCAACATGTTCAACATGATCCTTCCAAGACTTGCTGTAGATTAATATATCACCAAAAAATACTAACATATTTTCTAAGGAAGGGTTTGAAAATGGAATTCATCAAACCTTGAAATGTAGAAGGTGCCTTGGTAAGGCCAAAAGGCATGACCAAAAATTCATCATAATGACCCTCATGAGTTATAAATGTTGTTTTCGGAATGTCTTCAGTCTTCATTCTGATTTGATGATATCCTGAATGAAGATCCAACTGGTGAAGTAAATTGATCCATGCAATTCATCCAGTAATTCATCAATGATAGGAATGGGAAACTTATCTTTAATAGTGATCTTGTTGAGCTCCCTATAATTCAGACACATGCGCCATGATCCATCCTTCTTGTGCACCAATGCTACTGGAGCAGAGAAAGAACTTTGACTAGGTTGAATTATACCAGCCTCTAGCATTTATGCAACCATACGTTCAATTTCACTTTTTTGGGCATAGGGATATCTGTACGGCCTGATGTTTGGAAGAACACTTCCTGGAATCAGATGAAAAGCATGATCATGATCACGAATAGGTGGGAGACCTTTGGGAGTCTCAAATTCCTTGGAATGATTGTCTAAGACTTTTTGGAGATCTGGAGAAATAGATGATTTTGATGTGGAAACATCTAGCGAACATAATATGCAGAAGGCGCTGAGGGACATGGCTAGTTTATTACATATCAATATTTTGTGAAGGTATGGAAGAAAGAATTCAACAATGTCCATATTCCTAAGAAGACAAGGATGGGGATTTGCAGTACATGTGCTTCTCTTAAATAAAAAAGGGAAAAATGTGAAGGCTTAGAAAGAGGTAAGCGTTCATAACTTTAACTTTTAAAATTGTATAATCATCAACTATGAAAACATATTTCTTAATGAATTTCTTTTATGTTGTGTAGATTTAATTGTCAAAGAACTTCAGGAGCATCACGAACAACAAACAAACGAAAGGAAGAAGTTGTTCAAGCATTAAAAGAAGTGTTATGATAATCCGAATAAATATTTGGGTTTGATAATTGATGGTATGGACTAGAAGAAAACACTTTTACCACATTTTGTTCGCACACCCAAAAATTTACTGGAGGAAAGTTTTATTCAATTTCACTTGGTCGATTGTATGGTCTTCAATGGGAAAATGTTGCCAAGGGTGTACTTCACAGCATCAAATATTCATAATGATGCAAATCTGACCATAACCATTATTCATGATGTGATTTCTCATTGGTTTGGTAATCTTCCTGAAGTTTTGTATCTACAATTGGACACCACTTGCCGTGAAAACAAAAATAAGGTTGTTTTTGGATATCTAAACATGCTTGTTGAATTGAGAATTTTTCCAAAGGTAAAGGTTGGTTTCCTTCTTGTTGGGCACACTCATGACCATATTGATTAGATGTTCAGTGGTTTTTCAGTCACATTGAGGAGGAAGGAAGTTGGGAGCTTGCCATCACTAATTGAATGTATTAAGAAATCATACATGCCAGAGTCTACTTTTGATGTGTTGGAAGAAACTGTTGACATGCGAAGGTTTATTCTGGGATCATATGGTGAGGGGAAATGCATTGAACAACTTAATAACATTAGCTTCCAACATCAATTTCGTATCAAAAAAATTGATGGGAAAACACTAATATGGGGCAAGAAGTATTCAACTACTACAAAATGGGCATCGTCATAAGGGTTGCAATTTTTGAAGTTCATTCCAGATCATCCAATATTTGCATCAAAAATATTGTTATTACAATCAGTTGGTGAAGTTCAGAATGCACGCAGACAAAATAGAGATATAAATTATTCTGATTGCCTGGGAGAAATTAAAAAATGTATTAGATATACATATGAGTACTTTGACATCGTTGATTCACTTTGGTGGGAGTCATTTTTCAATATCAAAGTGATATCATTTCAACAACAACAAATGAAGATATACCTTTGAAAAATCCATTTATTTGGCCATAAAATATGTCAAATGAACATGAGGAAGTAAACATTGTTGAACAGTAATAATCTCAAGGTATTATTAATTCTTCACAGGCAGCGCAAAGAAAGATGTATATTGGTTCTAGAAGATCTCGTGCACAACATGAAGCCATGGAAGACCTTTATAGGGGTTCAGTACAAGATATTAAGGAGGGTTGCATGATTGCAGTGCTAGCAGATGGATATTCCAATGGCTATCCATTTTGGGTAGCTAAAGTTATAAAGGTCTTTACAGAAAATGAGGATGTTACAAGTGTTGAAGTACATTGGTATGCCACAAATACACACCCATTCAATAGTGTGTATAAGCCAGAGATGGTAGTTGACAAAAAAAATTGTGGAAACAGAAAAAGAAAGGGTACAAATATAAATCACCGCCGCACAGACATATTAAAATTGGAGGATGTTGACATACTTGTTTATGGCTTCAATTTAACAAAGAGAGGAACTCTTTGCTTCAAGACGATAGAGATTCTGAAAAGGTTGTTACCAGAAGGAACAAAGTTGACATGGGAGTCAGCTGAAACCAATGGTAGATCTAGAATAAGTTTAAAACCTGAAATGTTGGGCATGCATGTGGACTCAGATGGGGCACTGGTTGATGAAAGAGAAGAATATGGAACATCTTTGTCAGCATCCAGTCACTCATCTGAAGATGTGAATTCTGATGGTGTGAAAGAAAAAATGAGTGATTTTGAATAATTGTTCAAGACAGTTTATATAACTGATGTATGCATCGTATCTTCAAATAAAATTAATGTTTTCCATATGGTGTTAAATGAGAAGTTATGAGGCATTTTTATGTTGTTGGATTATGTCTTAATTATGATAAATTTTATTGTTTAAAATATCTACAATGCAATATTAAATTAGAGATATAATGTATGTTTTATTCAATATACAAATAATAACTTTTGAATTCATTTAGTGATGTTATTTGTTCATAATGTCATGGTTTTTTAATTTTATAGTTGAAAAAATTTCAATTTTTTTTGTATCTAGCATGTTATGGTTGAAAACATGTTAAATTTATACTTAGGAAAGAAAAATGATATTCTACCAAAAACATTAATGTGTTTTTTCCCTCATAAACAACTTTGTTTGACACATAAAAATTTGGTTTTATTAGCATTTTTTTAAAATTTTGAAAATTGACCCTAAAAAAAAATCATTGTTCTGGTATCATCACTTTCATTTTGAAGCTATATTTTGCACGAAAATTTCATAGTAAATTTCGTAGTCACTGCCATTTTTAAAGCTTGTTCAAAATTGACGCCTAAAAAATAAAAACATCGTTCCAGTGTACATGCTTTTCGTTTTTAACACTGTTTTTGATTTTTTTTTGGGTTTTTTGGCCAGAGTTCCCGTTTTGAGTTTATAGTTCCCGTTTCAAAGTTTACATTGTTTACATATGAAGATTGATGATAAGAGTCAACACACAGTTAGAGAAACTAGGACTATACCATTCAAGGAGTCAAATGGATTGCAACAAGTCTAAGATGCATTGTGGTTACCAGAGCTTAGATGCACTTTGCTTTTAGTCTTAACAATTGAGGCGAAGGGGTTTGATTTTTTATCATGGAATGGAAAAGTGATGTTCAAGCCCAGTGGATTTAACTCTAGCCTAGGATCATACCCATGCTCGACAAATATAATACAAAGCATGCCCGCCAACTAAAGTACACAATGGATCCATGTTGCAAAAAGGATCATAGCCATGAGAAAATACAATGTGGATCTAGTTGCAATATACAATCAGGAGAACAGATAACATCGTTGATAGCGCTGAGCTTTGTTAGAAGGATCGTTCAAATTTTTGTTGATGAAGAGAGTATAGGTTCCTAAGCCCCGGTCCTCAGAGAAACAACCATTAACAATTCTGTCACCTATAAACCAAATCGTATATCAATCTATAAAATCTACCTTGAACAAGATCTATGAACTATTGTTCCTACCTTGCTCGTATGGTTTTCGGTATTACCAAAGCGTTAACTCCTTTTTTCTAGAGTGGTTCTTGGAGTCAGAGAGAATGATTTGTACAAGCTAAATGGAAATCTTATTGACCAAGGAAAGAAGAAGGTTATAAAGGCTCAAAGGGAGTCAAGTTCCAAAGGGAGTTCGTTGATTCAGAGGAAGAGTCAACAACCCTAGAAGAGTGCTTCGCCAAGGAGAAGAAAGGAGACTTCCCTATCTGGCAGGAAGGATCCATGGACCAATTTAAAAGCATATTAGGAAAAGAAGAAGCAAGAGGCTTCTAGTAGCAAGAGGGATTTTGTTCTTACAACAAGTTTCACTTATGTGATGAAAGATGAAGTGTATTGTGAATGTTGAGCGCAAAGATGGAAGATGATTGTGTTCTAGCATGGGAAACAGAAAGACTTCCAAGGAATGGAAGTACCTCCTGTGCTAAGAGGGAGTGTTAAATTGGGTAGCATCGGAAGGTATCTTAGATGGCCTTGCTGCTAGGCTTGTGATAGAGAAACACCCATAAAGTTAGTGTGTGGGATTTGCACCCAAAGTTCGAGGTTTTGGATCCAAAGTGGGTGGGCTTGCAACCTTAGGAAAGACATTTAATAATATCATTTAATGATAAGGTTGTGTTGGAGATTCCTTGAAGGACATAAGGACAAGTATAAATATGAAACTAATGGAGGAGTTTGGACACAAGAAATCAAGAATCATTTCTTCTTGTTAAAAGGCTAGAAGTGACTTAACCCAAGTAGTAAACGAAGTTGCAGAAATGAGAGGAAAACAAAGTACAACTAGAGGACAAGTTTTCTGTTGTGTTGGTAAGCCAAAGGAGGTCACAACCAAGGAGGAAGAATGCAAGCTTGTGTTGGAACTACAAGAGGAGTGGATACTAAAAGGAGGTTGGTTGCATGTGCATTTATGCAGGCCAAGAAGCAACTAAGGCTTGGTTACGACTAGCTGCAAGCTTAGTGAAGCAGTTGTAGGCCTAAGAACAAGGCTGCAGGACTAAATAGGAGGATCACAACTGTAAATTGATGTGCCAAGGGGCCATAGGCCTACGAGGGCTAGGGGAGGCTTGTTAGGGCAAGCCGCAACCCATGATGACTAGCCAAAGGTAGAGCAAGCGCTGGAAGAGTAAGCCGAGGGCAGACTAACCGCTGGTAGATGCTAGAATAGGGAACCAAGGTCTTAAGGGAGCAAATCAAGGTCTGGTGAAGGGTACAACAAGGCTAACAAAGGGTTGATAGTGCTACAACAAGAGGACCGAGGGCTAAAGGAGCAAGCCAAGGTATGCAAATTGTTGTTTAGATGATTTAAGGTGGGTTGGTAATTCCCTGGTTGTTACAATTGTGTAATTTGGGTGATGTATGTGTTGTTGCTTGGGCAGGAAAGGCTTGGAGGACAAAGCCTCAACCCTAGGTAAATTGACCAAAGGATTGACATGATAATTGGCATTGTACTAGGATATAAAAGGCCATTATCCCTAGTACAGGAGTCTTGTGAGTTTTCTTGTCAATGGATTGATAAGAAACAAGTTTAGACAATAAGTATAATATACTATCATTGATTTGATTATTGGTATATTCCATTGTGCAAAAGTTTAAAGTTAGGCGCTTTCAGTGTGTTCACGTTTTCTAGCTAAGAGAATAGACCAGACCTAGAGTGCGTGGAATTCTAACCACCTACCCTTCTCTTTACTACCTATTTTACCTTCATAAAATAGGCATAGGGGGTTACACATATATCATAGCTTTCAATAGAGAATAAAACCATTACATTTCAAAGAAAAATGCCTTGAGAGGGCATATGAGCTTGAGAAGAGGAAAGTACCATCATAATCCAACTTTTGTTCAAGTTAGGGTTTGTCCATGCCATGCACTTTCTTGAGAAGAATGGCTTATTCAACAACGTGCAAATCTACAAAAGCAACCCTCTAAATCACAAAAGGTCTATTCAAAGCTTTAGTTTTCCACAAAAGGTTTTTTCAACCCATGAGATTTCTTCATTGGTCATACATAGCATGTGCAAAGGGAAAATCCAACCAAGCAAAAGTCCTTAGGGCATGTGCTTTCTTCCTTGTATGTAAATAGCATGAGTAAGGTGCGAAAATTCACACAAACAACCTTTCTTAGTGCATGCACTTTCAAGAAAAGGTACTCTGTTTCATCATTTTTTTCTTCTTGCGGCAAAAACAAGTTTAGATAAGGAAGCCTTCTCTAGCCATGCACTCCAACTTATCTCCAACCAACTGACGAACTCATCAATTAATGCAACCCAACTAGAATCTCTTAGAATGCCCTAGAATGCTCAGTGACCCTGCCAAATTTAGCCAAAAACTAAACTTCTCAAAATGGAATGAAATTTAACCCGCATGGTATATTCCATATCAAGCCTCCACAAATAGTACCGAATCTTGAAAAAACTCACTGCTGAAAATAGTCCAAAAATTAAAAGTCTCTGATTAGCATTAAATTCTGTTGTAGTCTAAATCTTCTCCTTTTTGGCTCTTTCCTAGGTATATTTTCTGGGCAATTTTGCCCATAATCCAGCAGGGATTTGTTAGAATGTAGAAGACTGCAGATAGGTACATTAATAAATGTAGTTGCCTTAATTTTCATTGATATATTATTTTTCCCATATCATGCTTTTGCATATATGGATTCATTCTCGTTGCATAATTGTTTTTAGTTTCCTTCAATGTATAGATAGAAAAAATTATACTCTTGCTCTATTTCTTGAACTAAAAAATTCAGTGTTCCACGGGGACTCGCTCCCCCCCTAGGGGTCTAGTTTCCTTGCTCCCCCGTGCTCCGGGGACTTGGGGACAAGTAGGGGACGTTTCCCCATGCTCCCAAAATGGAGGAAACTCAGGGGGACGTGCCAGGGAAACGTTTCCCTTCCCTGAGGGGACGTTTCCCCACGCTCCCAAAAAAAAGGCCTTGCTTATAGTTTATGATTTAATAGACCTAAAGTGGTACAAAGCTACTCATGTTCTGTATGGGGATAACGTTTTGTGCTGTCTTTTGGTTTCAACAAGCATTATTTTAGAGGGTCAGTATCATGGAAATTTGCTGGACCAGATAGCACGTACATGAATTTTCCCTTTTAAAACTTCTCCTTTTTTTCTCAAGTGGTGGCTGGATTACAGTGGGGAGATCACTGAAGTGACAAGCAAAGAATATGAGACATTCAGTTTGTGTTTTTAATTTGCATGACATTTGACATACAAACTATGGAAGCAACACCTATGTCATGTGGGAAATAATTGGGTGGACTATAGACTAACATGCATTTACTGCAAGCATGACAAAATACTATGGGCAACAAGAAATCTCAGGAACTGTCGTTATATATGAATTTATACAATTACAAAATTTACACAGAGCACAGTTGCTCAGCTTGAATTCTCAGGTCTGAAAATTATTTTCACCCCTCAAATACACTGCTAGTTTGAAGTTTGAACTGCATGGCATTGCTCTAATAAGGTAGACAAATTATCCATGCCATCGTTGGTCACCCAAGTTGGTTCGCAGATGGTCATCTTGCAGTCAATGTCATTTGATAGTAAACTGTCAGAAACTCTTTCATGTTGATCTTCTCATCTCTCCTGGAACTAAAACTCTTTCTTCAGCATATTATGGTGTACTGTCTATATATATATAATATAACAAACTTTCTAGCTGTTGGATCCAATACAGCTGACAACCCATTGTAGTTGCCTCTTCTACTGCCAATGCAGTGTTCCTGATCTGTTCATACCTTTTCCCACAGAATTAGTGGCTACCTTATCAAGCTGAAGCTCTCCCTCTGTTTGACCAAAATTCTAAATTAGAATTTGACCAAGCTGAATTAGAATTTTAAATTATTATTTTATATGATATTATAAATTTGGATAATGTCAAATGATATCATTATCAATGATCATGCTTTGCAGCTTTTTCAATTCAAACCAAATTGTCATAGTGGACTCAATTAATAAATTATATTTTATATTTATAAATTTTTAAGACCCTGACGCTCCCATCCCCCACGTTTCCTAAAAAATGGTAGGGAGCTTTTGCATAGGCCGCTCCCGCGCCCCCTCGCTCCCTCGCCCCCTCGACCCGGAACCTTGGTGGAACATTGAAAAAATTCAGCTTAAAAGTGAGTGATCCAGTTTGACTCTTTTTTTATGTGAAATAGATTACTTACTGGAGTTCAACGAATAAGGATTGCTTCTAAACCTACTTTAATCCGAAGAAAAATCTTACTTGTTTCATTTGATGATTACATCAAATTTCTTATATATTTAGCTATCCTCGTTCTAACTTCTGAATAATACAATCTGTTCTTGCTTTGAGATGAATAGAATTGAATACCTGTCACACCAACAAAGTCCTTTTTGTCATGTTGCTATGTTCTTTATGACAATTCCTTTGATCAGTCGTCTTTTTCTCACGACAATTTTTTCTCGTTTACATGAAAATTCCATCACCATAGAACATTCCTTTAACTAAAACTAAATTAGCTTCGCAAATATTCTTGTAAAAACGATTGTATCTTTTTTCCAGCACATCAGATTATTGAAAATAGTTGTAAATTTTCATTTATGCTAATTATTTGGATGGATTTTGCATTTTAAACTCTAATATCCAAGATCATTAACTAGCCATTCTGTAGAAAGCAAGTTTAATATATTATGAATTTTAATATCATGTTCGCAAAATTTACTCCCTCCAGAACAAATGAAAGCACAAAATCACTCAAGTGACTTATGCTCAGAAGCTTTTAAGACATCTCTCTACAACAACTACAAAAACAAGTTCATGGTCAGGTATTTGAAAGTAGACAAGGTTTGCACACACCGCTATCTAGTATCAATTTGAAGTTGCTATGACATGCTTGAGAAACATTCACAAAGTGGAGTGTAATGATTCTTTTATTTTGGAGATGGTGGGGGAATACCTGCTTCTTAGCCACAGAAAATTCAATAACAGATTTTAGTCTCTCAAAAATAAAGACGTTTAATCTTCTTATGCTTTATCTTATAATAGAATGAAACCACCAATGAAAAATATAAAAAAATTCGCATGCTGCTGTATTTTTATAAGAAATACATGAAATAGCTATCCATCCTTGATAACAATATATCCAGATTCATGAGGAATTGCATTCCGGAAATGAAATAACTTACGAATGATCAAAAATTTTGTTGCATATTGCTGTGTTTTTATAAGAAATACATGAGATAGCGTTCCATCCTTTTTCAGTACATAAAACTCAAATTCTGCAAAAGAATTCTTCCGTGAAAACATTATATCCAGATTCATGATGAACCAAACTTTTCTAATGCTGACTGAAACAATCCAGCAAAATCTTGAGATGAGCTGGACTCATCTGCTTTGACTTTGACATGAGCTTTTGAAGATGATGTATTTACAAGGCACTCGACAAGAAAGAGTCCAGCACCTGGAGGTGCATCTGAATTTTGTGCAAAGAAAAAGAATTTGAAGTTAGGAGCTTGACCACCTGATGCAATGCACTGAATTGAATGCACCTGCATATGACGAAGGAGGATCTGAGGTGACGTTAAGGCAGCAGCTCCTTGAGCTGTCAAAGAATACTCCTGCAAGTGACAACGAAACATCTCAATGGCTTCAGAAACAGAATCAAGTTATAGCCTGACACATAAGTACTTATGTTCAGAAATCAGCCATATGGCCATAGATTATCAATGCACCCTAAATACTCATTGAATTTTGCTGACGTATTATTTGTAAAACAGTGCAAGGAAAGATGTTAGATAGAAGATATTTAAATTGAAATGAGCAGTAAAACCATAAGAGGGTAGCTAAGGATGCATCCCCTAGGTGGGGGAGGGGGGGTGCACGCTCCTAGAACGGGGTGACACCTAGGGAAACATTTCCCCCTGTCCCCCTTTGGGGAAACTTGGGAAAACACGGGGGAAATGTTTCCCTAATGTGGGGAATGCATTTCCCCAAAAAGGGCTGCCCCCCTCAAAAAGCACTAGGTGTCCCCCTTGAATATTGCCTAAAAACAATAATTTATGAGTGGGATAGCCTAATATTCAACCCTACGGCCCTACTAATGTTATGTAGTTAATAGCAATGTTAACTTCTTAAATTAAAAAGATGAAAATGAAGGGTATAGGATAATAGTAATGCTAAATTCTTGAAGTAAAATCACTTTTACTTAAATTTTTAAGTTTTAACATTACCATTAATTGTTTCAAGATATTTGAGAGTGGTTCCAACCTCATTGGATTTCATATGGGGAAAGTAGAATTTTAGATTCCACTCAAAATCCAGTAGAATTAACAATTTCCAAAATTTCAGAATTGGGGGGATTGCAACGTCTCTGTTGAATTCTATCATATGTATGATGGTATGGAACTAACATTTAATCAAGAGCACCAATCCCTCTATGTACCTTGATGTTGGTGGCATTGACTGTCGAACTTCCCTATCACGACCCTAATAAAAATCTTCCCATCACTCAAACAAAATCTCGATTTGACATGTTAAGATTTTTCTATCTTATTTTTAATGCTTACAGGGCAACATTGATGATGAAGATCCCAATATAGGCAATGATATTGATGATATATAGGCATTTGTTCTACGATGACTTTTTGTGGACTATAGTGGCCATCTAGAGCCTCCTTGTTGATGTGTTGTTGGTTCAAAGAGGGATTGCACTTAGTGCTATTTTGGTTATATGCACCCTTATTTGCTATATATATGAGAAAATTTGCATATTTGTGTATAATTGTTTGGATTCATATGGATGAACATAAATATTTTTGTTTTTTCTTCAAAATTTGAATATTTACGTATTTTTGGTCCACTGGTTTTTTGGTCTGATTTTTTTCCAATTCCCGATTTTAGGGTCAACAGGTTTAATGACTGGTCCAGTTCTCATAACATTTGTCCATTGTTCATTTTCAGTTTTAACTTTTGAGTCTTGACTCAAGATATTGATGACCTTAGATCGAGTCTTTGACTTGTCACTTTTTACTATTTTCCAATTTGAGGAATTACAATTTACTATTCCAGTCTTCAGATTTTAGTATCTATTATTTTGCTTGGTACTAATTAGATTCTAAAATAATGAATGATTATTTTAAATCAATATAGATTCTATAATGATGAATGATAAATTTAAATCAATGTATACAATATTTTACTATTCTTTGAATCATTTACGATGTACGAATCAATATATTTCACAATCGAATTTAAATTTGAATCATGTTTATATATATACATCTCCTCGTCCCCCCTTGAATTTCCCTAAAATTTGGGGGTGCTCCCACATGCCTCCCTTGTGCATTTCCCTATTCTTGTGTCCCCCCATCCTGAAAACTTGGTGGAACATTGCTAAAACAGCTTGAGCTCATTATAAAATGCCTTCGTTTCAAATATCATAACAACCAGCTAAAACCAATATCTATTCTCGCAAAAGCCTTCACAAAAGGACTATACATGTTTACATGCACAATTGCAAGCAACTTGCAAGCAACTAGCTTATAGGACAATCTTAAATGCAGAAAAACTTTCATGTATGTATCTAGAGGATTGACTGAATTGTATGGTACATTGTCACATCCCAATCAGGGAAATGGTGGTCTTTACATGTATAATTCATGTCACAACAATGGCCATCAAAGAGAGTAGTTACAAGAGGGCATTTAAATAAAGTTAAAAGTAGGTTGGTTCATGGTGGAATTCTTATAGTTTAGACACTGTTCACAACAAAATCTAGCATCTCCAAATGATGTAAAGTCCCAAGCATCAAGAGCCTAGTCTTGGGCAACTCAAGAAGGCTACCCACTGCCACTATAGTAGCTCTTTCTCTCACTTCTCATTGGCTCTTCTCCAATTCAAGGGGGGCTTTGCTAAAATCTAGGATTGTTAAGGCTATAGAGTGGAGGCACAAGTGATTTAGTGAAGAGTTAGCCTAAGTAAAATGGATAGTAGCAATATAATGGAATAATGAGTGGTGTGAGCATGAAAATTTCTAACATGAAATTCTACCACAGCAACTCATTTATTTCTCCTACATATTTTCCACAATAAGTTATTTATAAAACACTTTAGTAAACATCAAAATAAATTCTACTGTAGTTGTTACATAATAGCATAGAGAAAAGAATAGTGAAATATAAGCACAAGAATCAACCACATCAACACAGTTGTTTTTTGGACAATAGTCCCCGGAAAAACCCAATGCGGGAAAACTGGTGCAGCAGATGAGGGTTTATTTATTATTCTTCAGCAACAATCTCTTTACAAGGAATGATTTGCAGAACATAGAGAAATCTTTGCAAAAACACCTGAGATAATTTTACTCCAATCACTGGAGAAATTCTGACACTCAAGAGACTCTCCAGCCTCCACTGTGTCACCTCTGCATCATCTTCTGCATGAGCTTTGCGTCCTTTGCGATGCTGCCTCTCTGAGTTGTCCCTCTGATGCACTGCGTCCCCTCCTCCTCAGTTTCCGATTGATGTTGATACCCTCCTCTTCCTTCACCCTACAACTCTCCCTCTGAAATCGAACTCTTACTTCTGGAGAATCGACTTCCCTTGGGTTACAGAGTATTTTCCCGGTGTATCTCCAAATGACCCTCAAGTCTTCATTTATACTTTTCCTGTTGAGATATCAATGGTAGTGTTCAATTCTCTAATCAACTGCTAAGATTAAAACATACTTGATCCTCGTCTCTTAGAAGCTTCTCACCCACATTTATATTAATTCACTTTAATTATTTTAATTTCCTAAGTTTTAACTTAGGTACCATTAAAAATAATTAATTATTTGAATAACATGCACTCCGGGTGGAATTTTTCCAAACGATTTCTGGGTCTTGGAGATCTCATGTGTTCTGGACCCTCCACAAAATTTCGAAGCTAGAGCACATCTGATGCTACCCAAAAATCGCCCTCCAAGATGTGCTCCCAAAAATATAAAGGATGCCCTCCAAGATGCATGAGAGAACAAAATATATAACAATCCTCTTGGGAGAATGCTCCCTCCCAAAATAACAAGAAGTCCACAAGATGCATGCAACCATTCCACGTGTGTGAATCCCAGGGCAACCAATTCCATGGATGAATGTGCAAGATGCCTGGTAGATGGAGCACTACAATCAAGTTCCAAAACAGAAAGTAGAACATCTCTCCACGAGTGCGCCCTCTAAGAAAATCACCAAAAATAGCAATAAGAACCTCCCACATGTGCATGCTCCAAGAAGAATCTCCAAAAATATAAAGGAGACCAAGTACAAGCATACAATATGCCACATGCGTCCCTCCTCAAGCTCTAGATCTATGCAAGACGCATGTAAGGGGACACTTGTCCTCCTCATGTGCTGCACACCCCTCTTGAAAACTTCGCCATAATCACCTCCAACAAAATAATATAAATGCCCACTCTCAAAGAAGGTCAAAAGATGCCAAGTGTAGATGAAATATTTGTTGTCGCACAGAATGTTTAGGCACCACAACAATGGCTCAGATCAAGGCCTGTCACCCTGATTCCCAATCTCTCTGTTTAAGCTGTCTCCCTACAGCAGGCTAAGGTGGGTAGACCCTATGGAAAAATGGAATGAAGACGAACTAGTTGGGAACCAACCAGTTCGGGAGACACAGTGAAGCAATCAAGTACTTGATTAGATTTAGCAAGACTTATAGGATTTGATTAGATTTTAAATGATTGATACCAGTGCCTTATGGAGTCAACAATCTTGCTAGGGAAATTAAGACCAAGTAATCGATTAGCAATTGCTGCTTAGATGAATGACTATCTTATATAAAATGCAGATCCTAAAGTTAATGTGAGATGCAAGAATCTTGGTTAATTTTAGTTAAATGCCTATTTAAATGTGAATCCTTCGATCCTTTCTGTGTTAAGCCCGATTTCGTAGTAATTGGCAGAGAGAAGATAAGGCGAAGCACACTAAGCTGTGATTAACGATACCTCTCCTGAAAATCTAACATACCCAGTGCCTTCGACGCTACAGAGAGTTGTGGCTCTGACGATTGCAAGGTCACCGTTTTAAGGACTATTAAAAGTAGGCTTCTCAAGCAAAGATGGATGGATACCTATCTCTCTATCGACCAAGCTTATGCTTGGAACTAAATTTTATTTATGCAAAGCTAACTTATATGCAAATGCCCCGGATGATGGGATGAAGTTAGACTCGAGGATTAAAAACACTTGTGTCGCAAAAGCCCTTAATCACCAAGATAAAATGTTCGCTTTACTGGATGAAGACTTAAAAATAAACCCCTGAAGATATTACAAATTAAACCACAAGCTTATTTCAAATCTTCCTGATACAATTATAGCTCAGAAACAAAAACTTCTTTGCAAATTAATATCAATGTCAACAGATGCTCAAAAGTATACTCAGCTTAGGAAACAAAGATATGTGATCTATTATAATTACACGACAGTGCACTTCAACAATTACTTGAAAATATTCGCAATATATCTAACATGTAATACACATCAAATAATTCAAGCAATGATCAATTTCAATAGATGCAAGATATTCTAGCAATTAAATTTCCAGAGATTCAAATACTTTAAAACATCATGAAATTTAAATGCTAATCAATTCCAATCCTAGAATTAAAATGATTTATGCTTAGTGACCCAAATCTAGGAAAATTTACCACTTTCCTATAGTTAATCTTTAGATACCAAAAAATAAATAAATAAGTGTTTAACTATAGAGAAATGAAAAATGCTTAATACCACAAAAGTTCTCTTTTAGATTTTACCCCTAGCACAAAAAGACACCAAGAAGGAATTTTAAATTGACAATTTAATTAGTCCTTAGGAAAACTTTTTCAATGTGCTAAGTTTTATGAAACAAGACTAAATGCGGTAAATGATCTATTAAGACCTGTTAATGTGACCCAAATAAATCAAAAGATTTAATTTTTTTTTTTTATATTTTTTAATGGGCTAGAGGCTACATAAAAATTTTGAAATCTTTTAATGCCAATTACTTTTGATTTAATTTTTTTTTTTTTGTCACGTTTAATGAACTTTTTTTTTAGGTTTTTTAAATGTTTAAAATTTGTTTAGAATTTTTAATGTTTTTATTCTTTTTATTTTTAATTTTTTAGATTTTAATAAAAATCAAAGTCAAAATCATAAAAAGAAATGAAAACTGAAAAATGTCAAAAGAAAACAAAAGTAAATTCAAAATACTAAGAAAAATCGAAAAAATCATAAGACAAAAAAAATCGAATTTCAAAAAACTGATTTTGTTTGTTTGTGTTTTAGATTAAAAAAAGAAAGAAAACAAAATCAAAATAAAATGAAAATCATAAAGTAAAACCTAATCTAACCCTATCTAACCAAGTGAACACACAAAAAAAAAAGATCAAAAAAGAAAACAAAAATCGAATTTTGTGAATGCAGGTTTGGCAGCAAGAAGAAAGCTCGACGGCGGAAGATGGATGAGGAGCTTCGACGTGTTGTTCCTTTTGTAGGTAATGCAGGTTGAGAAGAAGATAGGTTGGCGGCGGGGAGCAGGGAGAGAGGTTACAAGGGGATGACGAGAAAAAAAAAGTATGCAGGGTTAGCAGCGATGAAGAGGCTGTGGATGGCAACGGTTAGGGAATGCTACGAGAGAGAGCCAACAATGTAGGTAGAGAGCAGCGGATATGTAGCTTTGCGTATAGTAAGGCAGAGGGTGTCGCGGAAGTGAGGAACACAAAGGCGCTTGGAGGTATAACAGTGGGGGCTATGGCAATGCAGCAAGGACATAGGTAAAGAGGGCCATAGAGCAGATCGACTGAGAAGCTCGGAGTAGCGAGGGTTGCGGATAACAACGGATGAAGAAAAATGCACTAGCAAAGACAACAAACATATAAAAAAATTTCAAAATTTTTCTGCAGCAGAGAAATTGAAAACCTAGGTAGCAGACAGGTAGCTAAAGAACTGAAGAGAAATTTCCAGATTAAGATGTTATACTCTGCTTCAGATTTATTAATTGAAACCCTTGTAAAATCGTCTCCGATTTAAAAAATTAAAAACCCTTGGCCTTCAAAAAATAATGACCCTGCAAAAGCTGGTTTTGAGGCCAGATCTTACCCTCCAGGGCCTAGATCTAGTTTCAAACCAAACTTCACCTTCAAATCTGTAACCTGTACCTGAAAACAAAAACACCCAGAACCCGGATATACAAAAAATAAATAAAATCCAAGAAACCCAAGTTAGAAAACCCATTTTTTTTTACAGATCTATGCACAAGAATGGCAGATCTATCAGATTTGGAGAATGTGAGTCCAAATCCGCTCCCAGATCTTATAATCTAAGACTCTTAATAGCTAGATTTATCAATTTAGCACATAAAAAATTGAATTTTTAAATTTAAATGAGGTGCTTAGCTCAAAACCCTTCATGCATCACCAATAAAAATCTTATGATAACCCTGGGATCAAATTACACTAGGCTCTTCAGAAAACACGGATCGGGAGTTGGCTGGTTCAAGTGAAAACTTCCCTGAATGCTCGATGATCTAAAAATCAAGGCTTTCCTGCAAAATTCAATCCAACCATTAAAATAGAGCGAGAAAATGATAATAAAATCCAGATAAATAGAGATACCTGCTATTACATTCAAAATTTAGATTATCACTTACACCCCAGTGATTAAGCAAGATACTTGTACTCAAATCACTCTTCAGAAGCTATCGTCAATGGCCAAAAAGAAATTTATGCATGAAAAACAACGCATCTTACAATGTTTCCATGAAGAGTAACACCGTGAAAATTAACCCCAAAGTCTTTCTTTATTATTCAAAAAAGATTACACGAGAGCTTTAGCTTAGCACACGACTCAAAGATCGGATGGATCAACTGACAAATGACCTCCTATTTAAAGATAAATCTTTCAACGGCTAGTTCGAGTGATCCTTGTCCAAGTAATCTCAGTTGTTGATGAGGATTAAAATTTCTTTTAATCTCATCCGTCAAAATATTAAATTCTTGAGGAAATTCGATTTTTTCAATTAAATGCATTTTAATTAACTCAAAAATAAGATTTTTGAGTTAATTTGACTTTGACTTAACCCTCGGGGACTAAAAGCTTAAAATTTAGCAAAATAATTAATTTACTTTAGGCCCGAGACCTTTTAAAATTTGAATTTTAAAGACCAACGAATTTTGCCTTTGGAGAATTTAAATTTACCTAGGACCTAGAATTAATTAAATTTTTGGCTTAGGATTTTAATTAATTTTTGGCCAAAAAATTTAATTAATTAACCTATGAGGGGATAAATTATTTTTTCCAAACCTCAAAACACTTTTCATCATAATTTTCATATCTTTTACATCATAAGGGGAAAACCCATCTGTAATAGACCCTCACAGACTACCCATTTCTGCAACACAAATATAATCTAGCAGACCAAGCAATTTGTAATAAAATAACCTAACCAAATAGTTAGGATTATTCCGAAATCACTTTTACATAGACTTGATCTATAACACTAGGACTCGCCTAAGATCCCAGTGACAAAATACATTTCGTCTTTGGTGTAAGATTGAAGGAAAACTCTGTTGACCATCTGAGAATGGATTAGTCAGACAAAAAACCTCTCAGAATGTAAGTCGTCACTAAAAAATTAGGTTTACCTAGACAATTACATACATGACACAAATCTGCTGAGATTATTTACATCATATACATGCTGAATGGGTTTACATTATAACATGAAGATCAGGCTGATGATGATCGCTGGACGACACAAACACATTGATCATGCGCAATCCATTTTGCGAAAAAGAGGGTGTACTACTATGGGTCGTTGACATGTAATGGTCAACAATATTCATGTAGTAAAGATGGTAGTATACTAAGGAAAGGTGTGCCCTAGAAAAGTGTGCCAATTGACAACCTCAACCACCAAACAACTAATATAATATGTCCACTTGAAGTGCACCCTGTGGGAATGAGCCAAAGGTGGTTACACTTCACCAATAAACCAATAAAATACTCCACCATATGCCATGTCATAAAGATCTCCTACCAACCCAAGAGAGTGCAACCAAGAAGGTGTGTGCCAACCTCTCCATGAAACAATAAAATAATTCTCGTCTAGAAAACTGTGTACACGGAGGAGTTCTCCACAAGAAAGCCTCAACCAACTCCAAGTAACCACAAGAAGTGTGAAAAACAAGCCACTAAGGTAGGGTGCCCAAGAAATTAACCTTAATTTGGATGAAGTAGATTAATTTAACAATTGTGTGTTTAGATCAACCTCAACATGTGTGGACAAAGGTTAATGTTCATCAATAGTCACCGACCAATTAAATCGTGATAAATATGTGTGCCAATGAGGGGTGAACTCTATTAAAGTGTTGTACCATGCAAATAAAAAAAGTTCTCCCTAGCAAAACTCCAACACTACTCCTCCATATCACATTGAACATAGACTCAAGCTCTCATCAAGTGGAACGATAAGATGAGGCGTATGCAAGCTCACCACTACAAAGGCAAAATGTGATTGTTCTACACCATCATGTGATTCAAAAGTTTAGGAAAACTCAACTACAGGTTCTATAGAGCTTGAGTGGGGGCATTATATCCTCGATAAGCATAAGATAATTCACTACAAAGGATCAAAGAAGCTACAACCAAGCATGGGAGGATGGCTCAATTGAAAAGAACCTATAGGTACAACCTTTTTGCAAAGCAATCTTCAAGTTGTGAAAATTTTCTTGAAAGTTGGATGGGGTCCCTTGAATATTGTACAATACCGTAAGGATTTGATGATGACCTTACAATGGAATTTTCTCATGATAAAAACAAAACATTAAGCCCAAACTAAGGTGCACAATTATTACAACAACAATCAAATCATATGTAGTGACACCCCTTGCACCCCTCCGACCATTTCCTCCTCCTCTAACTCAAACTTCAAAAATTACACATCAATGAGGCTACTACCTATTGAAAATGTAACTAGTGTTAGTCTTGTTGAGAAATCAATGCTTAGGGTTTGATTCATCTTTCTTGATAATTACTTGTGATTTATGTTGGCTTCTTTTACTTCTTTGTTAGTTTATCTTTCATCAAGCAATTACCAAATTAAATGTATATGAAGATCACATGAACAAGAGACACAAGATGTAGGGGATCAGCTAGGGCAAAACCCTTCTAAGGGGAAAACCCAATCCAACTCTTCCACTAGTAGATTCAAATCAAGATGTGACAATCCAAGACCTTTTAGACCTAGACAAAGAGCTTATCCAATCACCAAGTCAACCTCTCCTAGTAGATGATCCTTGCCAAAGTCTTCGAGTGTTAACTTTGCAGATGTAGCTTCAATTCAGAATTTCGGCCCCAGCTTCAAAATTTCAAACTTGCGGTAGATTTAGAAATTTTGGCCCCAACAATAGTCCAGTAACTTCACACATGTGAAATAGAGATGCCCAAAAACTCGATTCTTGACTTCCACAACTTCCTTTTTTCTCCTCAACTTCGCTCTTCTTTTCTACCTCTTTCTCTTGTAGATCGAACTTGTTGAGTGTATGCTTCAAATGAGTCGAGTTGCCTCTATATATACTCCTTCTACTGGGTCGAATAACCCTAATCCAAGTCGACTTCATGAGGATAGGGCTGACTTGGCGTGGAGGTGACAAATGACATTGTTGACTAAAAAATAATTCTTTTTACATGATACAAAAGCCCAAGAAGGGTCTAATAAAAATGACAATGACTCTATTGACTCGTGACAAAACCTAGAAGCCTTCAATGGAATCTTTGACCTAGAAAATAAATAAAAGAGCATGAAGCCCATGCTTTAAAATAAATTTTCTTATACAATAAATTTATTTTCTCTTTCTTTTCATCACATATAATTATGAAGACCAACACTAGTTACATTCTTCAACACTCCCTCTTAACTAGGGAGGTATTCATAAGTACATAAAGGTACATGGAAGATCTCAAAATGATATGAACTATGAAGAGTCCTAGCACACTCACTGCTACAGATTAGATACCTGACTAGGGTACTCTAATTGGGTGGGACTAAGGTGTACTCAAGTTGTAGCCACTCTAGGTATCATCAAGCTCTTAAGCTCTAACACCAACCCAAGGATCTAGGTTCATATCCAAAGTCGAAGCTCCATGACCAATGCCACCCTCCCTACTTCGGGATCTAGACATCAACAAATACGCCGGCCAAATGTCCTCCCAAGCATCTTGTTGCCACAATATGCTTCATCTCTCCCTATCAACTAAATCTGTAACATTGACAAATCCAAGCATGCTTCTGAAATATTCAACTTCTTATTTGGAAGAGATTTCATCAACACGTCAACTACCTGTTCATTTGCCGGAATATATTGTAGCTTCACGACCCCATCTTGTACCAAACCTCTAATGTAATGGTACTTGTTATTGATATGCTTTGTCCTGGGATGAAACACAAGGTCTTCAGACATATTGATGTTGCTTTAACTATCACAATTTTTCATTGTAGGATCTAGAGGCATTCCAAACAAATCTAACAAGAGTTTTCTTAACCAAACTGCTTCTTTTCCTACTTCACATGCAACAACATATTCAGTTTTAACACTACTTAACACAACAAGATCTTGTTTTCTACTCATCCATGAAATCATTGTAGATCCCAAATTGAAACAACCACCAGTAGTGCTTCTTCCATCAATCTCATTACCACACCAATCGGAATTGGTAAAACCTATTAATTTAGCTTCCTTTCCATCATACTTTAGGCAGTGATGAATTGTTCCATGTAGGTATCTCAAGATATGCTTGGCAACTATCCAATGGTCATGACGAGGCTCCAATTGAAATTGACTAAGAAAGTTTATAGCAAAGCATATGTTAGGTCTTGTATTCACCAAGTACATCAAAGAGCCCACCAACTTATGATAGCTTGTAGGATCAACGAGACTAGAGTTAGAGCTTCTCAACTTCTTGAGATTTGTGATCATGGGAGTAGTCATAGGCTTGGAATCCATCATACCAAACTTTTGTAACATCTTGATTATGTAATTTCCTTGACCAAGATATATCTCACCAGGGCCCAAGTAGTAATGCACGAGTCCTAGATCTTTCATTTCAAATTCTGTTGCCAGCCTTTTTTTGCATTCTAGAATTCTGTGCTCCACACCGCAATAAATAATCATCCACATATAAAAGTATAATAACTAGTTCATTCTTCACTATCTTGATGTAGAGGTTTGCATCAACAAAACTTTTGATGAACCTAACCCTAAAAATATATGCATCCATCCTTGCATATCAAGCCCTATAAGCTTGCTTCAAGCCATATAGAGCTTTGTTTAGTTTGCAAACATGAGTATCCCTACTATTTGTCTCAAAGCCTCCTGGTTGTTCAATATATACTTTTGTTCCAATTAGAAATGCTGTTTTGACATCCATTTGATGGATATTCCATCCCATAGTAGTAGTTAGCGAAACCAAAGATCTAATAATAGTGTACCTGGCAGTGGGAGCAAAGATTTCTTCATAATCTATTCCTTTCTTTTGAGAGAAACCCCTTGCAACAAATATTTCCTTGTGCTTGTCTATACTTCCATCAACAACATGTTTGATTTTGTAAATCCATTTGGAAGTGACAATAGATTTGTCACTAGGTCTAGGAACGATTTCCCAAACCCCATTCTTCATGATGGATTGATATTCTTCTTGCATTGCTTTCTTCCTTTTTTCTTGATGAGCGGCTTCTTCAAAGGTAGTTGGTTCTGCTTCGATTAACTTTGTCGTGTATGCTGCATATCCTGAGTATCTTTCTAGTCTTTTGTTTTCTCTGAAAATTCCTTTAGTTGCTCCATGTCCTTCGACATCTTCAAGTGTAGCTTTTAACCAATTTGGCCTCTTCTTTGTTTCGGGAATGATTCTAGGTTGAATAGGATCATTTGGTCCTTCTTAGTTTGTAGGTCACTTGTCATGTTGCTCTTCTTCTTCAAATAGAGGTACATATTCTTCATCAGATTCGATTGGTATATCCTTGAATCTTTTGTAGGCAAGGTTTTCATCAAATATAACATCCTTGCTAACTTCGATTTGTCTTCCTTCTTTGATGTAGATTCTATAAGCCTTTGATGAAATGCTATAACCAACGAAGATACCTTTAATACTTGTAGAGTCTAACTTCTTTTGCTTGTCTTTAGGAACATAATGTATGCGAGTCACCCAAAGATTTGAAGATGATCTACACATGGCTTCTTCCCTGTGAATGCTTCTTCCGGTGTCATATTATCAAGTATTCTACGAGGACTTCTATTTTGAATGTATACTGCTATCATGGTTGCTTCTCCCCATAGAAATTTTGGTAGATCTTGATCAAATATCATAGTCCTTATGCATTCTTCAATGGTTATATTTTTCCTTTCTACTACTCCATTCTGTTTAGTGTTGGGTTGTGTTATATTCTTTCCACGTCGTTAACAGGAGGTTTGAGGGGTACCGGTAACCCCACTTTATGGGGTCCGGGGCAGCGCCCAGGAAAATTTTGATTTTGGACCTTATGTTAGGTTGGGTGGACCCACCTATGGTTTTGTGCATGATTTTTGCACATGTTTTTTGGACACGATGGTTTTTCACTCCATGGTATTGGACGCGATGGTTTTCGGTCCATGGTATTGGATGCGATGGTTTTCGGTACATGGTATTGGATGCTTCGACATGTATAAATATGTATTATAACATTGAAAGGAACGTAATGAAAAAATCAAGCTGGTAGTCCCGGTTTTGGGATCCAGTGGGAAAATCTCTGTGTATATGTGTTTTATGTGTTATGCTCTAACATTGTTTATTTTTCTGTGTTTTAGAATTTGTATGCAAGTAATTTCTGTACAGGGTTGAAACCTACATTTGGAATCAGAGCTGTTTTTGGCTTCAAGGGGACACCTTTGTTGCTGAGGGGTTTCGCTTGGGCCTGTGGTAGATCCTGTTCAGTGGTAGATTTGCAAGATCAATTCTGGTGGTGAAAGAAGATGGCGAGTGGTGGAAAGATAGAGATTGAGAAATTTAATAGTCAAAGTTTTGAGTTGTGGAAACTCAAGATGGAGGATCTGTTGGTGGATAATGATCAGTGGATCGCGATAGATCCAAGTACTAAACCAATGGGAGTGACCGATGAAGAATGGAAAAAGTTGGATCGGAAGGCAAAAAGCACAATACGATTATGTGTCTCAGATTCAGTATTGCTGAATGTATCAGGGGAAGCTACAACAAAAGCTTTGTAGGACAAGTGAGGGACTTTGTACCAATCTAAGTATCTGGTGAATAAATTGTTCCTGCGGAAAAAGCTGTATAACCTGAGGATGAAAGATGGAGACTCTGTGACAGAGCATCTGAATGCATTTAATATTGTGGTAATTCAGTTAGCATCTGTTAATATTAAAATTTCAGATGAAGATAAGTGCATCAGTTTCTTGTGTTCTCTACCAGATTCGTGGGATAGTCTAGTTATTGCAATAGGTAGCAATGCAACTGCCTTGCATTTTGATGAAATAGTCTCATCCTTGCTGACGGAGGAAATGAGATAGAAAAATATGGAGAGCCAGAATGGTGATGCCTTGTCTGTACGAGGACGGTCCCAAAACAGAAACAAAAAAAAGTCATCAAGTGGGAGATCTAAATCTAGAGGGAGATCTAAATCTCTAGGAAAACCTGTAAAGGTGGTGTGCTGGAAATGTGGAAAGGAAGGGCACTTCAAAAGGGACTGTAAATCTAAAGCTCCCGATAAAGGAAAGGGATTTGATGATACTCCTTCTACAGAGGCAAAAACCACCTCAGATGAAGGTGGGGATGTGTACTTGGCTTCTTCAAGTACACATGTAGATCATGAGGCATGATTGATTGACTCAGGTGCATCTTTTCACTTCACTCCCTATAGAGAGTGGTTCTGCGAGTATGAGAAATATGATGGTGGTGATGTCTTCTTGGGGGATGACAGGAAGGCTAGAATCATTGATCGCGGAAAAGTAAAGTTGAAGTTGCAAGGTAGAAGGGTTAGAACACTTCCGGGTGTTCTACATATTCCTGCATTGGCCAGAAATCTGATTTCTATAAGCACGCTGGATGATGGAGGTGTAAAAACAGTGTTCGAGAAGGATGCTTGCAAGATGGTTCGGGGAGCACTAGTATTGATGTGAGAAGTTCAGACTGGAACTCTGTACAACCTGCAAGGTAGCACTGTTGTTGATGGGTGCAACAATTCTGGGGTTCCTGAAAGTGGAGCAGAAAATCTAGTCGTCTCTGGAGAGAGGACCATGCTGTGGCATCAAAGGCTTGGACATATTGGAGAGAAGAGCCTTTGAATACTTCATGGTAAAGGTATGGTAGAAGGTATGAGTAATAGCTCTCTGGATTTTGATTTCTGTGAAAATTGTGTTATGGGAAGAAAAATTTAGGTGGTTCCCCTCTGAGTAAAGGCGAAATAGATATTAGAGTTGTGCACATGATGTGTTTGACTGTGAAGCCATCACTGGTAATCTTTTACTATGATATTATAGATACTTCTTAGGAATACATGGATATATTTCCTTAAGAAGAAATCTGAAGTCTTTGACAGGTTTAAAGAATTCAAGGCTCTGGTGGAAAACCAGACAAAGAAGAAGATAAAGGTGTTGAGGACAGATAATGGTGGAGAGTTTTGCAGTAAGGAATTTGAAGGATTCTGTAAGAAGTGTGGTATAGCACAGCAGAAGACTACTCGATATACACCATAGGGGTCAATTTTTTCAGGAATCTTTACAAAGCGATAGAGGAAGCTTCTATCGCAGAAGTTATAAGAGTAGCGCAGTTCTTCCCAAGGTTCATAGAGGAAGAAGGAAATGATTCTATCGTGGCGCCTGTTACCAAGGAGGAGGTAGAAGACATCCTCAAGTCAATGCAAAAGGACAAAAGTCCAGGCCCGGATGGCTAGACTGTCGAATTTTTTCAACACTTTTTGAATTCATTGGAGACGAGCTAGTGGCAGTTGTGGAAGATTCCAGGGGTACAGGTATAATCCATCACCCTTTCAATGCCACTTTTCTAGCCCTCATTCCCAAATCGAATCTCCCGGTTTCTTTTGACGAATTCAGGCCCACTTCACTGTGCACCTGTGTTTATAAAATTATTGCAAAAGTTATTGCCTCCAGGCTTAAACCCATCTTCTCCCAAAATATATCACCTGAGCAATTTGGCTTTCTAGACAGCAGACAAATTCATGAAGCAGTCGGAGTGGCCCAAGAAACTCTTCATAGTCTAAAAATTGGGAAAAAAAAGGAGTAGTTGTGAAAATGGATCTGTCAAAGGCTTATGACAGAATCAGCTGGTTGTATCTCAGACTTCTGCTAACACATCTGAGATTTAGGTATGATTTTGTGAGATGGGTTATGAGCTGTGTTTCTTCTTCTTCTATTGTTGTGTTGATCAACGGAGCGGCCTCCAGTTTTTTAGTCATGAGCGTGGTCTACGTCAAGGTTGTCCGCCCTCTCCTCTTTTGTTTTTGCTGGCAGTAGACGGCATTAGCCTTATGATTTAGGATGCAAAAAGGCAGGGGACTCTCAAAGGTATTGAAGTAGCGGTAAACTTTTGGGTCACCCACCTCCTTTTCGTGGATGACATTATCATGTTCAGCAATGGAAGTCTCGAAGACTGTAGGATGCTCAAGAAAATTTTGGACCTTTTCCTGAAGGCTACAGGTCTCTGCATAAACGAGAGAAAATCCACTCTCACATGTACTGGTATGTCCAGAGAGCTGGTGCGCAGAGTGGAGCTAGTCCTAAACTTTGAAGTCAAATCACTGGAGGATGTTTTTAAATACCCGGGGTTCTTTCTGAAGCCCAATAATTACAGGAACAAAGATTGGAAATGGATTCTTGTAAAAATTGAATCCAAACTAAAACACTGGAGCTTCAAGTGGCTGTCGAGGGCAGTAAGGTTAGTGTTAATAAAATCTGTACTGATGGCAATCCCTGTCCACTGGGCTAGTTTGACTTGGGTTCCCAAAGGAATCTTATCATCAATTGACAAATTATGTAGCAGGTTTCTTTGGGCGGGGTCGAAGTCGGAGAAAGTCACCCCTTGGATTGCCTGGGATAAAGTGGCTCACCCTAAAGAGTGGGGAGGTTGGGGTATAAAAAATCTTGATTGCTTCTCCAAATCCTAGGCAGCAAAGCTCAGCTGGAGGCTCATTTCTTCTGAGAATTTGTGGACTTCTGTCTCCAAAAGAAAGTACATTGATCCGTTAACAACGCTAGATTGGATTAGATTGCCACAAAAGACTTCCAAGAACTCATCGGTAGTTTGGAAAGTTGTGGTCGCCTCGGTTAACATTATAGAGAAGGGCTTGGCTTGGAGTGTGGGGGATGGAACTCAGATCAGGCTGGGTAGAGATCCATGGATAGGTTGCACTGAGATTTTCTCTCTTTCTCAGGGGTTGGTTTCGGCTTTAAAAGACAAGGGGCTCTACACTTTAAACTAGGTGGCTGATCCTCGGGCTTCCACCATTTGGAGCCAAGGATGGATTCAGGGAAGAGACTTACATTTGGATGAAGAATGGTTGGAGGAATGGGATCTATTCAGAAGGGACCTTCTCAACTCCTCAGTCAGGCTCTCTGACTCTCCAGATGAACTCAGATGGGCCTTTGCCCAGAATGGGCTTTATTCCCCAAAGATGGGTTATAAATGAATGATGTCTCAAAAAGGGTGGGAGAATCCGGTTTGGTGGTTTAAACTGCTCTGGAAGTTAAAAGGGCCAGCCAAATCGAGACTGTTCTTTGGTGTGTCTTGCACCAGAAAGTCCCTATTTGGGATTTCCTCCAAAGAAGAGGTAGGATTGGTCCTAGCTGGTGCCCCTTCTGTAAAGATAGTGATGAATCAACTCAGCACTTGTTCCTTCTTTGTCCTTTTAACACTAGTCTTTGGGTCGAAACGTTAAGGCTGCTAAATATTCCTTTTAGATGGGAAGGGCAGGGGCTCTTGGAAGCTTGGCAGAGGTGGTGGAATGAAGTCACAAACGACAGAGAGAGATCCATTCTACTTCTCATTACTTGGGGGACTTGGCTTGCTCGGAATCAAGTTATTTTTAAGGATTCAATCTTCCCGATTGGTCATCTAGCCGCTGAAGGAGCTGCTATTTTTGAAAGTATCCCGGTTCCGCAAGATCCTCCTTCTATCAGAGCTGTTCGCCAAGAATTTAATAGATATACAATGCCGTGGGCTTATTTTGACGGTGCCTCAGATATTAATGGTCGCTGTGGGGCTGGTTTGATTATTCATTTATCAGAGGATACGATTGTAAAAGCTTCTGTCGGTCTTGGCCAGGGCTCCAATAATTTTGCAGAATTGAAAGCTCTACACTCCCTTCTCTGTTGGCTCATCCTTAGGAATGTGAGAGAAGTCCAGATCTTTGGGGATTCAATGAACACTGTGAAATGGTTTAACGGGACTCATCAATGCAGAAATTTCATCCTGCTCCCTTTGCTTAAAGAAGTCTCACGCCTTAAATGTCGTTTCTCGGTAATTTCTCTCTGCCATATCTACAGGGAAAGAAATTATGAAGCTGATCGACTCTCCAAAGTGGGTGTTGATCAAGAATCGGGGTCCTGGACAGTTATGGAGGAAGAAAATGGGTTGATTCGTCCACTCGAACAACCCATTTTTGTATAAGTTTGGTTTTAACAGTATCTGCTATATTTCCTGTACATAGTTCGTTTCTTTTTTTCTCCTTGTTTATACTTCTTTAATGCACCTTTTCTTCAGGGCACCTGGGTTGATTTTCCTTCGAATAGGAGGTCCGAGTCGTTGGGTGCCCTCTCTGTTTTTGTCTCTAATCTTTGGTTTTCTTTGAGGATGTTGTTTCGTTGCACGATTCTTGGTCTCTCAGCCTCCGCTTATTACCAGTTCCTCTCTGCATGAATCAGTTCCCAGGTGGAGGCATTTTGCTCTTTCTCATTGGTTGATGAGACTGGTGCGCGTTTTTTCCTTTGGAATGTATTGACAATTAGTCGAGACTTCATTTTTCCCCCATCATGGCGAAAAACAAGTCTATCTGCAATGCTCTGCATATGTTTTGTAACTATCTATCTTTAATAGAAAGTTCGCTATTTTTCCGGTGGAAAAAAAAAAAAAAAAAAAACTTAAGTAATTGTAGATAAAATATAGACCATATAAACCATATGCACAATGGAAGATAGCCAAGAACTCAATGAGACACAAAGAAATTAGGTCAATGACCAAGGAAAAGCACAACGAAACTCTTCTATTAGAAATCAATTGTTCAGCAGAGATACAAAATACAATGAGATAATCAAGAAGTTCATTGAAATTTGAAGAATATCTCTGATAGTAGTAGTTGATGCAAATACTGAATCACTTTGGCTCTCCAAAATCTGCTCTTGCTCTTCAAGATTCTCTCTCTCTCTCTAGACTCTCCAACTCTCTCTTTCTCAAGTTCTAATTCTCCTTTCACAAGCACAAGTAAGTGTATCAAGTGAGGATGGGAGGCAGGAAGAGCAAGGAGGTCGAATTCATGAGGGAGTAACTCCTATGCCTTGAGGAGGAGTTACATATGCCAAAATAGGAGTGTAACTTATGCCATAAATGAGAGGATTGTAATTTATGCATTTAGGAGAGAAGTGTAACTTATGCATTAAAGAGGTGTAAGAGGAATATTTTATGACGAGTCATTAAAGTGTGTAAGAGAGTGTAAGAGGTGCATAAGAACATTAAAGAGAGAGAGGAATTAATCATAAAGGAGAGGAGTGTAACTTATGCATTTAGGAAAGAAGTGTAACGTACGCATTAAAGAGGTGTAAGAGGAATCCTTTTATGACAAGTCATTAAAGTGTGTAAGAGAGTGTAAGAGATGCGTAAGAGCATCAAGGAGAGAGAGTGTTGGTCAAAGTTGTCATTGATATCAATATGGCATTGTTGGAGATGACAAATATTCTTGTGCTACCATGAATTACCCTTTTGTGATGTTGCCCCAACCTCATGCAAACCCTAGGAGAAAACCCTAAGCATGAAGGTGATGCATATTCAAGTCTCATGATGCATATATTCCCTAACTACATTTATATCCGTATCTATATGATGACAAGCCCTAGATTGTTGATGCATGATCTAATGATGAATGAAGAAACCCTTACAATGAATCCCTTCTAGGAATAATAATACACATCGATGAATCCCTAGCCCTTATCCTTATGTAATGATGCATGAATAAATGTTGATTGGCAAATAGGATGCCAAAAGCACTAATCCTTGGAAAATACCTTGTTGAATGATGCTCATGATGACAAAAGCCCTAATCCTAATAGGTCCATTCCATTAATGTCAAGCCTTAAAGGGGCCTTTACCTTGAATGCCCAAAACATGTAGACATAAAATTCTAAAGGCTGCCATGAATAAAATAATTATGACAGTTCACGAAATATAATTTTATTGATGGAAACATGACCTCATTTAAAGGTAGAATTGGTATAGGCTTGTAGAGGACTTTTTCCTCTTTCCAACATGTTATTACTTGTCCTCTAACTCCTCATACGCTGAGAGAAATTGAATTTATAAGATAGAAAATTCATAATTTTTTATAAGCCGACTTATGTAGGCTTGACATGTCTCACCAAGTGACATGTCTATTCATTATCAGTGTTGCGAAAATCGCGATAACATATAAAAAATCGCGACTTTTTCATTTCGCCGATAAACTCGCCCGATTACTACGCATTTTGTTTTCAAAAAAGTCGCCGAAAAAATGGCGATTTTTTCGAAATTATCACGATTTGATGGGAAATAATCGCCAGGTTCCTAGACGGTGCGTTTTATAAGCAAGAAAAAATGAACAGACAGCGGTGTGGTTTGAGAGCTGAGGAGAGGAAGCCTGGAAGGCATCTACTAGGGCAGAGGAGGAGGAAGCTTGGAGATTTTAGCATTCCAAGCAAGAGAACTTCGTCTTTGGATCAAATTTCTTCGACAAACCATGGTTTCCAGGTATAGGCACCAAATTTGGCCATTTTGTTTTGGTTTTTTTCTTGTTTTTGTTTGGGTTTCTATAACCCATTGATTATCAATGATTTTTGAGTGGATTTGATGGTATTTTTTCTTCATTTTTGTTGCATAGAGTAGAGAGAATTCATTTTGGATTGAGTTGAGATTTTTTTGTTTGTTTGTCAAAAATTCAATGTGTTGTGTCATGTATGTAATTTTCTTTTAAATTTTTGTAACTTGCAATCTTATTGTGCCATAGGTTCAACTTCAAAGTTCAAACTTCATCTTACACTAAAACCCAAGAGTTCAACCAAGTTACAAACATGCCAAGGAAATTGGACCCTTTGTGGCAATTTGGTGAACCTGATGGTGGGTTTGATAGATTGAACTTGTCTTGCAAGTTGTGTGGGTAGCATAAGTCAGGGGGGGTTTATAGATTGAATAATCACCTTGCACAAATCCCCGAACATGATGTAGGGCCTTGCAACAATACAAATGCGGAAATCATCTGAAGAGCCATGAGATCATTGGAAGAATTAGAGCAAGAGAGAGTGGCTAAAGCAGATCTGAAGAAGCAACTAGCAGGGAATGTGTTAGGAGGTGAATATGGAAGTGGCACTGGTTCTACTTCAGCATCAATGTCTACAACCAACCCTATAGTTGCCTCATAATTTTTTGTTCCTAGAACCACGCCTGGTTCACAACTATCTATCACTTCAATGCTTAAAAAAATGAGAACGAACAAGCTGACAAGTTGTTGGGCAAGTTTCTCCTTTGGAGTGATATTCCTTTCAGCGTTGCAAGGAATAATCCATTTTTCGTTGCAAGAAAATTCACCGACAATAAGGAGTTGGTGTGCCCCGCCATTACACGGTTTTCCACCAGTTTCATCTCTCTTCAATCCCTCTTGAATTCTATGTGGGATGTGAAGAGAATGTTTCTTTCAGAGGAGTGGTGTGTTTTGACAATGAGTTGCAATAAGAGGGAGAGGCCATATGCAGATTAGTTTCATACCAGGAAGACTTTTGGGTGGGAGTGCAGGAGGTGTGCACCATTACTAAACCTTTGGTAAAGGTTCTTTGATTAGTTGATGGTGAGAAGCCCAGAATGGGCAATTTGTATGAAGCCATGGACAGGGCCAAAGAATCCATTCAAGCCTACTATGATGATAAGGGAGATGAGGGGTTTCAGAAAAAACTCCTCCTATGGGAAGTGATTGATGAACGATGGAACAACACACTCCATCGTCCCATTCACGCTGTAGGGATCTACTTGAACCCGCATTTTCTTACCCATGTGGGTTCTTATTTGATGTTGAGAACATGGATGAATTCTTAACCTGTGTTCAGAGGATGGTGTGATCTCCAGCAGAACGTGCAGATATCTCCAAAGAAATGGAGATATATAGGATGGCAAGTGGCACATTTGGCTTTGAGATGGTTGTAATTGATAGGAAGACTACAATGCCAGGTATTTTCAAATTTCATTGTCTCTTCAAGTTCAGAACTTCATACTTTGCTTCAACTTTCAAATTTCATTTTTTTTTTTTTAATGTTTATCTTATTTGTATTTTTGTTGTAGATGCATGGTGGACTCACTATGGTGCCAGAGTACCACATCTGCGAAAGCTTGCCATTCGAATCCTTAGCCAAACATGTAGCTTCTCAGGCTGTAAGCGCAACTGCAGTGTATTTGAAAAAATATACAAGAAGCGCAACAAGTTAAACTTAAAACTTAAAATATTCCAAATTTCCAATTAATTTTTTGAATTCATTAAATAATAATTTTTTTTATAATTATTATTTTATGATCTTTGTATAGGTTGGAGACCCAGCGACTTAACGACATGGTCTACGTCTACTACAATCTTTGATTGTGGGTGAAGCAACTTGAGAGGATACCTGATATGGAGGCCATCTCATTGGATGGGATTGACACCACCGCTACATGGAGGGTTGAGGTTGAGAGGTCTTTCATGGAATCCGTTGATGATTGACTAGAGCAGGAGGTAGTGGAAGGCGTAGAAGGGGAGGGGGAAGAGGAGCAACAGGAGGAGGAGGTGACACCACCTACCCAGGCTACCCCTGCCACCAGTAGAGGACGTGGTCTACCTCTTGTAGCTCCTAGTTCTTCAGCTTTTAGAGCACAACAGAGTCCACTACCAACTCCACCGGCATCTAGAGGGAAAGGGAAAGTTATTGCATTTTCTCACAAGCGGGGCAGAGGAAATCAATAGTATTAGTTATTTGGGTCATTTCATTGTACATAACATTATGACTCATGATATGAGATACATTATTATATTTTTTGTTGATATCTTGAGGCAGAGTTGGGACTTACTATTCAGGACATGATTCAGTGTTATGTGTGATGTAGCACTATAAATGATATTACACATCTTATAATATTAGTTCTTTTATCATATTTATGTGTCAATGTATTTATTTTATGTTGTAGATGCTTTAGATATTAAAAAAAATTGAAAAAAATGAATATTTTTGTATTGTGCAAGTGTGCACGGTGTGAATTTGGTGAAGTGTTGAGATAGTGGACGGAGGTGTGTCTCAGGTGGAGGCGCCTGTGTGTGGCGACTTGGAGGCGCACCCAAGTTGGGAAACAACACGATCGTGCGACAAGGTGAACGAAGGGTTGGTGAGTCATGCGGCAACCGTGCGGAGGTGCCGACGAGCTAGGCAACCGAGTTTTGCCGAAGATTGTAAATTTGGCTAAGTATGAAACTTGGGGTTTCCAAGTATACTTGTAAAGCTTGTAACTTGTAAAAGACTTTATAATATATTGTTGGGCAGAGTCATTGTTCAGGGAGTTGCCCCTCCCTTTATCCTATGCAATTGTGTTCTTCATGTATAATTGCCGATGATAATGAATGTGTATGGGTGTTCATTAGTATAAAGGAAACATTAATAATACTTGGTTGAGAAACACAAACTAAGTAGAAGTAAGTGGTTAGGCGTAGCCCACGAACATAAGTATTGGTGAAAAGAAAGTGTTCGGTGGTGCCGCACCTCGCCTAGTACGGTTGAAAGACTACCATAGGCTTGGGGGCGTGACACCTCCCATCGAGAGGTGTAGGATTGATCTAAAGATCATTCGATTCTGATAAGTATTCATGGAGTTATGGATTTATTTGTGTTATAAGACAATTCGTCAAGGTCGGCCAACAACTAAATAACTCACACATGTGCTCAACATTTTAGTATAAAATGAGGTGACTTGATAGTCATTTCCACACACACTTCTCTCTTGATTTCTCTCCACTCGCTTTGGGTTTTAGTGGAAGAGAGATCTAGGAGGAGGATGCCCTAGCTGTAGTCTTAAAGGATGTCTAGCCGCAGTCTGCCCTACCTAAGAGGATGCAGTCAAGTTAGAAAGAAGAGAAGCCCTAATGCTATCAATGAAGACGGCCCTAACCTATACGCTGGTCTCTATGCAGTCAAGAAGGAGGCCTATAGTCCTATATGCTGGTCTCTACACAGTCAAGAAGGAGGCCTGTAGTCCTATACGCTGGTCTCTACAAAGACGAGGTCATGGAGGATAACAACATGCCCTAGCCGCAACATAAGGAGGTAGGAACAGTGTGAAAAGAAGGATTGTTTCAGGGTCATTTTAGGGTGACAGAGCTGCTGTTAGGAGGACCGAGGAGCTGGACTAGAAGGCCACAATACAAGGTCTACTTCAAGAGGGGATGTTAAGGTCACCCTTGTGACTGTTTGAAGAGGCAGCAAGGTCTTTGTTTAAGCTGCAGGCCTATAAGTATTGTTTTGATGGCCAAACAGCCCTATACATGGAGCTGTAGGTGTCTCCTCAAACAACAAGATCACTTACCTTGTAAAGAAAGGGAGGCCGCATAATTCAAGGTGAGTATGGCATGATCGTTGGGCTATTGTAGGTTACAGGAGGATGCCCTAACTAGTGACCGAACTTTGTCCATGAATAGCAGTACAGAGGTATGCATGTTCTCCATCAATGACTTGTGTTGGGTCCATGATTTTGGATTAGTTTGGATGGGATGTGCTTGTAGCCTGTAGTAGCCAAAGTGGAGGGGCATACTTGGTGGTTAGATGCCCTAACCAATGGTAGCATCTATAGTGATTATTCATTGATGTATTAGACACTTGGAGAATCTGTTAGCAGCAATGTGGAGGGTTTTCTTAGGTGTTGGATACTACCACATAGAGATAACAAGGTCACTTGGTGGAGAAAGCAATAGTACAACAATCAATGACATGGTGCAGCAAGGCTCAATGGGACAACAGCAATAGCATAGTACTACAAACTCATTAGGATAGTAGCAAGGTACAACATGCCAAACGGGACAGCTAGGCAATGGTGCTTGTTGCACCATAACAGTGGGACAACAGTATGCCACATGGGACAACAGTGGCTAGCATGGTGCAACAATGACACATGGGACAGCAATGGCAGCTTAAGCTGCAACAGTATGATGTGTGCAGCATGGTTATGAGGTCCAGCATAGTGATGATGGGTGCAACATGGTGTAGCACAATGAGGTGCAACATGATGACGAGGTGCAACACAATGATAGGTGAAGGAGTCACCTTGGAGAATCAGTTGAAGTAGTGTGTCTTCAACTGAGTTCAGCTATCTCATGTATCATCTTCTCAAAGATGATCTATGCTCTTATTTAGATAAGTCAAAGTGTTGACTTCTGTTGTTAATGTATTATCTCTATCTCTCTCTGCTGAACTATCGAAGAACATATAAGAAGAATTGATCAAGGGTTTCACCACATTGGGGTTTGTCCTTGGCTAGCACCACATCTTGTGTCCTCTTGTCTTGGCTTGTCTTCTACGTTCTATGTTTATGTTCTATCTGCAATTTACTTTAATGTTGATGTGATTGCTAATCTGGAAAAGATATTGAGCTAATTGTGAAAATTGAAATAAATTGCTCTAAGCATAGAACATACCTAAAATTAACATTGGTCCTTGGGAAGATAGGGTTGGAGCCCTAGAGGTTGGAGCCTTGTGAAGTCCAAGTAGGTGTTTGGCAAAATACAGGTTGGAACCTGGTGGATTGGAGATTGGTGTCTGTTGATTTTTTGGGTAGCATCGAATGTGCTCTATCTCCGAAATTTTGTGGAGGGGCTAGAACACATGAGATCTCCAAGATCCAGAAATCATGTGGTGAAATTCCCGCCGGATTGTGTTTTATTATAATTAATATTTTTAATGGGGTTCCTAAGTCTAAACTTAGGAAAATTAAAATATTAATGGGTATTAATGAAAATATGGGTGAGAAGCTTCTAAGAGACGGGGATCAAGTCTAATTTAATCATAGCCATTGATTAGAGATTAGATCACAGGCGTTGATTTCTCAATAGGAAAAGTATAAATGGAGGCTTGGGGTCAGTTGGAGAATACACACAGAAAGATTGAGGAAATCGATTCTCTGAGGTGAGAAGTTCTCAGGAGGAAAATCGATTGGGGAGATCTTGCAGCTGAGGGGAAGGGATAGTTCGGGAATACTGATAGAGAGGCAGAGAGAAGCTTGTGGAGGCAGTGCAGTAGCCAGGAGAGTTGACGCTGGGCTAGTTTCGGCCGACGCAGCCTTGACGCAGAGCCAGAAGTGCCAGCACAGAGGGAGAAAGTTGCCTTCCATGCAGAGAGCCGAAACTATCGGGAAAGCTGACGTAGTGGGTAGAAGAGTTGATGCAGAGCCTCAGAGAGCTCCACGCAGGCCCATGCAATTACTGCGAAGGAGCAATGTAGTTGTAGCCGAGGCTAGCTAGTTTTGCTGCTAAATCAGTCGGAATCTGTTGGGTGAAGTGAGGTAAAACTTACTCAAGTTTTCTGCCATTGTATTTCTCTGTCACTGGCTTGCTGGAAGGGCAACCAACATTTGTATTCAGAACTACTATCTAATAATAGAAAACCCTCAGAACTGTTGCACCGGTTTTCCCGCATTGGGTTTTTCCGGGGACATTTAGTCCAAAAATAAGTGTCATTTGTGTGTTTGTCTCATTTATTTTTCAGTACTTGACCTGTATATTGGTGTAGGCTGCAGTGTATTTGCATTAATATTTTCCGAATATTTCTGAAAATAACTTGTTAAATGAAGAACCAAAGTAGGTAATGCAAATCAGTTTACTGCAATAGGATTTCTGACTAGTTCAATTCAGAAATTTTCAAATGGTATCAGGGCGATTGCAAATCAAGGAGGACTAAAGCCATCAATGAAAGGACAGAGCAAAATCTGTGCTTTAAGGCAGTTGCCTCGAGAGACATCGTAGGTTCAGGCCAAGAAAGCAGAGGAGGGGTGACACAGTCACCAAGGGAAGCTCACACAGAGCCTGCATCAACCTGATTTGGTGATGTTGTTGTTGCAGAGGGCAATACAGTGGTTACTGGGCCAGTGCAAAGACTACTGAGTCTCGTTTTTCCGGCTGCCGTGGCTAGAGGTGCAGCATAGATTTCATCTGGATTTGCTAGTGGGGTATTGATTTTGTTGGTGCAGAACAATACCTAGTGGGTCAGAAGCAAAGTAGAGAGAATCAGTTGCTCAAAAGATTTATTGCCAAGAAATCTAGATCTAGTGTTGAGCAGCAGCAAAGAGAGATCAAAGTGGGGTGGTTCAATAGTGGTTGGCAAAAGGATTTCCGTAAAGGAAACCGAAATTCAGAGGGAGCTTGTTCCTTAGAGGATTTCTAGCGCCAAAGAAATCCAGATCCGAGTTTTACTGGGGCAGCAATGAAGGAAGGAGAAAAGAACCAATTTGACATACATTTGAGGAGAGATGGTTGTTAATGGATTGAGGGATAAGGACAGGTTGGATGGAGCATCCAACTTTGACATCTAGAAGGCTAAGATCCTAGCAGTTTTGGATAAAAATCGCATCAAGGATTATGCCTTGAGGATGGTTGTTCTGGTTGATGCTGATCCTCTCAAGAAGTACGAGGAGGCTTAGGCAAAAGCAAAGTGCATGATCTTGGACAAGGTCAAGGATCTATGATCCCACATATTGTTGAGAAAGACACAACAAGGGAAATGTGGGAGGCCTTAACCACATTGTACGAGGGAACTTTCATTCAGCAGAAGATGTTGCTTGAGAGTCATCTAAGACAGTTTCAGATGCAGAAAGGAGAAGAAATCGATCCCTTCCTTCTCAAGTTACAAAGGATCCATGACCAGCTAACTTTTGTAGGGTTTACACCAGATGTTGAATTCATGGTCAGGACTGCCCTGAATGCAGTCACTGAAGACTGAGAAACCTTTGTCCAAAGCATCTTGGGTACGGCTTCTCTTCCCAATTGGGAGGAGATGTGGGCAGCTCTTCGATAGGAAGAGATCAAACAGTTGACCAAGGCAGGAAGCGGCAACAAAGGGATCAGAATCAAGAAGGAGGAAGAGGAGGATGCAACTCTCGCATCAGCGGGATAACAAGGGCAGCAAAAACGAAAGAAGAAGGACATATCCAAAGTCAGATGCTTTAGATGTGGAGAAATGGTTCATTTCGCCACGCAGTGCCCTCGGAAGAAGGGCAAAGAAGAGAAGTTTGACTCAAAGGCTACTCCAACGAAAGTTGATGGGGAGGACGATAATGATTGCGCCATGAGTGCTCATGTACCTCTCGAGAAGAGGTGGGGCAATATCGAGCTATATTCGGGAGGGCTACAGTGGGGGCAAGATCCTTGAGGTGCCCAAACTCTTGGATCACATACGGCTACGAGAGCCCTTAATGGCAGTAGCAGAAGGCGAGGGTCAGTTGGTGCAGGGGATGATGGAGCAACAGTGGCAAAGCTAGAGTGCCAAAGTCTGAAGCAACATTGTAGAGTGTTGCAACAGTGCGGTAGGCACAAAGCAGATACAATAGTGGTGCAGTAGCATCAGAGGGTCAACACAGATTAGCAGTAGAGGTAGCTTCAACATCATGCGGTATCCAAACTGACCAGCATGTCAGCTTTTGGGTGGCTTTTCAGTTGCTTACTTCTCAGCAACTGAGTTGCAATGCAATAGTTAGAAGTGGCAGTGCTATAGGCAGCATGATGCAACATATTAAGAGGGAGTTGCAGTACAGATGTAGTAGTGACAGTGCCAATGTCATGGGAAACAGTACAAAGAGCAGCAGTGCATTGAATGAAGGGTAGCAGGCCGAGCATCAGTAATGCAAAGGATCGATGTCATGGATCAGTGTGATACTTCTACTAGGATGTATTGCTAGAGCACATTCCTCGCTAAGAGGGAGTGTTGATTTTTTGGGTAGCATCGGATGTGCTCTAGCTCCAAAATTTTGTGGAAGGGCCAGAACACATGAGATCTCCAAGACCTAGAAATCGCTTGGTGAAATTCAAGCCGGATTGTGTTTTATTAAAATAATTAATATTTTTAATGGGGTTCCTAAGTTTAAACTTAAGAAAATTAAAATATTAATGGGTATTAATGAAAATATGGGTGAGAAGCTTCTAAGAGACGAGGATCAAGTCTAATTTAATCTTAGTCGTTGATTAGAGATTAGATCACAATCGTTGATTTCTCAGTAGGAGAAGTATAAATGGAGTCTTGGGGTAAATTAGAAAATACACATAGAGAGATTGAGGAAATCGATTTTTTGAGGTGAGAAGTTCTCAAGAGGAAAATCGATTGGGGAGATCTTGTCGTTGAGGGGTAGGGATAGTTCAGGAATACTGACAGAGAGGCAGAGAGAAGCTTGTGGAGGCAGCACAATAGCCAGGAGAGTTGACGATGGGCCAGTCTGGGCCCACACAACCTTAAACGCAGAGCCAAAAGGACCAGCTCAAAGGGAGAAAATTGTCTTCCACGCAGAGAACCAAAATTGTTAGAACAGCTGAGAAAGCTGACGCAATGGGCAAAAGAGCTGACGCAAAGCCTTAGAAAGCTCCATGTAGGCACATGCAGTTACCTCGAAGGGGCAGCGCAGTTGTAGTCGTGGCTAGCCAGTTTTTTTCCAAATCAACCAGAATCTATCGGGTTAAGTGAGGTAAAACTCACTCAGGTTTTCCGCCATTGTATTTCTCTGTCACTGGCTTTCCGAGAGGGCAACTAGCATTTGTATTCAGAACTACTGCTTAATAATAGAAAACGCTCAGAGTTGCTGCACCGATTTTCCTGCATTGAGTTTTTCCAGGGACGTTTAGTCCAAAAATAAGTGTGTCCTTTGTGTGTTTGTCTCATTTATTTTTCAGTACTTGATTTGTATATTGGTGTAGGTTGCAGTGGATTTGCATTAATATTTTCCGAATATTTCTGAAAATAACTTGTTAAATGAACACAAGTAGGTAATGCAAATCAGTTTATTGCAGTAGGATTTCTGACTTGTTCAATTCAAAAATTTTCACAATGTCTTCATCTAGGGTTGGAGCCCTGATCTATTATTGTACCATGTATAGAGGATTCGAGTCCTCGTCATTTCTCATTAATAAAATTATTATTCTATCATTGTTCACTTTGTGTTCTAACTATAATTGATCTTAACTAGTAAAAATAACAATTGAAAATAAATATTGATTCACCCCCTCTCAATATTTCCAATAAAGAGGAATGAATCCATTAAGAGAGAGAGAGTAACATATGCATTAATTGAAGGGAGTTACATATGACATGATTGAGTCTCATGATTGAGAGACTTGAATTCTTTTTAATAATAATATAATAATATTAATGATAATATTGATGATTAAGTTGAAATTGAACTATTAGGATTGATTGATGATTAGAAGGGATTTTCCATCAACAATATTGTATTACTAATTGATGCAAGGTGATTTACTATTTTTGGAAAGTCATACTTGACACTTCCTAATTTTAGACTTTCTATTTTTAGAAATCCTATTTTTAGACATTCTGATTTTAGAAATTCATCCCTCAGCTGCCAATTTTCAACAGAATTCAAATGGCCAAGAGCCTAAAGTGGTCAAAGACAGATGTAACCAGAGAAACTCAAAAGATTGTATGGAAAAATGCCAAATTAGACAAGGTCTTGAAATAAATATGGCCAAAGGCTGGATTAGACTAGCTTTGATACCAATGTAGCAAACAGGGTTTGTATACGTAGCAGAATATTCAGAATATCTGGAATACGTAAATATCCATTATAGGACAAGTAGTATATTTATATACAGAATGTACAAGAGATAAGAGATAAGAGATATGAGATATATGGTTACAAATGAGGACCCACTTATATACCTACGCAGGTGCCCCTTCATGAATGGTCATGACTTTAAGACATGCCTCTTAAGTAACTAATTATTATTTAATTAATTATTATTATAATTATTATTTATTTATATTACTTTTATATATTATGTTCATAACACAATATTCTGTTGGGTTAAACAATTATCAAGACAACATGCTCATTGGAGTCTCCATATCAACACAAAGTCATGCAGGAGATACAATTCCTTGAAAACATTTACTTTAGAGTTTAAATCATAGTTGCAGGAATCGCCCCCCCCCGGATCCTAAGCCCGAAGCGCGACTCGAAGCGAAGCGTCCCGGAATCGATAGGCGAAGCGCGCTTCCAAAAATTAGGTGGCGCGATTCCGGCTTTTTTGAGCGATTCCTGCCATTTCAGGTGGCGTTGCCCCGGAAGCGCGATTCCGGAGGCGCTTCGGGCATGGGGTGGCGCCACGCAACCTGCCCGGAAGCGCACGCCACCCAGGCCGCAACCCGCGGGGCAGCTAGAAAAGTTAAATTTTTTTTAATTTATTTTAAAAATTAACCTAACTAAACATGAGAGGGTGGGTTAGGGTTAGTTTAGGGTGAGTTTAGAAAAGAATAAAGCCCCCATTCTCTTCTCATTTTCTCACTTTGAGTTTATGAGAGTTGGAGAAGAGAAGAGAGGAGAGGAGAAGAGAAGAGAGGAAAGGAGAGGAGAAGAGAGGAGAGCTTGGAGGAGTGAAGAAGGAGGAGCTAGGAGAAGGAGGAGGGGCTTGGAG
>APFE031063697.1:74630-93631 GCA_000404065.3 Pinus taeda
CGCTTCCTAGATTTTTGGAAAATGACGCTTCCGCGCTCCGCGCTTCCGCTTCGCTCCCGCTTCGTGCAACATTGGTTTAAATACAGCTTTTTAATGAAATTTTATGATAAATATTTTGCAAAAAAATGTTTAATCACAAAGTTTTAACTGATTATAAGAGCATAGGAAAAACTTTGAAAAATGGAAATGTGTATGCAGCGAAGAGGAGAAAATGACAGCTGAATAAAGCTAACATAGAGAGAACAAACCTGTGTTAAAGCAAGTGGAAGCTGACCCCATTTACGCTGAAAGGTGGCAGGATCAAGTGTTGTTTTAGGACTAAGTTTTAATGCAGGAATCTGTGGTGCAGTCATGACAGGGCCTAACCCGAGCAAATCATCAATGACAGAACCCGCCTGTTGAATAGATGCAGGAGTTGTTGCATTTGGGACTGCAATTTCAGATCCAGGTGGAACAGTTGTAGGAGATGGAGAATGGGAGACAAAGGAAGTAGAACTGCCAGTGTAGTCAGGAGCATTATATGATAAAGATCCATTTGTAGCATGACCCCGACTTTCCTCCTTTTCTGATGCACTTAATAACAGATCATTGTCAGTTGCTTCGACTCTTTGACTTGGGAGGACATTGTCAGCAGATCCTGTGGTAGTAGCCAAAGAGCCCATATCTTCTGAAAATTCAAATGGTCCCCGGTGTTCCTTATCAATAAACATATATGAAGGCTACAAAATGTCCAAAATTTTCAAGTTAGTGACATTACCTCTACCAAAGAGAACACCAACAATTTAAGAACACTGAATGATCAAAGTTAAAACATGCTGCAATGCATTTAATAAACAGAACTTATGGAAATGAAGCAGAGACAGTCGGTCTATTTTGTGTTAATTTCAGTGTCAATGAATGTAAACCTATCCTAGATGAAATTCCACGACGAGGTATTCAAACACATTTTGGTATTTCAAAAAGTTTCTTTCAATGAAACACCTTTGAGACGTGGCTGAAACATTTCAGTAGCATTTCATATTTTTGAAAGGCAATTTTGGCCTTTTCCACTTGTGTTTCAACCACAAAAATCACCAAAAAAAAACATTGAAAGAATTCAAAGAAAGAATGCTAACACTAATTTCTTAAAAATCAAGTTAAAACAGAGGATTTGGTCCTCTCTTAAGGATAATTCTGTTCTTGGATTTATTTCTAAATTTGAAATCTATGAATGGTACTCTGAACTTTTTATGTCTACTAGTTCCTTTTTCATATAACTATATCTATCTGTCTATCTATATATCTGTGTTTGTGTGTGTATTTGATCTATCTTAGATGTATTGTATCCTGATTTTCTATAAATTTGTTGTAACCCTTTCAGATACCATATTTATGTCAGTTCCCATATTCATGTCCATGAAACTTATATGTGAAGACGTATTAGGTGGCAACCATCCAACTTGAGATAGCATCAAAATCAATACCAATTAAGCAAACCAATCATTGAGTTAAGGTGGACATAGTAATCGTAGGCTTTTAAGAGACCAATAGATGCACTCCTTAAATTTAGCCTGATAACACTATAAAAGTACTTTCATTGTCTGCTACAGGCAGGCGAAAACATCACTAGTGAAGATGGATATCAAATCTAAACGATACAAAAGCTCAGAACAAATACAATAAAAGGGAAAAGAAAAACGCTGGTGGTTGAATCAGTTTGCAGCCAATTCAGGTAATTTGGTGTAATGTACATAAATATACATTTATCACACAACAACAACAAAATATGAATAAATAATAACTAATCACCAAAGGTCATAGCATTTCACCCTCATGAACAGTTGATATTTCTACTGTCAAGAGAGGGCTTGTATATCATCACTCCTATTATTCACATACAAACATATTCTGCTTATCCTAAATAAATTTCCTTCCATTGGGATTGGGAGTTGTTATGGTTATCAAACTTCACTGTTCGTGAGTGGTATCAAAGTCTCTCTGATCCTGGCCTTTGGCCACCTATTTTCTCAGAGCCAATCTAAAAACCTGATCTTTGGCCATATCACCTGTTAGCCCTCTTCCAGCAGGTGTACCTATATTAAATTTTCTCACAATTTAAGGATGAACATTAAAGAAGAGTACAGAACAGCACCCTTGGGGTGGCATATTGACACAATTTTAGAAGTTTGCTACAGCAGAGAATGTACACGCTTTGTTTCTATTATCATGTTTCAGAGGGGATAAGACATCATACTGCTAAGCATCCTTCAGGACTATGCTAATACAGAGCAGTTATATATGAGCAGAGTTGTTTGAGGATCAGTTGAGGGCATCAGCAAGGAAAAAGCATGAGTACACTACCCTACATGCATGTTTTGAGCAAGGTAAAAGTGAAGCTGTGTCAGATCATGAAAGGCAAAATTTGTGTAATTTCCTACCTTCTACTGTAGCAGAAGTTGAAGTTCAGTTATGTTCCCCTGGCAGCATGTCTATGATGTGTACACCTTGGGAAAGAGGAGAATACAGCTGAAGATGTTATATCTGACAGTGACTGACTATCCACTGGTGCAAGAAAGGAAAGAAGATAATTGTCAGTATGTCCTAAAGTCAGCCACTACCAGTGTTATTGTACCAGAGTTGGATTTGAAGCTTGCAACTGGCACTCTTGATGGTCTTGTCACAACATTTGAGGTGCCAAAGGAAACAGCAATAGATCTTCAGTAGAAATTGGCATAACAGGAATCACCAGATAAGGCTACATTCTGGGGAGTATCTGATTTCTTAAACAGATATTCTTAAACCAAGTGGTTCCTCAAAGCTGAAAAGCATATCATGTTGGAAAATGTAACTAGTTTCATGTTGGAAAATGTTTCATGATCTAATTCTTGATTTAATTATCATTTGCTTCATTGAGTAATTCAAATTTGCTTTATTGGTCATTAAACTCTCTAAGCACACTTTTCTAATTTGATCATTTAAGTGAAATGGTATTTCGTTGATTGACACATCTAAGACATTTCACACTTAAAGCAATTTGTTTAATTTGTCAAATCCACATCTCACTTGGAGCACTTGTGTTAACATTGCATCTAATTTGCATCTCTAAAATTTACCTCCAAGCATAAGTTTAGTTGGTAGATATTTAGGACACTTCCTCAACTATCATTCAATCTCCCTAAATTTGAGTATGGAGCAAAGGTTAAAACGTGTGACCTCACAGTTCTCTTGTGGCCGAGTCCCTTGTAGGAACAAAGGCATGCAAGTTGTCTTGAATTCCTAGGAGGGTATCGTTAATGAGGCCTTAGCCTCCTCATCCTAGCCTTCTTGCAACCACCTCAGTCATTACCAAGTTGAAGGAATTGAGGGGAAGTCACACCTTAGAATAGGCTTTAATAAACTTACCAAGACCTCTAAGTTTCACATGCTCACTTACATCTTGGTGTTATCTTGCAATTGGTTATCGTATTGCTTTGAGTTGTGAGCATTCCATTTACTTGCAAACGGTTTATTCTATTACTCTTGTACTTGTCAATTTCATGTTCATAGTCCTTTGATGTCATTTTATTATATTTGAGCATTTCTCTTCAAAGTGCAAGCTCTATTTGTTTGGAAAATCATATTTCCATTTTATTGCTCATATCTCAAAATTGTATCTAATCTATTGTAGTTTTAATTCACTGACACTTGTTTTGCAGCTTGCTATTCTTGTAACTTGAAAATCCTATCTCATTTGCAAATATTGTGATCTATTTGAGCATATTTTCTTGCAAGTTATATTTAAAGGCACTGGTCTCTCACAATTTCTCTTGCAGGATATCTTGTTAATTTATTGAATCCATATTGTCGATGTTTATATGCTCATAAACATTTATACTTTCTAGTTAATCTTGTAGATTTTCTTGTAGATTCACAGCTCATGTAATTTCCTAAAACACAAGAGAAGAATCTACTCTACTCTTTATAGCGGAAGCCCATAAAGATCGATGAAAACAATAATCGACAAGAGGAAGATAATCAATGGCACATAATGCAATATGTATTCGGGGAAAGCCACAACTCAAAACCCCTACTATCTATATTGTATTAATAAAAAATCCAAGATGAGGATACAATGCTTGTTCTCACAAGAACGATCCCTACACAAGTATAAACAACTCTCAGCTCACAAGCTAGCTCAAGCCAAAATCTTATCCTATTCTACAACTCTCCAAGCCCCTATTTCCTTGTGCAATTCCTATAATGAATAGCTTGTATTTAAAGGGAATTCATGTGTCCAAAAATGCACAATCCAAACATAGGTCCTTCTCTGATTGCATGCATGATATTTACAACTCAGTAAATCATACAACTGATAGTACATTGTCCCTACACTCTAGTCTCAACTAGGTCTTTCTCAGAACTGACATGCATGAGTTTCTCATGAGGGAATCTTCAGTTAACTGGAGTAACACTTGTGCATGCACCAGTGCACCAACTGACTGTTAATCTTCTATTAGTTCCACAAACAATTAGAACTAATTTAACTGACCATAACTCAATAAATTGAGTTAATCTAATTACAACTCAATTTATACTCATACTGGACCCCTAAAATTTAGGGAGAACACTTACATGACTTCCAACTCGAAATTCCCAAGTTAATCAAGTCAACTTAACTTAGTTAACTATTACAAGTTGCTATGAGAATATAATTTGATTTTAATTCACAATTTAATTCAAGACAAATTAAATTGGAATTTCTGGATTCTATTTTTAACATTTCTTGTTGTTATTTTCAACACTCCCTTTCAACAAGAAAGGAATTCAACTCTATCTGTATCCTGAACCTTTGGAATGTTCTGCATGCAACACTTCTCTCTAGTGTTGTTGCTACAACAACTCAAGAAACAAAAAAACATCCAATCTGAATCAGTATGATGCATCTGTCATCAAAGTATCTGATTGCTATTGCCTTTGTGGACTGAAAACTCTGCGCTTTTGTTGACTCTGCGTTTCTACACTATTGTCCACCTTCTCTGCACTCTTCAATATCTGGCTCCTCTAGCCTCTGTCACTTTGATCTTTGACTGCATTAATCACCACTGATTCCTCCCACTACTATGTACTTTTGGGCTCTCGTAGCAAGGTACGATCCATGAGATAAAACCTCTCAATGGACCCTGCCCAATTTCATCCATCTTGGGACTATCACTTCACATCATCCCACCTCACATCTGGAGGTATGGCTGCATGTGCTCCCTCTGCCCACTTGCCTCAAAATTTCCCCCTATTAGAGGTCTCTACATGAATGGATGCCTCCACTCAATCTCCTCTCTGCTTCTCCAATTGTGGCTACTCCACAATTTCCTGAGGCTGCTTCTTCTCTGCTTGAGTGGATATCTCCACTCGGTCTCCCCTCTGCTTCTCCAATTGTGGTTGTTCCACAATTTCCTGAAGCTGCTTCTGAGGCCTCTTCTGGGGCTGCATATTAAGAGGTAATTTACTCTCCCTCTCAACCAGCAAGTCTCTAACCTTTCCCTTGCTCCTCAAAGATTTGCATGCGTCTTGTACCTCAAGAGCATACAGGTTCTTGACCCATGCACCAATTTGTTTCACCTATCCCATGGCAATGTGTCTAAGGAAAACCTTTCCCTTACTAAAAATTACATCATAACCATGGTCTTCCAATACCGCGACAGAAACAAGATTCTTCTTTAGTCCTGGCACATACATCACATCTGTGATCCTAAGACGGGAGCTAGGCTCCCTCTGAAAGGTAACTGTACCAATCCCGATAGCTCTATACCTCCCGTCATCTCCAAACTCTATGCTCTGCTTGAGGTCTTTCTCCTCAAAATCACTAAACAAATCTTTGTTCTCCGTCATATGGAAGGAGGCACCGATACCACACACCTCCCATTACAGTGTTGGCCATGCATGCAATGAGAGTGAAATCAAGTTCGAATTGTGAAGATAGAGCTTCACCTACTACAGCTACTGCAGGCTCCTTCTTGCTTGCTTTCTTCTGTGGGCAATTCGTGGCATAGTGCTTGTGCTCATGCTCGTGACAGTGAAAACACCTGACTTTCGACAAGTCCATCTTCTTGCTACCTGCCTCACCTTGGGACTTATTTCCCTTGGCCTTATTTGCCTTACTCGCTAACGCAAAATCCTCTTCCACTTCCTTAGAAGAGGTCCCATCTCTGGTGTTCCATCAAAACTCCTCTTGTACTAAATCCGACCATAGTCATTCCCAATCTGGCAACTTCTTCCTTGCATTGACAGAGTCCTGATAACTATGCCGACCCCAGGGAAGTCCTAGAAGAGCTAGGCTCACCATATCATCCTCAACAACAGTGATTCCAACACTTCCAAGCTCATCTCGACAATGAGTGAATTTGATCAAGTAATTAATTGAGTTGCCCGCCTCCATCTTGATTTTTCGAAGTTTATCTTTTAGTGCCAACTTCCGATGGCCACTGTTGTTCTGGAAAAGGTTTGTCAATGCTTTCCACATAGCATACGGAGTCTCCTTCCCATGAAGACTCGAGACAATGTGGTCTCAAACTCCCTCAAGGATTATCCGCCTCGCCCTTGCCACACACTTCTTCCATTTGGCCAGATCTTTTGCATCAGATGCTAGTGGCTTAGGAATGCCTTGATCAATGAATTCCTTCAATCCATTATCCTCCAACACGACTTCCATCCTGTCCTTCCAGGCTATGTAATTCGAGTTGTCATCTAAGGCATACTCGAGCCGTAAACCATAGAATGCCATTTGTCGATCCTGAAGTATGTATTGCAAATTCAAATTTCACCTATAACCCTGAACTCAAAAACTTCGAAATCTCCTCTACTATACTGTAATCAACTCCGATACCATGTTGATTTTCCTGTAGATTCACAGCTCATGTAATTTCCTAAAACACAAGACAAGAATCTACTCTACTCTTTATAGCAGAAGCCCATAAAGATCGATGAAAACAATAATCAACAAGAGGAAGATAATCAATGGCACATAACACAATATGTATCCAGGGAAAGCCACAACTCAAATCCCCTACTATCTATATTACATTAATCAGAAATCCAAGATGAGAATACAATGCTTGTTCTCACAAGAACAATCCCTACACAAGTATAATCAAATCTCATCTCACAAGCTAGCTCAAGCCAAATCCTTAGCCTATTCTGCAGCTCTCCAAACCCCTATTTCTTTGCTCAATTCCTAGGATGAATAGCCCGTATTTAAAAGGAATTCATGCTTCCAAAAATGCACAATCCAAACATAGGTCCTTCTTTGATTGCATGCATGATATTTACAACACAGTAAATCATACAACTGATAGTACATTGTCCCTGCACTCTAGTCTCAACTGGGTCTTTCTCATAACTGACATGCATGAATTTCTTAGGAGGGAATCTTCAGTTAACTAGAGTAACACTTGTGGATGCACCAGTGCACCACCTGAGTGTTAGTCCTCTATTAGTTCCACAAACAGTTAGAACTAATTTAACTAACCATAACTTAGTAAATTCAGTTAATCTAATTACAACTCAATTTAAACTCATACTAGACCCCTAAAATTTAGCGAGAACACTTACATGACTTCCAACTCGAAATTCCTGAGTTAACTAAGTCAACTTAACTTAGTTAACTATTACAAGTTGCTATGAGAATAGAATTCGATTTTAATTCACAATTTAATTCAAGGTCAAATTAAATTGGAATTTCTGGATTCTATTTTTAACATTACTTCTTGTTATTTTCAACAAATCTCTAATTTCATTTCAAGTTACATTGAATGGTGATAGCCTTACTAACCGTCTCACAGAACTTGTTATCTTTGACAAATTTTCCTTTAGATATTTTCCTTAGGCATCATCCCCCTTGACATAGCTAGGAGAGAGTCTAAAGGGAGAGAGTTGGGATTAGGGGACAACCCCTTTTCTGAGCGTTGCCACAAAGAACACACCTTGTGGGGTTGAGGATTTTTCCCACATCTTAGGTGTGCAATTTCATGGAAAATAGACTCCATAGCCCAAGGATTAGGCATTTGTCCAAGCAAAATTGGTGGTCACCTTTCCTTTACTTCTCTTTTCTCTCCTCCAAACTTTTTGGCCACTTTTCCTAGACAACAAACTAGGGCTTCTTGCAAAATCTTATAGAGGGGTGATCTTTCAAAACCGATTGGATAGGTATCCGCGCTAGTATCTCCTCTACAAGATATCCAAGTTTGGTTGAATTCCCATGGTTAAATCTCCATAAATTTGATGCCCTATTTGTGCCTTTGGATTGAAACCTAGTTGTTTCTTCCCTTGGATAAGGTGGTCTTCTTAGGGGTTGCAAATCTTGGTATTCATCAGAATAAATCATTCAAAACCCCATTTGTTCTCTCACCTTGACCTAGTGAGTACAGGAGGAGCTCCTCCCACAATAACTCATATACCCTACGTCTTGTGAGGGCTTCTTTCCGGGCCTCTCTCGAATATAGCAAGAGCATTTATCAAAAAGTAAACCATCTTAATTAGGTTCTTGAGAGGTCCTATATCATCTTGGAATCTAGACTCTAGGCATACCTAGGCCCATTGTGTTATCTCACATCCTAGGTCTTGATTTCAATCCTAGGTGTTTCTTGGAGAGCCTCTCCTTGAATGGGCCTTGGGAATCACTTTATACCTTATCATTGATCCCATCATTACAAGTGATTTCTTCTATACTGGGACTCCTCCCATCGGTGAAAGTTCGTAAAGAGCAGGGGACACTAACTGAGGTAACAATGGTTCTTTGTCTCCTTATTGTCACTTGGTCTAGTAGTTGTCCCTTAGATACCCCTCCTAGGACCCCTGCTAGATTGTGTGGCAACAGAGACTATTGTCACCTCACCAATCCTCTTCTCGCTTCTAGCTAGCTCTCCTTTGGCTCAAGGGGGGTTCTCCTTGGGAGAGAATTGCTAAGGATTAGTAGTTCTAAGATTTGAGTTCAAAGGTTCCTATGGCTCAATCTAAAGGTTTAGATTAACCAATAGAGGCTCAAATAGTTTCTCAAACACATACAATCAAGGGACTACCAGATGAAAATGGAGAGAAAACCCTAAAAGATGGTTCAAAGGGTCATAAAGAAAAATTGGGTGATGGTGGAGAAAATGAGATGTCACATTGTCTATTTATACTTGTCGAATGGGGTGAAATAATCGAAGGGACAAACCCTTTCATTTGGTTGGGCCAACTTGTCGCTCCAAAAATAAATTTTATTTTAAATTTTCTAGGGCGACTTAGAGACCCCTTTTGCTATGCGGGAATACCTCTCGATGCTACAAAATTTCAACAACTTTTTCCCTCGGCACACATCATTACACTCAAAGTGTTGGACCCCCATTAGCTAGTCTCATGAATGTGGCACCTTCCTTGAAGTTTATCCCACTTCATGACCACCATATCACACTGTCCTATGGATTCATTGGCTAACCTAGGACATGTCACTCCCATTGGGGACTGGAAACACTTAATAAGGTTCCTCAGCTAATCATCCCTAACATAAGTAAGGTAACTTGTTTACAAATTCTACTCTAGTTAGACATTTGAAGGTGAGTTTTGTGTGAAGTATTTTTGTGCCCCTAACATTAGATATGGTCCACTATGATGCTTTAATGGTTCCATGTCCCTAATGAAATTGACCTCACTTGTTCTTGAGCGGTTTTGTAAAGGTGGTTTCACACATGCAGCAGAAGTCCCTTAAGGGATAGCTTGATTCTCTTCAGCACCTTCCAGAGGGTTGTTTACCCCGTTTTGAGAGTAGAAATGACCTTGTGGTCCCAATGTTTCCCTTCCAATGATGAGCATTGGACCTTGAGTAGCTTCCACATGATACTACACCTCTTGACCAACCTCTAGATGTTGAACTTTGAGCTTGAAAGCTTGAGCATTGAACTATTTAATGACATGCCCAAATGGAGTCAAGGTGCCCCTAGGCTAGCCTTGACCTTGTTTGATGGATGACACCTTGTTCTACAACCCACACGAGGATGCTTATAACTAATATGACTTGGGAGGCCTGGCACATCACTCTTTGATGACAACACTAGCCCTTAAAGGTACCATATCACTCCCACATGCATGAAAAGTGTGGCGTAGGGCCTCTTTTGGATGAGGTCATGGTGGAGGAGGCGCCCTTTAGAGATGTCCACATGCACTTTGGAATTTTCTTGGAGTCAAGAGTACTCATGGACCCTCATCTTAGTTCCTTGATGCATTATTGCCTATTTTGGAGGATGACATCATGGTGGAGATCATTTTTCTCTGACACGTGGGTTATTTTTTGGCACCTTGTTGTGTTTTAGAGCTATTTCAATGTCAACTTGTGACCTTTAACCTAGTTGAACACTTTAGTAAACATTTTTAGGGGTTTTGCTTGTAAAATTAATGAAATAAGGCTTGGTTACCCTCATATAAATATAGGGAAGCCTTATTCACTTATTTATCATCATTCATCATCACACTTCTCTCTCTTTGGAAGTGTGCACTAGCTCTTGACTTCTATTTTACTTGTCCATAATGTAGTTCTTTGGTGTGAATTTTTCTTGGAGAATGATTTTTGCATGAGGAAGCTTTCTTGGGATCGATCGAAGAGATTCTTGTGGAGATTTTGTAATTTTATTGCTTATCTTCTCTATTTTGCTTGTTATCATATGTAAATTAGGGTTTCAATGTGTGTGACGGTTAAAATTGCTATCTTTATCTTGAAATTTTGATTTCTTAAGACATGCAAAATCTTTTTTCTTGAATCCTTCAAGAAAACTCTGAGTTGTGCATCTCTTGAATTTAAAATCTCCCTATTAAGGAAGTTGCTAGGGTTTGTAAGAAGAGGCTATTGCCCTCTCACCCTCTTCATCAAGGCCATCTTCACTGAATTTTCCCGAGGTAACTCTATTGTCCATTTAGATCAAGGCATTAGTCTAGGAGGTGTTTATAAATCTCTCTTCTATAATTATTTTCTCTTTCTTCTCTCTGAAATTCTAGATATCTAGGGTTAGCATTAGGATTTCTTTCAAATATTGCTAAAAACTAATTTCACCTGATGTGTTATTTCCCTTTTAGTAGGGATTTCATTAAATAAAAAGCAAAAGCTAGCATTTGTTGCATTATAAAAACCTAATTCTAGGGCTGATGTCATCATTATATTACTGTTCTATGCATATTTCAGCCATAAAAATTCAATTGTAAACCCTAAACCTTTCATATCTAATTGATAGTTTTGATCCTTAGTTGATTTATCATTGTAAGACTTTCTTCTAGCTGTTATATGGCGTTGCATCCCATTCATTGAAGATCTATAAAACCCTAACTTATAACAGCTCTCTAATTGGTCTAAGGATAGTGTGCTTGAACTTTGGTAAAGAGTAACTTCACCCTCCTAGCTCCATCAATACCCTATCCCAATTATTAGACCTTTCCATCACTTTGAATCTTATTCATTGAATATACTTCAGGTGATCCATAGATAGGGAAGCCTTCCTTGTGGTTTACTTACCCACTAAATAGCTAGAGAAAGGTTGCTGAAATGATAGTGGTGTCCAATCTCTTGCTGCCACGAGGTCTGGATCTGCCTAGTGAGGCTTTGCACTAGGCCTGCTAAATTTTGCAGTAACAGGTACTGTCATTTATTTCCTATGAGTTACATTGCACATAGAGATCTTGAGGTCCCCAGGTGGGCAAATCACAAACACCACACCAGCTCAATCATATCAGAAAACATGAGTTACAAAAGATTTAGGCTCTGTTATATTCATTAAAATTATATACAGACACAAACACACATACATATAAGGTCCCTCCAGAAACAGTCCATAAACATAACAGTTGCAATCAACACCGCTGGGACTGCCACCAACTAAATTGTCAGGTCCCATGTATATCATAGAACGCCTGTCATGGATTTTAAGGTATGCCATTAAATTTTATCCTAAGATAACCTACAATATGTGCAATCCTTTTCCACACAAGTTACAACTTTTTACAATGCAGCACACTCATGAGTCATAATTGTCAAGGTCAATGTTAAATGGATAAGTTTCCAACAGGCACGAAGTATATAAAGAAGTCCCTGCAAGTGAAAAAAATCAATGTGTGTGCATGAAAATTTACTTCCTTCCAGAAAATAAAAGAGATATAGTATGCTTTAGTTAAAGATCCAACAGCCCACCTCACGATAAATAACAGAAAGACTGTTGAACTCATCAAATATACGGTCCTTGACTTCACTGCTCTGAGTATCAGCAAATACAGAAACTGCTTGTTTAGGTGGATTAATTACACGCTCTGCTATGCTCACATCATGTTGCAAAAGTCTATAGTAAAATAATGCTCTATCGTGCACATCCTGCAAAATATCATGGATATCAGTACAACAAAAATTAGATATGCTGAAGCCTAGAGGCACTTGATTGAACTACTGGATAAACAATTTAATCAGGACTTGAAAACCACAATAAACAGATGAAAAGTGGATGGCTTAAAAACTTCTGGATCAAACCAATACATTTGACTGCACACATATTTTCAATGTAAGTACTTAATTTCAAATAAAATGTTTGATTTCTGTCAAATATATCATATTAGCTTCCTAAATCGTATACACAAATGTATAATCTCTTCAATATACTCTAGAGATAATTCCTAAACACAATACAATGCTAGCTAGCTGCTACAGAAATAGAGCATGTCAAGGATAGACTTTTCAGTGTTCACACAGTTTCAGATTTAGAATAGGACTGTAATAGTATTTGTATGTACGTGACTCGCAATTACAAGTAGGAAAACCAATAAAACAATAACTACTGTAGAAATTTTACAAATTAGGGAAATTAATGCAACTCAAAAGTTCACCTCTTCACAACCCAATCAACTAGGCAATTCAAGAGAAAAGATACCAAAGTGTGCCAACAAGTTTCAACCCTCTAAAGAAATCTTATTATACATAAAACAGATCTAAAATTCACTTTATCATAGTGGTAAATACAGCAGCAAATCCACCCTATCTTCTTTGATATTAATGTTAAATCACTTAACAATGTCATCCTTAACCTATGTCAAATCAGCAAAACCTACAAGTGCTAGAAATTATAAAACCATTTAGAAACAGATGGCTTAAAATCAAATCTGCTATTATGCATAAAGATGAAGTCCATGTACGTACAATAGCCTTATCAAGAGGTTAGGACAATCCTCTGGCTCTCAAAAATCTTCGCTAGGGAAAACAATGAAAAACCTAGGTTATACCAAGAAGCTCCAACAAATCTCTTCTTCTTCTCTTCAAGTACAACTTAAGGTTTCATCTTGAAACCCCAATCTCCGAGTGTTTGAAAGGATTAAACCCTAGGCTTATTATTCAAGATGCTTCAAGAAGCTCCAACAAACACAAAAACTCCTAGACATAAGAGATAAAGTAAAAATGAAGATGCACAAGAGAGGAAGACTACTGCACTATTAGTCACATCTCTAACACAAGACAATGAACAAGATTGAGAATAATAATATCATCATCTCCAACATCTTTGTTGGTAGCTTGACAATACTGAGAGGGGGGGGGGTGAATCAGTGTTGTGCTCAATGGGTCATCTACTTTAACTTTATACCTTTTCTTTCAAACAATTATGTGAATCATTAATTAACCATCAGCAATATACATCACAGCAAATAACACATGCATAAACCATGAGCAGCATATAGAAGATCAAGGCACATAAAACATGAGAGCAACACATAAACACATGAGGACACCAGATATTAGGTGGAAACCCTTCCGGGAGAAAAACCAGCAAACGCTTTGTCTTCTTATATTTCTTTGATGAATCTTTTTTTACATCATCCACTGGTACCCACCAATGTGCAACCATCGACTTGCGATATGCAAGCACCCACTCACTGTAGGCCATGACCTAATGGAAGCCCCCACTCCAGAATGAATTTGCAGGCACCAATCTCCAGGAGGCATTAACCCCCAATAAGCTGCAGGCGCCCACTTGCTCAGAAGCACACACTCCCGAATGGCTTTGGGACATCAATCTACTAGAGGCACTGACCCCCAATAGTTTCTCAGGCACTGACCTGAAGGAAGCCTCTACTCCCTAATTAGCAAGCCACCACTTGCCTTGAAAGCACCTACCTTCAAATCACAAATCACAGTGTGGACCTCATTTCATATATTTTCATATTGGATCCACCTTTGCTCAGTATCAACATAAAAACAACAAAACTCTCTCCAATACAATTCCTCTCTACTATTCAAACCCTCGCAGTAGTACTACAAGCCACTCTATATCTTTGCTCGACAATTTGACCTTGTCAACTCCGAGCAGTAGCATACATCAACAATAGCATAAGATACAAGATTATGATTTCCTAATTTAGCAGGAAGCAGACTTTTGTCACACTTAGTACACCAAAGGCGGAGTATATTGCAACTAGTGTCGCAATTTGTGAAGCAATGTGGCTTTAAAAGCTTCTTGTAGGACAATTTGATCAAATCACTTCATCTGAGACATGGTGCAAAAGGGAGTTGTGAAGCTCCAATACATATCCACAGACAAGGAAATTGCAGATATTCTAACCAAGCCTCTATCTAGAGCAAAGTTTGTATACTTCAGAGACAAGCTTGGCGTGATGCAGAGTGCCTCCCTCATTGAGAGGGAGTGTTGATGTCTTTGCAGGATTGGAAAGACCATCTCCTGAGAAGCCAGATGGACTTGGCTAGGTCATGTTGATCTGACAAGAGGAGATAGATACATTCACCTAACTAGTGATGAAGGACTTTGTTATGAACATAAATTATGTAAAAATAGATAATGAATAGATAATAAATAATAACCATAATAATAAATAATAAGTAAATTAACTAATGGTTAGTTAGTTAATAATGAAAAGGCATGTCTTAGAGACATGCATGTTCGTGAAAGGGTACTTACCTGGCTATATATATAGGACCCTCATTCTCATTTGTACTCATCTTACATTAATTCTTTATACAATATACAATTTACAATTACTATCCTACTTAATGTATGACACATAATAGAAGAGAATACAATGTCCATCATCACCCCCTCTCAACCAGGTAAGATATATCCTCATTCCCACTTGATCAAGGAATATATCCTTTCTCCTTAAACATTTAACGAGTCTTCTTAATCCATCTTAAACTTAAAGGAGATTCCTTACTTGCTTTCAATTGGGAAGTCATAACGACAAGCTCTTTAGCATGCCTTCATCAATAAATCAACTACTAGTTCTTCACTGAAATCTTCAAGTAGCTACATGGATCCTCCTCTTCTTCATATCTTCATTAAATTCATCTTTCATCTTTCTAGATGTTATGGAGCCATCCTCTTCCTCTAATCTTGTGACAGGGTTACTTACTTTCAATTGGGAAGTCATAACGACAAGCTCTTTAGCATGCCTTCATCAATAAATCAACTACTAGTTCTTCACTGAAATCTTCAAGTAGCTACATGGATCCTCCTCTTCTTCATATCTTCATTAAATTGATCTTTCATCTTTCTAGATGTTATGGAGCCATCCTCTTCCTCTAATCTTGTGACAGGGTTCAGGCCATCAATCTTACATATCACTTTCCTCTAGTCATGATGAATGAAGGCATTATATTGAGCCTTATCAAACTAGCGCTATTCATAGCTCCCTCTAAACATGAAAGTGATCTTTTGTTGTTATTGGAAAACAAATATCAAGGTACCTTCTCATATTGCTACCTTTCGATTCTAAGATGACGATGTAAACATCTTGATTACATAATCCTTAAAGGATTACCAAAACCATTCACTCAATCCATATGTTCTTTGAATCGAGTTCAACACCAACAGTTGAAGTTGCCTCAACTGCCATTCTGCTTTTCTACAATTTTCTTCCAGGTAGCAAAACATATATATCAACCAGATAACCAATACCAAAATCAGATTTACCTTATCATGATCGCCCTTCCATCAAAGTATTTGTTTACTTGAATCATTTGAGATCAACATCCTTCTGCGTGATTCATCTCCATATTGTAAAAGAATCCTTAATTTTTTATGCATTCACTTTTAATCAACGTGCCCATGGATCGAATTGATTAGCAATCTTCCTTGGAGTTGTCATTATTAACTCTCTTTCTTTCTCCCAAAGACCCCGCTTGATGTTGATCAAAATTATTGTGTTTATACCATGTTATCTTGTGGTAGAGTCTTGATCTTTAGCGATTTTGAAGCATACCAAACTTCTACTTCCAAGCATCAAGTAATGGAAGATTTACTGAGCATTCACTTTTATAACTAATTCTTTCTACAACATTCTTGTAGGTATGAACCTTACCTTAAAGAAAATTTAAAAATATACATACCTTTGCTTCCATATAATCATCTAGCCATCCTTTCCTTGAATGAGCTTACTTTCAGCCTTATCAAAGATAAGTGTTTCTTTCTTAAGAGTAGAAAGACTTCAATTCAACCATTTGCATGGCTTCATCTTTTAAGACTATAGTTTCCATACTAGATGGAATACATACCAATCATGTCATACTGCTTCTTCCAAGAAGCTTCTAAAATGATGGTTCTTACTGGATCTTGATGATCCCTCTTTGCAAAATGACTACCTCTAACATTATGTTAGAAAATGCTTGGATGAACAATAATATGCAATATGGTCCCAATCTTCTCATTCGTGTAAGCTAGATGATTCCTACCAAAGTAATTTAATCAAGTAGATTATAATTCCTCTATGATCATATGCTCCTTTCTATGATGCCATGTTTCTACAAAAAATCAAGACTTTTCTAAAGAATGCAACAATGCATGTTATTCTACTTCTTGCTTAACGAAAGAAAGACAAATTGCATAATGAACCTGTTAAAGATGGAGCTTCCTTCGATAGTAAAAATCCTTGGGATCTTCTCCTTTCAGGTTCTCCTCATTCCTGAGCTATGTGAGCTTCATTCCTTTCCTTCTTTTTGTTGTTCTTCTTGTTTAGACAACCCCTTTTAAAGCGTCCATACTCATTGCATCCAAAGCATTGAATCTTGGACATATCTGGATTTGCTTTGGACTTTCAAAACTCCCCATTCTTCTTCTTCTTGGACATTACAATAAAGGCTTGAGACCTTTCATTTGATTCGGTGTCATCCTTTGCCTCTATTCTAGTTTCTTCAAAGATACATTGAGCCCACAACTCATCAAAAGGAGTAGTACCCTTCTTTGAGTAAATAATAGTTGCAAAATTGCTCCAATTAGGTGGTAAAGCATTTAATACACAAGTAGTCATTTCTGAATCAGAAACAACTTATCCATGCCTTCGCAATTGGCCCCTTATTTGTGAGATCTTCATAAGATAAGTGGCCATGTCTTCATCCTTTGACTTCCTTATTCTATATAGTTGATTCCTCAAGGAAATCTTCTGACCTAATGTACTTATAGAGTACAATTTCACTAATTTATCATACATAGCTTTGGATGTCTTCAAATCAGCAACAAAGGCAACAAGATGATCTTTAATGGATTCAACAATGATCCATTGTGCCCTCACTTCTTCCTTCTTGTATTTTGCTAACTCTTGAGTCTTCTTTGTGTAGGAATTTACAGGGTAAGTTCCTCAGATAGAACACCAAAGGACACCACTCACAAACAGATCACAGATCAATACACCAGTATTCTTGACGTGGTTAAAACCCTCAAAGAGGGAAACAGTCCACGGCCTGAGTCAACACGGCCACTTCAGGGAATTTATTAATGTAAAAGAAGGAAAATTTACATAAGCTTCTCTCATGAACGGTCACCTTACAAATGACCCTCCATGCTCTTTAAATAGAGATCATGGACCAATCGAGTGTTAAGCCACGGATCAAGTGTAGGTAATTCCGAGAAAAGAATGAATCATCATATCACTTCATGCCTAGAACATATCGTGACCATCGAACTATAAGTTGCAAAAGTACATAGTAAGGAAACACACTTTACCTAACTCTACACTAGACCAAGTTATACTTAACTATTTCCTATGTGTCAGAATATCCTAACATCCCCCCTTAAGAACAACTTGGGATAGGATTGAAGGATGTAATATGACACAATAGGATAAGGAAGGAGGCATTAGAGCCTATCCCCCCTTAGTGAAAACTTCCTAAACTCCAAACATAAATCTAAGTTTAGTAAACTTCGCTTCTATGAGAGCCTTTGTAAAGATTTCTGCAACTTGATCATCTATTGAACAATATTGCATGTCAAGAATATGGTCATGAATGAGATTTTTGTGGAAGTGCATGTGTAGTTCAATGTGTTTGCTGTGCTGATGTTGAAATGGATATTTGCAGAGTTGAATGGCACTTTGATTATCACACCAAGTGTTGTCAGATGATGCTGCTGAAATCCAAACTCTGATAGGATCTGACGAAGCCACAGGGCTTCCTTACTAGCTTCTATGGCACCACGATACTCTGCTTCTGCTGAAGAAAGAGAAATGACACTTTTTTTCTTGCAAGCCCATGTAATAGGTCCTGAACCAAGAGTGAACACATAACTTGCAGTAGAATTCCAATTATCGGGGTCACCAGCCCAATAAAAATCAGTGAAACCAACCAATAGAGGAGATGCTTCTGCGCTGTAATGAATCCCAAACTAAATTATACCTTGAACATAATGAAGTATTATTTTAGCTTCTTTCCAATGACTTTCATGTGGGTTTTGCATAAATCAATTAATAAGGCCAACAACAAAGGAAAGGTCAGGACGAGTATGGGTCAGATACAAAAGTTCTCCTACAAGTTGACGGTATAAGGTAACATCAACTTCAGGTGAAGTACAAGTGACTGAAAGTTTATCTCCAAACTAAAAGGGAGAAGGGGCTAGCTTACAATCTTCCATGTGAAAATAGCGTAGAAGATCACATGCATACTTGGACTAGGAAAGGGAAATACCTTCCTTGGATTGCAAGACTTGAAGACCAAGAAAATAATGCAAGTGTCCTAAGTCTGTCATTTCAAACTTCTTTTTAAGGCTAGACTT
>APFE031063697.1:97704-114873 GCA_000404065.3 Pinus taeda
AGACCAAGATGTAAGAGTTTTTCTTGTTCTCTTATTAAAGAATCACAAAAGGCATCAAAAAAGGGGGATTTGTAGTCTTGTCCTTGAGAAATAAAGGCTTCTCTAGTAGAATGGAAGGTGGAAACAAACACAGAGTAGGTTGGTCCCAACTTAGTAAGAATGGAGTAGATAAGGCTATCATCTTCTTTCTTAACCTTAACACCTTCCAAGAGAAGTCTAAGGGTGTTGAACTTGGACAAAAAATCTTCAATGGAAGAAAAATTATTGGGGTCCAACGTAAGCAACTCATTTTCAAGTTGATGGGCTCTAAGTTCATTTTTAATTCCAAAAACTTTATTGAACTATTTCATTGCTTCATTAGGGGTATCAAGTTCTGCGATATGGAATCTAAGCTCTGGAGAAATAGACATCCCTATCAACCCACGTGCTTGATCTTGCCTATTTTCCCATTTGGCTTGCTTATCTTCATATTTAGGTTTAGACTCTTGGCCTGAGGCTATTCTATAAAGACCTTTACTTCTAAGTAAATCCTCCATGTGGGACACCCATTGGAAGTAGTTGGTGTTGTCAAGAATAAATTGGCATGGACTTTCCATTTTAACAAAAACTGAAGCTGTAGATGTTGAAACTAAGTGTTCAATAGAAAGATCTCGAAAAATTAGGCCGATTAAAAAAAGCGGCTTCCGGATGAAGAAGTTATGGCTTTCTAAAGAAAAGTTGTTGAAGATGTCTACAAAGTGCGTGAATGTGCAAAAGTGAATGATAATGGTATATTTTAAAGAAATCCCCCCCGGAAGTGAATGATAATGTTATATTTTAAAGAAATCCCCCCCTTTCCAAACTTAATTTAATTAGCTCACTTAAAAAAAAAAATTATGTGACCCACTTTTATAAATAAATGAAAACCACTTTTACAATGGTACTTTATGAGCTACCACTAAATTGTAACTTAAATAAACGATAAAAAGACTTTAGAATTATAAGTGGCTCACTTTTTATAATCAGTGAGAACACTTTTACATAAAGTAACTTTAAAATATAAGTTTTAAAAGTAACTCGACAAAAAGAAAGACTTGAATTGAAGACCTCTATTCTCATAAAGTAACTTTGGACCAAATGAGCTAGGTTAAAAGGTTAGTAATTTTTGGAAAAGAGGAAGGGGTTTTTTTTAGTCACTGAAACTTTGGGGTGCGTTCTTACTTGAAAAAACCATTTTTCTACAAAACAAAAAACCACACAACCCAACACGGACATACAAAAAAACCAAACCTTATGGCTTGAAGTTAACTTTCGTTGGAAACTAAATATTTTCCTCAATGTTTCTGATTTTCCGAAATCACAGTAAGGCGCGGCGGAAAAGACCATACGCATGAGAAAAATCCTTCATTTTTGTTTCTGATTTGCCCAGATCACACAGAGTCGCAGGTTAAAGAGCATATGCAAAAATGAAAGGTATAGATCCGGTAATAAAAAATAGAGAGATAAATAAATTGAAATAAAGACTATGTACCTCCAAATTTTAAAAATGACGTAGCTAAGGCTACCAGAAACCTTTTCGCGTGAAACGAAAGGAGTTCCTCACTGGAACAAATGCTTCTAACACAATCGAACAGTCCTCTCAGCTCGAAAGCGGTCAGAAACAATAGAAATAGGAGACATCAGTCGGATGTAGTTGTACCAGCTTTCGATTTGGATCACCAACGGATGCGGCCCTAAAATAGCTCTGATACCATGTAGGAATTTACAAGGTAAGTTCCTCAAATAGAACATCAAAGGACACCGCTCACAAATAGATCACAGATCAATACACCAGTATTCTTGATGTGGTTAAAACCCTAAAAGAGGGAAACAGTGCACAGCCTGAGCCAACGCGGCCACTTTAGGCAATTTATTAATGTAAAAGAAGGAAAATTTACATAAGCTTCTCTCATGAACGGTCACCTTACAAATGACCCTCCATGCTCTTTAAATAGAGATCATGGACCAATCGGGTGTTAAGCCATGGATCAAGTGTCGATAATACTAAGGAGAGAATGAATCGTCGGATCACTTCATGTCTAGAACATATCGTGACTGTCGGATTGTAAGTTACAAAAGTACATAGTAAAGAAGCACACTTTACTTAACTCTACACTAGACCAAGTTATACTTAACTATTTCCTATGAGTCGGAATATCCTAACACTTTGTCTGGTACAACAACTTCACCAAGAACATATTCCATGACTTCATTTTCTGTGAATGCCAAATCAATTCTTTGCTTCCATGCTAGGAAGTTTGTTGATCCAATAAGCTTGTTGCTTTCCTTGCAAAATTTAGCCATATGATCTATAGATTGAGACATAGAAGACAATATGACACTTACTTTTCAACCAAGAGTCCTCCTTCTTCATGATGTCTTCAACTATCTTGATGCTTTCAAGATCTTCAAGTAGACTTCAAAGATGCCCTAGAATGATGGCTTCTAGGATGCCTTCAACAATAGTGTCTTCAAACAGCTTCAAAGAGTACATGATGATAACAAGATTCTTTGATGCTTCCTTTTCTTCAAGATGATGCACTAGATAGCTTTCAACAAGAGCTTATCCTTCCTTCCTTCAATGAGAGCTTGATCCTTCTTGAGATGATGAGATCTTTGATGAAAGTTTGATGTAGTAAACTTCCTTCTAGGTCAATAGGTCTTTTTCTTCACTCCTTGTATCCTTTTGCAAATGATTTCCTTTGACACACAAACCCTTCTTATGTCAACAAGATGATCTTCAAGTTGCCTTCTCTTCCTTCACCTTAGCTCTGATACCATGTTGGAGAATCTAGTATGGCAACTTATTAAAACAATTCTCCTTATCCTTGATAAAAGTTTGTGATCTTATATTAGCTTCTTTATATTCTTGGTTAAGTTCTCTTCATCAAACAGTTATCAAGAGCATGAACAATAAAAACAAATGACACAAGAAGTACGTTCCAAGCCAGGGGAAAACCCCTCCAAGTGGAAAACCCAAAAGAATTGCTTCTCTTCTTATAGAATCAGTTCAAATGAGAAAACCAAGACCCAAAACCCTAGACCAAGTCCTCCTCCAAGCACCAAGTTAGCCCTTCAAGAATCTCTTCCAAGTAGGTCAAAAGATCAACCAAGCCAACAAGAGTCAATCCTCCTTCAACCAGCTTCAAATCTCAGCATAGTCCACCACCTTCCGATCTGCAATCTCGATCTACAATTCTAGGCCATGTAATAGCTGCAAAAACCCTAACTCTCTCTCTCACATGTGAGACAATAAGGTTCAAAATCAGATCTTCCTTTCTCTTCTTGATTTCTTCTTGCTTTCTTGACCTTCACTCTTGCTTCTTTCTTGCTCCTTGCTTCAAATCGAACTTGTTGGTTGTGTAGATTGAATTGGTGACAAATGAGGTCAGAGCTACTTTTATTTGTCTTTCATAAGGTTGAACACTGTTAATTTTAGGTATGTTCTATGCTTAGAGCAATTTATTTCAATTTTCACAGTTAGCTCAATATATTTTCCAGATTAGCAATCACATCAGCATTAAAGTAAACTGCAGATAGAACATAAACATAAATCGCAGAAGACAAGCCAAGACAAGAGGACACAAGATGTGGCGCTAGCCAGGGACAAACCCTAATGTGGGGAAACCCTTGATCAATTATTCTTATATGTTCTTCAATAGTCCAACACAAAGAGAGAGAGAGAGAGATAGTACATTTACAACAGAAGTCAACACTTTGACTTATCTAAATAAGAGCATAGATCATCTCTAAGAAGATGATACATGAGGGAGCTGAACTCAGTTGAAGACATGCTGCTTCAATTGATTCTCTAAAGGTGATTCCATCGCCTTGCTGCACCTATCATTGTGTTGCTCCTCATCATCATGCTGCACCTCACCACGCTGCACCATGTTGCTCCCATCATCACTATGCCGCATCTCATCATGCTTCACCAATCATGACTGTACCATGTACTTGCTGCACCAAGTATCATTGTTGTCCCAAGTACTATTGCTGCACCTTGTATCATTGTTGTCCCAAGTACTATTGATGCAACTTGTATCACTGTTGTCCCAAGCAATGTTGCATTAATCGTTATCGGGATAATATCGACGCCAAGAAAAAATCGGAAAAAATCATAATTATCGGGAAATAATCAGGAAAAAATCGTTTGGTACAAAAATATTCATTTTTTTTCATTTTTTTTCAATTTTTTTAATATCTAAACCATCTACAACATAAAATAAATACATTGACACATAAATATGATAAAAAAACTAATATAATATGTAATATCATGTTAGTGCTAAAATCACTACATAAATTGATCATGTTCTGAATTGTAAGTCCTGACTCTGAGTCCAACTCAGCCTCAAAATTTAACAAAAATTAATGTATCTCATCATGTATAAGTCATATACATTAAATGAAAAACATAACTAAAGTCTAATTCCTATTGATTTCCTCTGCCCCTCTTGCGAGAAAATGCCACAACTTTCCCTTTCCCTCTAGATGTAGATGTTGGTGCTGGTGGAGTTGGCAGTGGAGTCTGTTATGCTCTAGAAACTGAAGAACTAGAAGTAGGAGCTATAGGAGGTAGACCACGTCCTCTATTGGTGGTAGGGGTAGCCCAGGCAGGTGGTGTCACCTGGAAACATTACAATCTCCCAATCCTGAAATCCTGAAAAATTGATAAGTCTGCTAGATTTTGAACGAAATCTAAAATTCTACTTTCCCCATATGAAACGCAATGAGGCCGGAACCACTCTCAAACATCCTGAGTCATTTCGTGGTAATGTTAAAAATTTAAGTAAAAGTGACATTCTCCTTAATCTTCATTTTCATCTCACTTTTACTTTAAGAATTTAACATGGTTCTTAACATTACCATGATTAGCATATCAATACTAGGGCCTAGAGTTGATCATTAAGCTGCCCCACTCAAAAATTATTTGTTTCTTTCAAAAAAATTGCATTTCGAACATTTTGCATCCCTTATAAAACCTCGCTGCCCTGATTGCCCGCAATAAAAACAGAAAAAATCACGATTTTTTCCAAAAGATCGGGTAGTAAAAAAAACTGGCGATAATTTCGGATATTACTCATGATAATATCGACAGCGGGAAATTATCGCGATATTATCTCGATTTTAACAACACTGGTCCCAAGTACTATTGCTGCACCTTGTTGCACTATGTACTTGTTGTCCCATTTGCTTGCTGTACTAAGCACCATTGCCTAGCTGTCCCATGTGGCATGTTGTACCTTGCTGCTGTCCTAATGAGTTCGCAGCACCATGCTTTTGCTGCTGTCCCATTGTAGCCTTTGCTGCCATATCGTAGCTGCTGTCCCAATTGTGCCTTTGCTGCCATGTGATAGTTATTGTCCTCTTTGCTGCCATGTCATAGCTGTTGTCCTCTTTGCTGCCATGTCACCATACAAATGTTGTTTGTCACTTTATTACAGCTGTAATTTCTGGGACTGTTTAGGGCACACAACAGTCCCTAACCGTCCTCAAATGGCCCAGAATTGCCCTTCTGAACTGAGGCCTATGCTAGTAAGGCTTCTCTCCATTTGTGTTGCTGTTCTGGGCACTGTACAGCCCCAAACACTTCCATGTTGTCCCTGTTTTGAAGTGGTTAGGCCTGCGGCCTACCACAGTACTTGTTGTCACCTACAGCCCTCTTCAAAACAGAGTTCCTTACCTTGTTTGCTGCCCAACAGACCTGCATTTAGCCTTAAACACATTCAGCCTTCTTGTTGTAGCAACCAACCCTCAAAATCGATCCTAGAAGGCTCCATGCTGCCTTCTTTTCCTCGTTGGAATGCTGCCTTAGTTGCGGCCTAGCAAGGTCCCTTTACTCAGCCTGTTACAAGAGAACAAGCCTCAAAACATTCACGGCTTGGCCTCCTTAATCTCCTCTATATCACGCTGTCCCAAAATCTCCTTTAGGACAGCACTTAGGCCTCTCCTCCATCACTGCGTTAGGAGTTAGGAATCACTTCTAGGTCATGCATAGATTATCTAGGACTGCAGCTAGGTCATGTGTAGATCATGCTAGGGCTCCTCCCCTACTGCGTCTAAGACTTCTAGAGACCAGGACAGTGAGTAGCCCTCCTTCTTGACTGCGTCCAGGGCTCATACTCGAGCTCCTTACCTTTTGCGTTTAGGGCTTCCTCTCTTAGATTTCTCTTCCACTAAAATCCAAAACAAGTGGAGAGAAATCAAGAATGAAGTGTGTGTAGAAATGACTATCAAGTCACCTCTTTTTATACTAAAACGTTGAGCACATGTGGGTGTTATTTAGTTGATGGCCGACCTTGACAAATTGTCCCATAACACAAATAAATCCATATCTCCATGAATACTTATCGGAATCGGATGATCTTTAGATCAATCCTACACCTCTCGATGAGAGGAACCCAAGAAAAATATCAGCGTCCATAAATAAGATGACCCACATAGAGTTTGGCCCTAGTTGCCAATTTTAACAAATACCCCTCTCTAGGCCGACTTCTTGCTTGCAGGGCCGACTTGTGCTAGGAGGCTTATTTTGATTTTCTAGACTCAAAATAAATTCTTTTACAAGATACAACTTGCCCAATAAGGTCTTATACAAACGATATTAACTCTCTTGACTCATAACAATAATCCTTATGACATGACAAACCCTAAAAGCATGAAGAACATGGTTATCCTAGTTGACCAATCAAAAGAAGCATGAAACCCATGCTTGAAAATAATAATTTTTCTTTCTTCTTTTGCTTGTATAAGATATACATAATGACATGAGTACAATGACAGTTATGAAGACCAAAACTAGCTACATTTTCCAACCAGTCCAGGGGTCAATTTCCACTTCAAGGAGACAAGTCCCTGTGTTTTATCCTGCTAGTCAAGTTCTACTTAAAGAGTTTGAATCATCTTGGAGTTGGTTGGCTGGTGTGTTTGATAACTGGGCTGAATACCTCAATTCTGAAAGTGGCCGAGTTCATTGGGTTATTGAAACAAGTTTCCTCTTTGTTTCAAGCTGTGCGTGAACCCTTTACTGGCCGTGGGTTTATTCCCTTGTGGACTGCGAGTTAACAGCTTAAGAGGGGACAAGTTTCTCCTCATTTATACTGGTGGTTGGATTCTCTATTTACAGGGCCTACTATTCTCCTTCATGTGGACAAGTTAGCTGTGTGTGTGGGGCCAAATCACTGCCATAAAAGAGGGTCAAATCTCCCTTGAGTTTCAGAGCTGAAGTGACATTTTATTTGCTGTGTATGCATCCTCTTCATTGCTGACTGTGTGGACCATTAGTGGGGCTGAGATTGAAGTTTTAAAAGGGGACCAGATCAGACTTATTGCTAAACACAAGTTTCCCATCATCTGAAGGCACTCATGTAGCTTCTTATGTGGCTGTAACGGAAGTTAAAAGCAGGAGATTTGAAGGAGTAATTGCCTGAAGGTTATATTGCTAATATTATATAAGGGTCTGAACTTTATGCTGAGGCTACATCACTGTATTCACATACCAGGTTCCTCTGTTATGTTTACTGCTTTATATTTTCCATTGTCAAGTCAATGTCGTGATTGTATTTGCTGATATATAATTCTAAGTTGCTGACAATGGAGAGAGTGATTTTAATGGCTGTAACATTCATATTTTAGTGAAAAATCTCATAATGGGTTTTCATGTGACTATTATACTTCGAGCTGGAATGTCGTTTATAATCCTTTACCTGGTCCTGTGCATTTATTTTGGTTAACAAAACAAAGAAGTACACCTACAGCAGCATGTTTCAATATGTTTGACGAAAACTCCCACTGAAGACTTCATTAAAATTCAATCATTAGTGGGGAAATTTAAGGTACTCCTAGGGGTGGTATCCTACAAGTAAATCAGATATATGATTTCATTTTGATATTTGAAGCAAATTGTTTGACTTTGGAGCTATTGTCTTGGATCAATGGATGGAATTTCAAAGCATGTTATCTTGTAAGTGAGCTTATTGTTGAATAATTATTTTCTTTATGTCTAATATATGGAATATATGGAATCTAGGGTTTGCTATTGTGCCATAATTTGTTGAAAAACTATCGAATGGTATTTAGATGTCATTATTGCATGCATTACTCATGAATAACATGTGAATGAATATCCTAGTGGTGATCTTTAACTAGCTCTCCCATAAATCTTCTTGATCCAATGCATATGTAATTATTAGGGTTTTTGGTGGCAGGGCATCAAGAATTCTTCCTTAGCAACCTTTTGGTCATCCAATCAAATCATAGACTCCATTCTCCCAAGGAACAAGGCATTGACATCGTTGTTGGTGATCAAACTCATTAACTTTATCTCTCTTTCTCTAAACCTAAATTCGGCCCCTTCAAGGCCAAGTTCTCAAACTAGGGCTTGTTGTGAATTCCTGTGCAAGGTCAATTTTTGATGTTGGAGAGTCTAAATGCCAAGAGGACACTGGTTGCCACAAAATCACTCCCTTTTGTTAGGCATTCACTTCAATTTTGTCCATAAATTTGTTTGCCCTAGTTGTTTCCCTGGTGTTGCTTCAACTTAGGGGCCTACTTGAGGGTTTCATGTGTCTTTGTTTTGTTGGAAATCATTGTTGGAAACCCCTTCCCCCTCAACTTCACCTAGGGCCATACCAACTATCAACCTAGTAATCAAACCCTAGGTCTTGTCTGCACAAATTTGGCCTCTCTAAGGAAAGTGAATTTCCCTAACTCTTTTGACACTTGTACTTAAGTCGAGCCTTTCCTTGGAATCCATCTAGTCACCCTGTAACATATACATAGAATACCTATTAGGTGTCCTATTTTGCGGCAACAATTCTAGCGCCAGTGTCAAGGACGAAGTGAGTTTGTCTCCCCGTAATTTGAAGCCTTAGCTTTACCCCGTTAAAATGGGATAATTTCTAACAACAAGATAGATCCCCTTCTAGCAACTCCTGACTCAATTCATATTGCATTCCCTAGTAGCTCTTCTGAGGATACTCCTAAAATCATAGCTCCACGAATGAGAGGCACTGCTAGGATTGTTGTGGAGGTACGTACTTTTCCTATCAGGCCAACCACACCTCTACTTAGGAAGCTCTTTCTTGATCCACCCCCCATGGCTAACATGAATACGTCGTGGATCCTCAGTGCCTTTAAGCCATTAGACTTTTCTAGGAACCATGATGATCCTCATCCCTTTCCTAATAGATATCAAACCCTAGGTCTTCTGTGCACAAAATTGGACTCTCTAAGGAAAGCGAATTGCCCTAACTCTTTTGAAACTTGTACTTAAGTTGAACCTTTCCTTGGAATCCATCTGGTCACCCTATACTATATACCTAGAATACCTATTAGGTGACCTATTCATACATCGGGACTCCTCCCATTAGTGAAAGTCCGCAAAGAGCAGGGGGTTTTGGTTGTGGTGGCAGTGGGCCATCTCCCTATTGATGTCTCTAGGTTTAGTATTTCCTTGTAAGGTATCCCTTTACAAACCCTACTAGATTTTGTGGCAACATTTCTCGAGCCATTGTCGGGGACGAAGCGAGTCTGTCTCCCCATAATTTGAAGCCTTAGCTTTACCCCGTTGAAATGGGATAGCCTCTAACAACAAGATGGATCCCCTTCTCGCAATTCCTTATTCAATTCATATTACATCTCCAAGTAGCTCTTCTTAGGATACTCTTGAAATCATAGCTCCACGAATGTCGGGCGTTGTTAGGAGGGTTGTGGAGGTAGGTACTTTTCGTATAAAGCCAACCACAACTCTGGTTAGGAAGCTCTTTCCTGATCCACCCCCCATGCCTAACATGAATAAGTTGTGGATCATTGTTGCCATGAAGCCATTAGACTTTGCTAGGCACCAATGATGCTCCTCATCCCTTCCCTAATAGATATCATGAATGGTTACGTAAGTTTAATGGCAAGGACACAACCACTACTAAGAGACATATATAAAATTTCTATTAGGCAATTAGTCCTAGGTATATTGATCATGAAGATGTGCTTATGATGTTGTTTGCTCTTTCTCTTGATGGAGGTGCTAGAGATTGGTACTTTGGCATGCGTGAAGCGAGTGTCACTAACTACGACACTTTTCGTGAGGCTTTCAAGGAAAGGTGGGCAACAGGGCAAGATTGAGGTATGTTGCTTGACAATTTCTTGCTGCTGTGAAAACCGAAAAAGAAACTATTGAGGATTTTGTTCAAAGATTTGAAAATAATTGAGACAGTGATTGCAAAGATCTATTGATGTCTGTAGTTGCCTGGAATTTTGATGACGGAGCACAGAGGCTGAGTACCTGTAGGTGCGATGGCAGAATTTTTTTGAGGCTGACTGCTTTAAGGAGCGAGGAGACTGTTAAAACTTAATATTCATAGAATGGAATGCTAAGATCAAGGATGCGTGCATGGAGAAACCTGTGAGCACAGCAGAATTATTTGATTAAGATTATTCAGAGGTCATTTCACTAAGTTTGTTGCAGGGGTTTATAATTTGAAGTCGATGCCAGTCTTGAATTACATAGGCTTATATGCATGACAGTTATTTTTTGTTGATGACCTTGGAGCCATAGTATATTGTTGTAGCTATCATATTCTTTATATTGTTGAACACATTCATTGTTGTTGTAACTATTGCTTCCATTGGCTGAGTTTTGTTGTTGTGCTGCTCCGTTGTCAATTATGGCATGCATATTCAGATCATGATATGTATGTTGTGAGCAGTCCCAGGTTCGTGATATTTGCAAAGTTTCTAACTCCATTCTTGCCACAAAATCCGATCATTGCTTATAATTATGTCCACAAATTGATTCAAGTATGCCCCCAAACTGTTTAAAGAAGATTGTCAATTAAAATTTGAGAAGTTACAACATTGAATTAAGATAATTGTCTTGTTATGCTGTAGCTTGTGTGACTATAGCACTGGTGTCTTTCATGTATAGATGGGTGAGAGGGTTTGTATTAATTGAGAGTGTGGTTCGGCCACAGATTTGTAAGGTCAGTTATATATGTGTTGAAATTTTAATGTTCTATGTTGTTACAATCACTTAAATCCAGAATTTTTTATGCTGCAAAATAAGTCAAATAATTGTAGATAGAACATAAACCATATGCACAATGAAACACAACCAAGAACTCAATGAGACACAAAGAAGTTAGGTCAATGACCAAAGCAAAACCCATAAGGGTAGAAGCCAACCAGATTCTTCTTCTATTAGAAAACAATTGTTCAGCAGAGATACAAAGTACAATGAGAGAATGAAGAAGTTCACCCAAATCTGAAGAATATCTCTAATAGCAGTAGTTGATGCAAACACCGAATCACTTTGGCTCTCCAAGATTTTCTCTTACTCTCCATGTCTCTCTCTCTCACAATCTCCTTCAAGTCTCTCCAACTCTCTCTCGAGTTGGAATTCACAATGCACAAGTAAATGAGGTGAGATGATATGAGACACATATATATAGGAGGGGCGATGAATTATTGACAAAAGAGGAGCAATACACATGCCTTGAGGAGTTACAAATGCCAAAATAGGATTGTAACTTATGCCATAAAAGTGAGCAGTGTAACTTATGCATTTAGGAGAGAAGTGTAACTTATGCATTAAAGAGGTGTAAGAGGAATCCTTTTATGACAAGTCATTAAAGTGTGTAAGAGAGCATAAGAGGTGTGTAAGAGCATTAAAGAGAGAGAGGAATAAATCCATTATGAGAGAGAGAGAGAGAGAATCATATGCATTAATTGCGGGGAGTTACATATGACATGACTGAGTCTCATGATTGATATACTTGAATTTCTTTTTAATAATAATATCATAAGAATAATAATAATAATAATAATATTGATGATTAAGTCAAAATTGAACTATTAGGCAGTGTTTTTAAAATCAGCCAAACCGGCTCAGATTCGACAAAGCTGACCGAGCCATACCCCTGGCTAGTCTGGTGGTCGGTTTGTTACTGAACCATCCAAGTCAATCACTGACTCGGCCAGTTCGGAAACAAATCTGCCAACTCGGCCAAGTCTGTGTTCAACCGGCCAAACCGGTCAATGAGACCCAGGGACTCTTTTTGGAGGGAAAAGCAAACCCCAAACAAAATTATAATTTGGTTTTAGGTTTTCTTTAAAGCCAACTACCTACCCCAAGCCTATAAAAGCTACCCAACCCCCTCACATTTCCTCATAGCTATCTCATTGCATTTGTGAGTTTGTGAAGAGTTGTGGAGTTGTTTTTTGGAGCAGCAGTGAGGAGTCTTGGGCAATCATTGGAGCAGCAATGAAGAGCTTCTTGGGCAGCGATTGGAACAGCATTGAGGAATTGGTTTGTTGGAGCAACATTGAGAAGGCTAGGGCCTAGAGGTATTTCTTTTTCACTTCTAAAATCTGTTTTTGCTTTCTTTTTTTTGCAAATCTGGATATTGAAAAGACTACTTTTTGTAAAAGAAATGAAGATTGATGCATTTTTTTTCATTTTCAGATTTTTTCCTTTCATTACGAAGTCCAAATATCAAAAAATAGATCCTAGAATGAAAGATGTTGCTTGGGCATATGCTGAAATGATTGATAATCAAATGCATTGCAAATCTTGTCATAGAAAAATTAAGGGAGGTGGAGGGGGCATTTTGTTGATTTGGGGTAGCATCGGATGTGCTCTAGCCATGAAAATTGGTGGAGAGGCTAAAGCACATGAGGTCTCCAAGACCCAGAAATGGTTTGGACATATTGTACCCAGTTTAGGAGATATTAAAATAACTAATATTTTTAATGGAGTTCCTAAGTCTAAACTAGGATCCTGTCCATTCTAGACAGACATCGCATCAAGGGCTTCCCCTTGAGAGTAATGGCTATCCCAATTGACCTGGTAGCTAATGAAAGGTATGAGGAGGCAATGGCCAAGGCAAAATCCATCATCCTTGATGGGGTCAAGGATCATGTGGTCCAACATATTGCCGAGAAGGAAACGGGAAAGGAGATGTGGGACACCTTGAAGACATTGTACCAGCATACTTCTGTGCAGAGGAAGATGCTCCTTGAGAATCAGCTAAGGTCATACTAGATGCAGAAGGGGGAGCAGATAGATCTCTTCCTCAACTGGTTGAAGGAGATCCGGGACCAACTAACTTCCATAGGGGCTATGTCAGATCAGGAGTTGATGGTAAGGACCACACTTAAAGCAGTCTCCGAGGAGTGGGAGACATTTGTGCAGAGCATACTGGGCAGGGCGAGTCTTCCAGATTGGTTAGAATTGTGGGTGACTCTTCACCAAGAGGAGATTAGAGAACTAACCAAGACAGGAAGTAGCAGCAAAGGAGTCCAGATCAAGAAGGAAGAGGAAGAGGATGCGGCTCTGGCATCTATGGGGAAGCAGGAGAAGAGGAAGAAGAAGAACCTCTCCAAGGTCAAGTGCTTCCAATGTGTGGAACTAGGTCACTATGCGAACTAGTGTCCGAGGAAGAAGAACAAGGGAGAGGCTTCTCAGTCTAAGGCAGCGCCAATGAAGGCGGAGAAAGAAGTCGAGGAGGATGGTGATTGTGCCATGAATGCTCATGTGCCACTTGAGAAGAAGTGGGGAGACATTGAGCTGTAGTCAGGAGGACCACAGGCGATGAGAGGCAAGATCCTTGAGGTACCCAACCTCTTGGATTATACCTTGCTACAGGAGCCCCGAGGAGAGAGTAGCAAGACTGGCGGATGTGGGTAGAGACAGATGCAGATGGAGCGGCAAAGAGTGCTACAGTGCAGGAGTCCTTGGACAGCGCAAGGATAGCAGGGTGCAACAGTGTGAGAGGCACGGGAGTGTTGCACCAGTGCAAGATGGCACAGAGAGGTGTGCAACGACGCGACATGCAAGGAGTTGTTGCAATAATGTAGAGGTCAATAGAGGGAGCACTTGTTAGCGACAAAGAGAGCTTCAGCATCGGGAGTGTTTCTAGCCTGACAGGGATATTAGAAGTTGGGTGGATCAGTTACTTACTTCTTAATAACTGAGTTGCAGTGCAATAGCACGATGCAGCATGATGAGAGGAGGTTGCAATGCAGATGCAGTTCTGGGAGGATGGACCAGCAGCAACACGGATGCAGAGGGAGTTGTCGTACGGATGCAGCAGTGGCAGTGGCAAGGCCATGGGTAGCAGTACACGATGCAGAAGTGTAGAGGATGTTGGGCAGGGAAGCCTAGCATCAGCAAAGAAACCAATGTCGGATAATCAGGGTGATGCTCAATGTGGAGTATTACTAGAGCACATTCATCGCTAAGAGGGAGTGTTGATTTGGGGTAGCATCGGATGTGCTCTCGCCATGAAAATTGGAGAGGCTAAAGCACATGAGATCTCCAAGACCCAGAAATGGTTTGAACAGATTGTACCCAATTTGAGAGATATTAGAATAATTAATATTTTTAATGGAGTTCCTAAGTCTAAACTTGGGAAAAATAAAATATTAATCGGTATTAATATAAAACTGGGTTAGAAGGTTCCAAAAGTCATGGATCAAGCCAAATCTAATCTTAGTTGTTGATTAGAGATTTAATCTCGGTCGTTGAAGGACCAACGAGAAAAGTATAAGAGGAGGCTTGAGAGTCAGTTGGAAGATACACCAAAGTGATCAGTCATTCATTTTGCTAGAGTTGGGTTAAGCAAAAGTGAATTAGTGATCAACAGCGAGGGGCGGTGAGTACTAGGCAGAGAGGCAGAGACAGTTCCAAGGGACCAACGCAGAAGCAGAGAGCGAGAACAGCCGAAGCAGGCCACGCAGAGCCCAGCAGAGAAGCGCGAAGCCCAAAGGGACAGCGTCATCCACGCAGAGGTTGTTGGAATGACGCAGAGGGTCCCAAAGGCTGCGCAGTGCCTTAGAGGGCTGACGTAAAGGATCATGGGGCTGATGCAGTGTAGCAGGAGGCTGACGCAGAGGCCAAAAGGGCCAGTGCTAAGCTTCAGAGTCGCCGAAGAGGGTTTCGTGGGACAGGTTTTTTGAATACCTATTTCCGAATAGAGAGGTATTGTTGCCATGTATTTTTCTCTGTCGGGTGAGCCAGTTACGCACCCTGTTGTACTCAAGGAAATATTGCATAACAATAAACCCTCAGAATAGCCGCATCGGTTTTCTCACATTGGGTTTTTCCGGGGACATTGTCCAAAAATAACAGTGTCACTTGTGTGTTTGTTTTCTTTCAGTTAATGATCTGTAGATGTTGTGACTATATTGTGTTTATTTCAGTATTTAAATGTTTTAAATAACTTGTTCAGAATTTACAAGTAGAAGAAATAAACCAACAAAATACAAATTAATTTTCTAACGGATAGACTTAGAAAATTCAACACATTCATAGGTTGAAACAACACTTGGTTGGTGTTAAAGGCCAAATTACTTCATGTAAAGCACCATCAGAACAAATTGGGGATATTAGGAAGGAGTTGCTAGATAAATTTGTGCTGTTTGAGGAAGAAAAAGCTAGGCAGAAAGAAATAGAGCCTGAAATTGGGAGGAAGAGGAGTATAAAACACCTGATGGCTGCCAACCCCAATTTTGATTATAAGGGCTCTTCATCTATCCTTGCACTAATGCATCCAACCACTTTCGCTATGTTCCTCCCTCTTTGGAGTCTATTCAAGAAAAAGATAAGGGTAAAATGAAAAAGAAGGGTGATATCAAAAGTTATTTCACACCCGCCTCTCCCTCTGATAGTGCACATGGTCCTCAAGCTAATAGAGGTCAAATGCAGCCCACTTTAGAAGACCATTGGAAGAAAGAATTGAGAGAGGCTACTTGTGACATAGCTAGATGGTGGTATGATGTTGATATCCCTTTCAATGGTTCTTGTTCAATATATTATGAACCTATGTTTGATGCCATATTTGTTGTTGGAAAGGGCTTCAAAGGCCCTACTATGCATGAGTTAAGGGCGTCTCTTTTGCCAAAAGAAGTTTCCTCCATTGATGAATATTTGAAAGATTACAAAAGCTCATGGGAAAAAACAAGATGTACCATCATCTCAGATGGATGGACTGATCAAAGGAACCATATCATCATAAACTTTCTTATCTTTTGCTCACAGGGAACCATGTTTCTAAAATCAGTTGATGCATATAATAGGGTGAAAGATCCACACTTGTTGTTTCAGCTTTTGGATAACGTTGTAGAAGAGGTGGGGGTGACTAATGTTGTTCAAATCATCACATATAATCTAAGTCACCTGACACGAGGATTCGGGACACGTAGGATTCGAGATTCATGGTGTCGGATTCGGACACGTTGACCCCCCTGAACAGGACACGTAAGATTCGTTATATATTATTTTATTAAAATATATAGATATTTCTTACACAAATTTTAATTAATGATACAAATTTATTGATTTCAAACATAGATCTTCATCTATAGCTATTAGCATGCATGGTACATAAAAAATTCAAATAAATGTCGGTGGTATTGGTCACATAAATGATAAATCTATTAAAAATTTAAATCATGATTCATAATTCATAACTGAAAGACAACTTACAACTACAAGATAGTAAGATAAACACACTGACAACTGTAGTTTTCTCATTAAGTCATCAAATCAAAATGTGTTACATGGGTAGTGTTGGTGCAATGCCAATGGAAAATAGAAATAGAAAATATAAAACAACTACAGGTATACAAGCCTCAAGGCATCAATCAGCATCAGAATCAGCATCACTGTCCTCATCATCATGATCCCCACTGCTCTCCTCTGCATCCTCCTCCTCCCCTATATCCATAGTCGCCTCTGCATCTACTGGTGTGGAGGTTGACCCCTCTAAGTCATCAAATCTAACAGGCTCTAGCACTGGATCATTGAGATCCATGTTGGCCAATGCCAACTCAACAGTGGTGTCTAGACCCATATCATTAGGAAAGACATCCCACATCTTTGTCTTTCCCCTCAACTACTCTTCCCTTTGCCTGTAAATAAGACGAAGGTTGGTGTGCACATACACCATTGTCTCTGCCCTGGATTGCTCAAGCCTGCTCTTCTTCACATTATGCAAATTCCCATATGTGCTCCAATTCCTCTCGCAACAAGAGGATGAAGTCACCTGAGAGAGGAGCCTCATGGCTAACTGCTGAAGAGGAGGGGTTGTTGCCCCATGATTTGCCCACCAAGAATATGGCTTCTTAGCCCCCCTGTTTCTAATCACATCA
>APFE031063698.1:44038-54045 GCA_000404065.3 Pinus taeda
GAGTTGGAGAGGACTATGTCTTCTCTCAAGAAAAGGTGAGGGTACATGGGGGAATGTGAAATTTAATTACATGGAGAGGACCATGCCTTCTCCTTAATAAATGTGAGGGTACATTGGGTAATGTGAAATGAATATATATATATTGATAATGAGTTAGGAGAGGACTATGTCTTCTCCCAAATAAATGTGAGAGTACATGGGGGAATGTGAAATGTAATTACATGGAGAGGACCATGTCTTCTCTTTAATAAATGTGAGGGTACATTGGGTAATGTGAAATGAATTCATACATTTTGAATTAATGGAAGGAGACCAAATTCTACCCAATATTCAATTTGAGAAGGTAAGTGGAGAATTTAAATAATGGAATCATGAATTTATATTAGACCTATATTTCTGAATATTTTTAGATAATGTAAACATTAACAAAATTTGTAGGATAAGATTTAAGTGGAGCATTACAATTTTTTTGTTAGTGATACCATGAGCTTGGTGGCTTTATCATTTTCGTTGTAAGGGCTCTGAGTCCATTTCTTTTCTTGGTTTAATAAAAAAATAAATTTATCCACGTCAAGAGGATTGAACAACCTCATTCTTACCTCGTGATTAAGAAGGGGCCGACTATTTTCCTTTAAATAAAAATAAAAAATTATAAGAGTTAAGGCTTGTGAATAATTTATTGTTGATTTATTAATTTCGGGCTTATTATAAATATTTAAGTGTAAGAATTTTTTGAACTTTATTATTATACATTATAATTAAACTAACTAAATTTAAATATATATATATATAATATATATATATATATATAAATATATATATTATATATATAATATAATTTGAATTAGAATTTGAGTAAAATAAAAGTAAGTTTAATTATTTATTAGAGGAAAGCAATATAATCATTCTATATTATATAATATATATTCATGGTGAATAGTCATTTGGAAAAAAAAATAGTGTTTGCTAAATTATTTCAACAAAATTTATATAATTTAACAAAATAAACTATTTTAAACATTAAAACATGAAAAGTAACTATATCTAATAGATAACCTAATATCAAACCAAAATTAAGAGTTTATTCAACAAGTCTTCAAGGAAACATCAAGATTAACTTAAAGCTAATCTATATCAATAATATTTTGCTTACCATATTTTATGGCAGCAAATTAAATTATGTTTATCGTGAATCGATTAAACAAAAAATTACATAATTTTTTAGAAAAATTCAAAGGATTCTATTTTTATAGTATATGGATGTAGTTAGATTAACATGTAATGAAGATACATGTTCATTGTGTATTGATTAAACAAAGAATTAGATAAACTCTATATGGGATAAGTGATATGGAGCAGAAGAAGAGTAATTTAGCGTTGAGTAACTTTTGCCTGCAACTCAACTCAATTCAGAAAAGAAAGGAAGAATGTATCCCTCCATTGATGGACAGCCTAATCATGCAGGTGGATCTCATAATTATCAGAATCCTTCCTACCCAAATCATGTCTACCCGCAACCTGCAACAGTTGGTGTTCCGGCTTACGATGCATACAATAATGCTAATAATCACCCTCAAATGCCTCTTCAGCAGCAGCAGGGGGGACATCCCTCCACATGGACCACTAGACTGTGTGGCTGCAGTGAAGATTGCAGTTGTAAGTCTATTTTATTTTCTTACCTCTATCACAATTGTTATATGATTTATTGAAAGGTAAGTATTTAGTTATTGAATGGTAAGTATTTACTTATTAACTGAATGAATGACTATTGCAGGTTGTCTCACATGTTGGTGCCCCTGCATCGCCTTCGGCCAGATTGCTGAAATAGCCGATAGCAGTGCTACATGTAAGTAGTAATTAATTTATTCTTCCATTAGTTTAAACGAAAATATGATTATGTCAATTGGGCTATTTTCTTCTTTCTTCATGTTTTCATATTGTCTACTTCCGTTGCACCTTGCGGCATTAGTGGAGCTCTGTATGGTGTGCTACTCTATTTTACGGGTTGCGACTGCTGTTATTCGTGTTTGTATGGGAAGAAGCTGTGAGACAAATTCAATTTGGAACAGAAGCCTTGTGGAGACTGCCTTGTTCACTTTTGTTGCGAGTGTTGTGCTCTAGAACATAGGCTCTGATCCCTTTCTCGATAAGTAATCTTCTATTAGTTTTATGGATGTTTTAGCTCCTGAATTCATATATGCAATAAGAAACCTGGTGTAAACAACACAAATCAATATTTCACAAAAATAATTTCCCAATTATGATCAACAACTCCAAAATTTTTAATGGTCAAACTAGTTAACAAATCCAAATACAGGCCACTTCTAGCTGATGGTTGTGTAAGGCCAATTATGATTTTGTATTAGATATATTATTAATAACCAATAAAAATGATGTTCTCCATAAATAAAGTATTCTAATTTCCACCTTACTCTTACATCTTTATGTAAAGAAATAAAGTAATTCGAAGTAAAAAAATAATATAGTATTTGGGAGATATGTACTTTATTCATTGTTTAACATGGAACTAACATAAAATAATATTATTGATATTACATGATGTTTAATTCATTATATATATATATATCACTGATAAATTGTAAGACCCTCGATAAAAAATGAAGTTACTGTTGTAATATTTTACTTTTGTTTTTTTTTTTATAATTTTGAAAAGAATAAGAAACAAACACTTATAATAGTTAGTAATGAATTTATTTTATGTAATTCGATAAATGGTTAGAGTCACAATAGAATGATCATATCATGATTCCATGATAAGTTAAAGAAGTTTGGGAAACAGTTGGAGGGAGTTATTATTCAGTTTCCTTCTTCTAAAAGTCCTCCAGATAAAAAGGCTCCGGAGGGACTAAGAGGGTGTTGGCTACTAGAAGGGGAACCAAGGATAGATGAGAACTGCAGAATTATTTCCAGAGCTCGTTAGAGGCTCAGATTGATTTATGAGATTCCACACTCGACAAGTGCCTTGAGGTCTCGAAGGGTAACCCAGGCTCGTTATATCCAACTGTGCCAAACAATGGCTCGGGGGGAATCTTGACGTAATAGCAAGTTCTCTTGGTAGGGTGGAATGGTCTCCATGAGATTCCACACTCGACAAGTGTCTTGAGGTCTCGAACGGTAACCTAGGCTCGTTATATCCAACTATGCCAAACAATGGCTCGGAGGGAATCTTGACATAATAGCAAGTTCTCTTGGTCGGGTGGAATGGTCTCCATGAGATTCCACACTCGATAAGTGTCTTGAGGTCTCAAAGGGTAACCTAGGCTCGTTATATCCAACTATGCCAAACAATTGCTCGGGGGAATCTTGACGTAATAGCAAGTTCCATTGGTAGGGTGGAATGGTCTCATTCTGGGCAGAATGAATCAATTTGTTCTAATTCAATGTGAGATTCCACATTGCACTAGTGTCTTGAGGTCTCGAAGCGTAACCTAGGCTCGTTATATCCAATTGTGCCAAACAATTGCTCGGGGGGAATCTCAACATAATAGCGAGTTCCGTTGGTAGGGTGGAATGGTCTCATTCTCGGCACACTCACTCAATCTGTTTCAAGAATTGCATATAAGTACAACTTATGTTATTTTGACGTTTTATTTCTAACAATCCTATTAAGTTGAAAATTATGTTGCTCAAATTTTAAAGATGAAGTTACACCACAAATGAACATTGGGCATATTATGAATACAATTACATGACAAATTGATTACCGCCATCTAAGTTAATTTATACCCACTTTAATATAATTCTTTGTCTTAAAATTGTCAGTTTGATGAATGGATGTGATGACTATTACCAGGGTATTGGCCTGTATTTATGTAAGCATGTTTGGTATAATGTTTCTTTTAATTTGTCGATATGGTAAATAGGAATGATGGGTTATCATAGATATATCGACAAGAGTATATTTACACATATGGAAACAAAGAAAAGGGGTCTTGTAAGTTTGGAAAGGTTAGATGGAGCCAAACCCTCCATGACTATCGAGAACACTGTGATGGAAATGATGTATTAATATGTGTGAAAACAACCTAAACCATGATAGCCTTTGTGGATGGTTATAAGTTGGAGACAAGATGTTCAATAATGGAATGGTTCCTAGCAGTACATAGGGAGTAGAGTGATTGGTTAATTATTAGTGTTAATGGGTTCCTTAAAATAAACTTAGAACCCCATGTGGCATGCCCACTTTTAGACTCGTTCCAATGCTGAACTGTCATGAGCAGCCATAGGAACAACTCTTTGTGAGGATACTAATTGATTGTGTAGCTCGAACTAGTCCAACAACACTAATTAAGAGAGTTAAAGAGGATATAATGCTAAACTAAAAACTATTAGACTTAAGCCCAATAACAAAGTTTGAAAGAACAATAAGTGCAAGAAAACTTGTATCCATTCATTAGGAAAGAACAAATATTGTATGCAAATTTGTGTTAACATGAAAACATTAATATAACTGAACTATAAATTATGGGTATCAAAGAAATGCATGTGCAATATAACCAATTGCATTATATAATTTAATGAGAAACAGAGCAAAACCCTTGTATTATATGGGTTGTTGTCTTAAAGCAACAGAAAGATTTAAAAGCCTTGAAGGAGGTCCACAAAACAAAACTATGCAAAACAAAAATGCTTAACCCTTTAATTTGACAAGTTTGCATACATCTTTAGTTGGGTATGAAACCCTCCACATCCAAGTAACATGGCATTAAGTGCCTCCTAAAGCTCTCAGGAATTCGATACCCTACATTAATTTATTTATAAATAAATAAACTGGCTATGCACTACTAGTAGTGACAATTACCAGAGAGACAGAGGGTCTCTGGAAGGGAAATGTTGTGAATCTACCTTTTACTCTGTGAACCTCCTCAGTACCTAGCATGACTAGAATAATCTTCCTCACGAATAGAAGAGACGGTGGAGAAATCATGGTACCTAACATAGAGTACAAACTTGGTCAAAGAAGAGTTGTTCTTACTCGTTAAATGTTAGGGTTTCATTCGTGACCCTCATCGAGCTGCATGTAACCATACGACTAGAGAAATTGGAATCCTGGCAAAACCTAAGCTTTCCATTGACAAGTATTACCTGCAATCAAAGAAAAAGTGCATTAGTAAATTCTTGAGAAAAATTGAAGGAAAGAGCCAACATTTTAGTACCTTAAGTGGAAAAAAGAGCTCACCTCTGAAGCTAGAGTAAGAAATCAAACTCGATAAAACTCCAACGCCACACCAGAATCCTTGTGGCCAGATGATGATGTAGTAGGGTTTGTAGGGTCGACGACTAAAGTTAGAATTAACATACATACACAATAAGGGTCCAACAACTACCCTTTGGCTATTAATGAAACTAAATTGAATGAAAATGAGCAATCAATCCAACTATGTGAAGAAGGGAAAACACACTGACCTACCGATGAACCCTTTTGTCGGATGGGGTTGCAGAGCCTCCGCATCGGCACAACATACAAATGATGGAATGAGGCCTACATATTGAAGTAGGTTATTCAAAAGACCAGCTCTCTTTTTTGCAGTCGTTGGATTGCCAACCACACAATCAATGGTGAAGAGGTGCACAACTGTCCATTCTACTAGTACACGTCTAGAAGAGTCCCGGAGGTTTGGGGTATAATTTAATTAATATACGAATTGAAAACGCAGTTAAACCCAACCTCCAATAGGATTACACGCATCTGTCACAAGTTCAACCAAGATGGCAACATTTAAGGCTACGAGATTTAAGTTCATTAAGTGGAGCAATCAACTGGGAGGGTTAAGGGGTTAGTGCATTAGGAAAGTAAATTACCATATTTATATATAGGTAATTAATTAGTTTTTGACATTTTATTTTATTTTATTTTTGTCATAGGGAGATGTTGCAAGTGGTATTAGAGCCTTCAAGTTTCCACACTGAGACCTCAATGGATGATCATAGTATAATAAAAGTAATTGTGATGCAGAGAAAGAATGCTGATTGTAACAACCCTCCCTTATCTGTTAAATTATTGTAAAGCTAAGCTGAGGAGAGCTAGCTATGATATCCCTTCTTTGTGGGTTAAACTATTTCAAACCTAAGCTGAGGAAAGCTAGGTATGATAAGTAATATGAAAAGAAAATATGTTATTAAATAAATTATTAAAATAAATCACCTGGAGGGTGGAGCACCAAGGGAGATGAGATTCTTGCCAAATCCCATTGAGGAATGGGATAAAGATGAATCTTTCATGATGAAGCTTCTAGATGTGATTCTAGATAAGCTTGGATGGATGGGAGATAAATATCCATAGAACATAAAAGCTTTGTGGAAGAGTAAGGCAAGATTTTATGAGGAAAAGTCTCATGGGAGATAACGACAAGCTTTTCCGAAAAAGGCCTAGGCAAATGGAAAAATCAATAAAAGTGAGACACTGCTAATGGAAACTAAATCATGAAAGAGGGTATTAAATACATAGTGCATTGATAAATTGAGGACAGTTGATCCTTGACAAGAACCTCAGTTCAGGGGGAATCATAGGTGATTCATGGTTGGGTGGTGGTGCTTCGCTCTCCAAGTAATGTTTTAGAGGGATTCATTTGTGTAAAATGTTCTGTATGATGTTTCTTTCCCTCTCTATCTAGATTTCATTTAGTTTAGGAAAGAAATTTCATGAGTTTGCTAGGCATGAATGAATGAATGAATTGTATATAATCATTATGTATGATTAGATTTGTCTATGTTAATGGCTTTTATGGGATTCCTTATATATATGCATGCAATAGTATGGCTCATTATTAATTGTGGTTAAGGCTTAACTAGATAATTATGGAACATATTATTTAGGTTAAGTGTCTGATGTTGTTCCTTTGACTACTCGTGCATACTCTATATGATAACCATATTAATATGACAAGTAAGTAGGGTGGTAGAGCTATGAATTATGTATGATGAAGGATTCCATTTTATGCATGTGGCTTTGACTATATCACAACAGTAGAAGCCTAGTAGGTAGTTTTTATTTTCCTAGGCGAGGGAGCTATCTTAATTAGTTACATTAAGTTGTTTGTGGGCTACCCCTGCATGGGTGTGTGAGACATCTACTGAATCTAACATCTGATCATTATCATGTTAGGGAATATAGGATACCTCTGATGTTAAGTGATACTCTTGGTTAGCTTGACATACATATTTGCCTATGTCCTGGATGTTTATGGAACTCATATGGAGAAAGGTTTCTAGTAATATTGTTTAGAATTTTCCCTACCATGCATATCTCAAGACTTACATACAATATAGCTGGTTTAACTATTCTTGTGTGTTGGCTAAATCTTACCTTCACTAATCTTTCTGTCTATGCTTGAGGTATGATTCATGACCAGGCTAGCATTAATAGACACAAGATAACTATTGCATATTAACCAGGAAGAAGTTGTGATTTAAGCTTGAGTACTGATCCAAAGAGTATGAAAAGGGTTCATTGCCTTCCTGATGTATTTTGAGTTAAGATATTGAGTATAGTAATCGAGACTATCACCGTGTATGCAATAATTGGTAAGTAGATAGTGATAACCACTGAAACTTAATTGTAAATAAAAGAAATTTTAAAATTATGGAGCCTAGGGCTAATTTATAGATATAGGGTGAATAGGTACGTTACAAATGGTATCAGAGCGCAAAGTTCAAACACTAAGGCCTATAGACCAATGCACCTTCGTAGTTTTTTCATTGACAGGTTGTAATTATAAATTCTTTTTAGGAAAGTAACCCAATTATCCCCAAAGACGAAAGTAGAATTGATGACTTAACATATGCATGGTAGGTTAATTGGATTAAGCCACCAAAAAAATATTCTAAATCAAATACATTCCATATATGTATTATGGATCGATTCTATGTGATACATTTTGAATGTATATATACATGAGGGTATAGATCACTAAAAATTAAGTGGAATAAATAGTCTCATTTGTATTATTGGAATATTAATATAAATGTAAAAATATTGGGGCATAAACATTAAGATTAACAATCAGTACATCAATCACCTATGGAATATTTTCACTTGGAACAATGACAGGTATCGATGTAGGGAAAAATGGGTGTACAGTAACGGTTCCTAAACATCAACTAAGCCAAGCCATAAGCTAAGAGAATGCTCCAAATACATAGTGCGAGTCATGGGAGGAGTCAATGGACAAAGAATGATTTCGCATAACATGTCAACGGGTGTTCAGAGTTTCACAAGTGCATATGCATCGATTCAGTTTTCTTATTCTCTATCGAGAACACTGTCTAAACACCAACCACTGTGACTTTATCTCCGGTCTAGTCCCACTTCTCTTGGATATTCTCGGCATTCAATTACATGCTGAGTATGGGGGATTGTATAAAAACTCCGACAAACATATCTGTTACAACGAGTCAAAGCATTGGAACCAACCAAGTGACCATTTAGTGTGGAAAATTTGTCGATCATGTGAATGCAAATAACGATGATTAATACCTGTGGCTTTTGGTTGTTGTGTGAAAAAATATAGGGATACTCATTTGTTTCTATCACTCCTTCTACCCTCTATTCCGTGTCACCTTCTGAAGCACCTACAATGCAATAGGGACCAAGGAGAAGCTTGTATATGTTGTGGCGCATCTGTTGGCCATAGAAAGAAGTGGTGCAAAAACAAAATTAATGTATTTGCTTGGAGAAATTAAAATACCAATGTGTGATTGAATTAGGAAATTTGAAATATTGGCTTTAGCCGCTTATTATTTATAAATTAGACTTTAGAATGTTAGAGAATACGTTGTCACAAATACGAATAACTATTTCTTTCACTTAGCAAAAAAACATATGTGAAGGTAGAATTTCTAGACTAAAGTGATAAAAGTGGGATTGGGTGTATATTTTATTAATTCATTGATGGATCATGATCCAACTATCTCAGCAACCAAAGCATGGTCCAATTAGAACGCGGTTATGCACAAATTATCTGTAATCATTTGATTTTATGGAGTAAAACACGTTAGTAAACACTGTTTCCTGTTTATGTTTGCTTTACCACAGGCGCGAAAGAAAAAAGGTGTGGATAATATCATTTGAGGCATTATCATCACGAATGAGATAGGGCATCATAAAAGGAATTGATAAGGATGTACGCTGGATAGTGGGTAGATTACCAAAAGAAAAAATCTCGACTGTTGTTTACAAGTTGTGATACTATTTCTGCGTTTAACTGTTTGCGTCCCAAGTAGGTGCCATGTTGGGGTGATCAGGCTCTCAGGGTAGGTGCTAAGTCAAGATGATCATTATCCTGAGTCGAATAAGGAGCTAGCATGTGAGGATGACAAATTTTAATTATAATCTCGGAAAAATGTAAGCCATAGGCTTTCTAGTCATGGAAACTAATGGGAAATTTGTAGAAAATCATTGTATCCCTTTTACATGTCGATCAAGTAGCTGCACTGTTCCATGAGGATTAAGAAAAGGTAGAGCTCATTGTTTCCTCTGTCAATCCAATGAATTAGAAGCATTATCCTTAGTCGGATTAATCTCTATCCAAGCGATCACCATAATCATGAACAAGGAAAGGAGGATAACGTTTATCCCAAACTTCCACCAAGTACTCTATTTTCCAAGGCATGGAGACTATTTATAAATTAGTGAGGAGGCTCGGTCTCTGTACATCTCATTGGGCTATGCACAAAGAAAATTTTAAGAACCACCCTAAATTTATTTGTATAATAAATGGGTGAATCCCCATGATACATAGGAAAAATGGGAGGTGGTTTTATCACTAATATAATATGTATATCTATCTATCTATCTATCTATCTATCTATATATATATATATATGGCAAATCTCTCACCAAATTACATTATTTTGTAAAGTCATGGCAAATATTTCATCATCATCATAAAAATCTTGTAAGAACTTGGAAAATCTTTCACTAAATAATAAAACATTGTGAAGTCTTGGTGAATGTTTTGTTAAAGTATGAAACCATATATGATAAT
>APFE031063706.1:0-18667 GCA_000404065.3 Pinus taeda
ACCAAGTGTTTTCCGATCTTACCTTAGGTCCAACGCTTGTTGTAGCAGTCCAGCCTTGCTGATCCAGATGAGCTTCTCCTTCACTTTAAGACCTGCATACACTAACAAAGCAAACGATTACATAACACCTGAATATTTCATAAAACAAAGCATATTCATCACATAGACCAAGGAGTACATGAAATAATTCAATAACAACAAATCATTGAGAAGAATGGACTTATTTGTATTAAGGAAACAAAAAAGGAACCATTACAACCTGAGCCTTGGTGTTGTGCAAGCTCCTCCCAGGGTCCAACAAGAGATTTCCTCTAATTTGACAAGCTCACCCACTCCCAATATGGCAACAAGGAAGGATAGTGATCTCTCCTCACAAGTCAACAATGGAAGTCCTAATTCCAGCAGCATTTACCCTTTAGAATGTTCAGCTTTCAACCTCCCCTCCTTTGGCCCAATGCCTGTATTTATAGTATTCTAGAGGAGGTTATTCAGTTCCCACATCAATGGGATACTCCCTCTTTTGGATGGGGTAGCTCCTCTCTTGATGGGATAAGCTCCTCTATCATAGGGATGCATGAACCATCTGGAGGCGCTCAATACACGTCAAACACTCTTCTAGAAGGCTCTATAAGTGACCACAAGTAACTTTTTAAAGATGAAACTCGCGCCTTTTGACCTTTACAGGGGTACGCACCCAACCTTTGGCTTACAGAGCATATAAGTACGCAGGTACATTATGTTTGGAGTGCGTACACACATGCAAGGTAGAGAGAACCTGCGTACCCAGAGATAAACATGTTTTTAAGTGACTTTCTCTCTTTTTGAAGTTTTGACATGAAGAGCAGAGGTATGAGGCTTGATAAGGAGGATAATATGACTATTGATGGAGCCATATTAACTGCAGATAGTCATGGTGACAAATTTTAGTGTAACAACCCTCTTTTTCAGCTCGGCACTGCGCACTTGACCAGTCTTGGGAGAATGAATTTTTGGAGGGTCAAATCAAGCCGATTTTGAAAACTAAAGGCAGATTTAGAAACTAGACAGGATAATCTTTTGTATGAGCTATCTTGGGCTCAATTTGGACATCGGGAAGATAGGAAAACATGGGTGTGATGATGGCGCTATGCACTTGACATTATGAGGGCACACTTGACATAGAGATGGCGCACTTGACAATTTTCCTAATTTTTCATTGTTCTTCTCCAAATTTGATTTTCACCTATGGGAAATCAAATTTTTACTGATATAATTGATATGGTAAATGAAATTATGGATTTTTACTATTACCTATGGTAAATACATTAGGTTAATAGTCTTCATCAAGTTAGGTGAATCAATTTCAATGTAATTAGGGATGAGTCACTTTGACCACCCTGCAGTCTAGCTATCAATTTATATTTTGGTGGAATTGCTCCTCTTCTCATGGATTCGACCCCTAAGGTTGGGAGGAGTTCATTTTGATGTAGATATCTTCCCTTTCTTCACTTTTTTCAGAGGTTGGACTCCATTGGATGTTGTACTAGTGATTCAAACTTTGGCATGGAATATATTGGATGGGTTGCAGCTATTTTGGTGGGATTCTTGTGGCATGGTATTTTGACATTGTTTCTTCTTCAGTTACATACGTGTGAATGTTTTTTATTTTCTATGATCCTTTCACTTCTAAATATGTTTGATTTTCAAGTATGATAAGCAGAATTCATCTCCTATGCTCTGTTTTGGGAAAATCATCATAATTTGTTTCATTTTTCAGTTTAAAAAGAATTCATGATTTCCATGCTCTTTTTAGCACCTCATCAGTCTAAACCATTCCATCAATATACTACAAAGTTTTAAAGTACTTGCCTACCTTGCACCATCAGATGTCTGCAATTCTGATTTTCTTTTGCCCTGACCTATTTCACTCTTTGACCTAATTCACTCATCGAGTGACTACCCCAATCAAATCAAATTAAAACCCTGAGCTACTATATCTAGCCTAAAACCCTAATCCATCCAGCCCTCTTGGCTGTGATCCTTTGGATAGAGCCCTCTCCAGCTTGGTAGGGATAGCTACCAAGTCAAAAGATTGGTTTTTGGTTACCTCAGTTGGACTCTTCCTCAGCCTTGGAGATCCAGAGGAGTGATAACATGATACATACCAATATTTGGGAGTGGATATTCTTATTGTAGCTGAATTTCATGTTGAATTCCCATTTTTGGTGCCAATCCCTTTGGCTATTGAAATACATCCCCATATTGATTGACCACATCAACCAATTCAGTTTTCAGCTTCACGTCACAACCTGCAAAGGATTCATGCTCTGTGTCATTCTTCTGCTTGATCATAAGGAGCACGAGATTCTTGTTGGAATTGACCAGTCACTTCATTTTCCCTACGCTTGCTAAAGACATATTAAGCTTTCTACCATGGACTCTCACAATATACTCCACTCCATCTTTGAACAAATGATATTTGTTCTCAAATCTATGGAAAACAACTTTCCGGCCATACAAATACGAGCTTCCCAACACAATTCCAGAAATATCCAATGGTAGTACATCTAATTCGACTTCATCAATGAAATTGGTTGTAATAGAAAACCTGAAAACACATTTCCTTGTGACCTGAAGATTTGCATCCTTGGTTATCCAACACAACATATACGGTTTATGATGAGGTACAGTTTCCAGATTCAAATTCTTGACCAAGTTTGTAGAAATTAAATTTTCCTGAGATCCACTGTCAAACAATGTATCAATCTTGGTGTGTTTGGAAATAACTTTGATATGGAATAACTCAATTTTGTTTTCTTCATTTGAAGCGTTGTTGGAGTTATGTGTTGCGCTAGTGCTTGCCACAAATTCCTCTTTTCTTTTTCTTGCCTCGACTTTTCCTTTAGTGACTGTGGCTACAATGTTTGTTTCATCACTTGAGGCGGAACCCAAGTCTTGTTGTACAACATTGTTTGTCTTCTGTTTCCTTTTATTGTTAAATTTCTTCGGTCTTAATTTAGGATGAAGCTTCTAGCAATGTGCTTCATCATGGCCCTCTTTGGAACAATTCTTGCACACGGGTTTCCCCCCTTCTTTCTTAATAGAAGCATTTTTATTCTGCTTTCCTTTAGATTTCTTTCCTTTTTCACCACTCCAGAATGGCTTCTTCTTACCTTCTACTTGTAAATTTTTCCCTCTTTCTTCGAGGTGTGTAGTTCAAACATAGACCTCATCAAGATTCATGGGATTAAACATAAGAATTGTGTGTCAAAGATAGCCATGCAAACCTACTATGTATTTCAACAAAGTATCTTGTGACTGCAAGTCTACTCTTAGCATAAGAGGTCTTCTCCTAAACTCATGAGTATACTCTTGCACATTTTGACCTTTTAACTGTTTGAAATTTTGTCAATTCATGATAGATTTTTTCATATGAGCTAAAGGGTAGAATTGTCTTTTTATAGCAGCAATGAAATCAGACCAATTAATAGAGATATTACCATGTTTTTTGATCTCATCTCGAGTCCTTGCTTCCCACCAAATGAGTGTTCACCCTCCATTCTCAATGAAGCCAACTGAATTTTGATATCATCCTATTAAAGGTTTTTAATTCTACAATACACCTCCAACTGACAAATCCAATTATCAATATTCTCTGCATTCACTTCGCCATTATACATGGGAAACTTGAATTTAGCATCTAGTTTAAGCAGAGGTGATTTTCCAGCTCCTTTTGAAGATTGATGATGAGTATGAGTAAGGTTTGTATTAGTGGAAGAGTGTGAATATGCTTGTGAAGAGGAAGATGAAGAATATGGTGGAGAGGGTGGAAGTTTGTCTCCATGTCCATTACCTCCTCCTGAAGAGCCTTCTCCTTTGGGAGGTTTGGAACTTTCTCCTTGTAACCTGTTTTTCCTCTCTTCATAGAGGACCTTCACCATCTATGTCACATGAAAGAAAGCCTTTACGAAGGTATTCTCATCTTCTGTCATATTTGTAGGTTCTCCTTTAGAGACATGATCTTTGGAGTATGGACTGCAACTCGAGGTTGAAGTGGTGTTGGAGATTGTGGCAACCTTGCTCTTCTTCCCCTTGACCCAAATTTAGGGCTTCCAAATAGATTTCCATCACCTGTTTTGAGTTTTAACCTTGTTAGCATGACATAAAACTAGCAAACAATACTCCTTAATTGTGCAAACAAATATAGTAAGAAAAAACCAGTGCTCTGATACAAACTTGATATGAAATCAGGCAGATTAGTAATGTTGTGCTAATTCCGCATTTAAAATCAAACCCAAGATGCTTATCACTTGCTTATCAAGTGCTTAAGGATTCACCATTTTTTCTTAATTAACTGATTCCCATGACAGTTTCTTATGTAAATTTTAGAAACAATTTAACATAAAACATATAATGAACAACATCAAAGAACATCAAAATACAACGCACAACACAGAGATTTGATGAGGAGTTTACCCCTCCTGGACTACATCTCCTTGATCCAGCTTCCAATGCTTGGGCCTCTCTATTATGCTCAAAATTACAACAAAAGTGTGTTTACAATGCTTAAATGCCTCTGAAACCTGTCTTAATGAGTTCAAAATAGACAAAACTACCAGAATTTACTCTTTTTTTGCACCTAATTTGGATAAGAACTGAAGAAGTGTTGATGCCCCGAAAATCGTTGCATCAACATCGGGGGATAACCACCTGGTCCGGACCTTAATACAACTCCTTTTCCGTTTGGGATGGTGGCTCCGACTGGATATAATGGGACCAGTTTCCCAGTAATGAATAAAAAGGGGTGAATGAATGATTGGTTTTCTAATAGGTGATAATGAATGGAGGACTTAATCTATAAGAGAAAACATAAATGACTAATTTATCCCGGAAAGCTTATATTCTTAAGTGCAACGTTTGGTAATCTATGTTCGTTAATACGCATATAGATGACACTATTCAATAAACAAAGACATTCATTTAAATAATAATTGCTTCGTCCAAATAGTTGAAGGAAGTAATTGATAAAACATTGTTACACTTCTTTTTTTATATTACTGATACATGTATGATTAGAAGAATAGCAAACTGTAAACATCCAGTAGTGGAAAGTATAAAGACTACTGTTAAAACACATGCATATATTCAATAATAGCAAGAATGATCAAACAACAATTCATATAAAAAGAATAAATTCAGACATAGATAATAGTACCATATGAGCTGCAAATCATTCCCAACACTAATCGCAATTTGAATTCCTTCTTCCGACTTAGAAATACTTTTAAATAAAGGCAGTAGTGCACATCCACATAAAAGCTTCGTTATCAAAATTTGGAATAATTGGTCCATTTTTTATAAAAGAATATGCCTGAAGTACAGTAGTGCAGCTTCAGGCTTAAGTCATATAAAAAAACTTACGACCCTTTCTAAATACATGAAAGGGTCTATAAATACTAAATTAAACTAACAAACTACAAAATTAAAATGCTATTAAATTGGTATTCTGATCTTGAATATCTTTCTCCCACAGCAATCTAATAATCGGCAGCATGATTCATCACTCTGACTGTTTTCCTTTTGTCCTGAGTTGGCATATCGCCAGCATCGGTTCAACTTCTTGAGGGCCGCTGAGACGAGAATTGATTTGAGCAGCATAGGTGGCATCATGTATATTGGGAATGATACACCCGATTACATCCGTTAGGCATTTGAGGGCGGCTCTCTAGCTATAAGGTTCTACTAGGAACAACCAATAGGTGTCCCAAGTTAAACTTTTAATTCATGTGATCAATCTCCCATTCTTTTCTAGCTCTTGGTAACATGATTGCTCCAATGTCTTGGCTGATAATAATTTACCTGGTGTACATTGAGAGATCATGTTAGATAAATAGAGAGTATTGTTAATCAAGTCAATCAAATTGTTCTTAGATAATTTTCATCTAGAAACCGCTCTCTCTGCTTTCATTAATTGGGACTACCACTCCATGAATAGAATTTCTTTATGAGATTCTAAGATTTTAGGCAAGTTTGTTGCCTGTCCCTCATTAGTGTCCTTCCAAGTAAGAAAATTCGTTAAAGGCTCATCGGATTGCTCTAAGTCTTGCCTGGCATCAACTGATTTATCTATTATAGATGTTGTTATGTCGCACAGAGGTTCAACTTGGGAAATTTTATGACACAACAATCTTATTTGTGTTATTAGTGCCTTATTAATCTGTATTGCCTCTGCTCTGAAATCGGCAGGTTGGGGAAGGCTCTTGAACTTTTCTACTTGAGCCGATAATTGAGCAATTTTCTCATCTTTTGATTTTTACCATCTGTTCATTCATTGCCTTCAACTTTGCTAATGCCTCCGATAATTCTTTCTGCCTCTGAATTGCTCCCGAATATGCCCTCTATTTCTCCTCATGCAACTGTTTGTTCAGTTGGTTATTTAATTGTTGCTGTGTGGACAGTTGTTGTTGTAGTTGTTCTACTTTCTGTTGTTCCTTCGATAGTTGTGTTTGTAGTGAAGCGATTGCCTGATCCCTTTCTTTCAAAAAATTGCTAACCTCTGATGCCTTATCCATGGTGGCTTCCGAATACGCACCAGCGTATTGGGATAACTTTGTCAGGTCATCGAAGGAGTCGAATTCTTCCTTCCACACTACCTTGGCTGTTACTGTTTTTTCAGGGAATAGGGAAGGTTGATCAATCCTTCTCCTTTTCCGTTGTCGCTTTATTTTAGCCCTGTGTTTTGGGCTATAGAAGACATCTAATGGAGCAATATCCTTCACCTACAAAATGATTTGATCCGAAGGATCCTTGGGAATTATTTCTAATTCTGTAGTCGGGGGTAGACCATTGGTTCCTTCGCTTGGAACCTATTTTGATGTTGTATCCTGTGTATCGGCTGCTTTGGATGTATCGGCATCCCTTGAGCTCTCAAGATTGCCAATAATTGTATTAAATTGTTGTCATTCCTGGAGCAATCTTGGGTCAATCTGAGTGTCGACATTCACCTCCTTGTTGCTCTGCTCCTGCTGCCTTTTCTGCTCCTCCTCACGTATTTTCTCCTGTTCTTTCCTTTGTGCTTCCTCTCTGTCTTTCCTCTGTGTTTCCTTTTGTTCTTTCCTCTTTGCTTCTTCTTGTTCTAACCTTTGAATTTCTTCCTGCTCTCTTCTTTGTACTTGCTCAAAAATTTCTGATGTAGCAGGAGGTTCGTTGGTAAGCTGTCGTTCAGGCTCGCTTGATTGTGTCATTAGCGCAGTGGATAACAAATCTAGAGGCAGACTTTGCAACCTCTGCTCTCTAAGTTTGTTAAATTCAACTAACCCGTCGTCATGGTATCTCATTTTAGCTATCGCTTGCGTCTGAAATATTGAGTTGGCCGAGGACAATAGGTCATCAAACTCATCTTCCTTATGTTCAAATTTAGTGAGTTTGGCCTGGTCTAGAACATTATAGACGACTTTTTTCGGATCAAAGCGTCTGTTAGGCAGAGTAGCGAGATTTAGTATATAATATTTTCTACCTCTTTCTCTACATGTTTATAATCATGCAGAGTACAGAAGCCACACCTTAGAGGAAAAGGAGGCCAGACTTCCTTCTTTGAATTTCTGAGAGTCTTTGTAGCCGATGCGGATGTAAGCGGATATGCTATCTCTCGAGCTAATAGTTTGTCTGGTATATACAAGGGGAGGATGTGAGGCCTAGCCTGACTACCAAAAACTCTTACATAAGTGAATTTTTCTTCTCCTAACCATGTTCCTAAGGCTATCAAGTCAATCTCTACTAGAGAGGAAATTTTAGGAGTGGGTTTATCAAAAATTGCATAGTAAATAGGTAGCATGAATCCATTGCAGACTTGATATAGGTGGTGTTTATAATGGGCTTTCCACAAATTCTGGTGGTAGATATGAATGGGCATGGGGTCCTGTGGAGTCCATCTCCACCCTAGCACAGGAAACTTGGAATTAAAACAGAGGGTGTCTAAAATGTAGGCACTAAAGTAAAATGGAGGGATGAATCTATCAATAACACGGGATTTGTTTCTGAAGTCAAGAATAGCTGTCACTAACTTATCCGATAATATATTCCCCCAATCCATGATTTCACTATTACATGCTGCTTCAATCAATGGTACCATCTCTATGGAAAATTTGGAGGAGTCATGCAACCCCCACATTCGACACATCATAGCTCCAACATAACAATAAGGAGAACATAAGGAATCGACGGAGTACTTACCCGAAGACTCGTGCTTGTGTTTCACCGGGTTCTGTCTCCACTCCCGTATAGGCTTTGACTCAGTTTCATTTTTGTCTCTAAACTTCTCCATGAATGCTTTATTATACTTCTTCTCTGGTTCGGGAAAATGGTACATTTGTCTTAAGTCATTGGGCTAAAATGAACCGAATACTCTCCCCTCAATAGTGCAGAATGTTCTGTTGGTAATTGGAATTTCTTCAATGGCCCATCTCACCACATCTGTATATGGAAGAATTTGCTCTCGAGCCGCTACCTTGTGCAGGTAGGAATCAACCAAATCTTTTAAAGTAGCATCAGATTTCCGGCTTGAGCCTGCTGTAGCTTGTACCGATGTTTGCCAAGGTTCCTCAGCTTCAACCAGGTTGTAAATGCTCTGCCAGGTAGTATTACCGAGACCAAGACATGTGGTATCCGAGATTAATTCTTTTTTGCTTGGTCCCAGATCGGCAGCGTGTTGTCTTGTTACCACAGAAGCTGAAGCTGTTCCAAATTTCTTAGATTTCTTCCCCATTTGGTATGAATTTGCTACTGCAAAGAAGCTCTGCACAAGAGATACAATGAACGTAATGCGGAGAATAGATGGCGAAAACCAAGTATGGAAGAATTATGCCAATCAATGAATAATGGAAGATTATCATAAGGCTCCCGCGGATAAAATCTCTAAAGGGATTTAGGCATAACTGCTCCATTAATTGGCCGTTTAAACCTGTCAATCATTTAAATGCTAATCATATCCTTTATTTGCCGAATAATCTATTTAAGTGTGGATTTGATTTTTTGGCGGTTGGGCGCAAGTGAATCACTATCAGGAAGAGAAAGGCTTTTAATAATAATTAATACAATATGCCGAAGCCATATCAATCCTTTTTGAAAGTCGCGCTTGGCTTTATCGCAATCGGCGATCAGAGGAAACCTTGAGCAGTTTTATTTAAGTTATTGTGGAATCCCCGATCGCCAATAGCGATATCGCTTCACTGGCATCGGGAGCTTTTAAGGAGAAGACGTTTCGTTGTATTCATATCTTATTCCTCGATTGCCGATAGTGATATTGCATCGGAGCAGTTAGAGGGGCCTTTTGTTATGATTGTTTATTTTCCCGATAGCCGATGGTTATTCATGCTTTGCGCATCGGGGAGAACCAATAGGTCTTTGTTATGCATCCTTTGTTATTGTGATATGCGATCTTGCGATCGCTTTATCACAATAATAAAGAATTATTCATTTTTATTTATAAGGCCGATTATTTATTAACTCAAAGGGTTTTATAATGTTTCGTTTGTTTCCGGACCTTTAGAGGAATGATAAGTTAATACCAATTTAATCTAAAAGGGACCCATTTCATATTATAGTTTTCTAAAGTAAAATTTTATGAAATGGGGGGTTGTTGTATAGCACAACAATTGGCGATTCGCTGGGAGAAATAGTTATCTCTGAGAAATATTGGAATATTTGAACTTTCTTTATATAGACATCTTATCAAAAAGGCAAATTCTAATATAACTAAGTATACATACATTCTGAATATAATAAAAGCTGTTTTTTGCTAATTTCTTCTCTTGTTAAAATTAAATACATTCTAAGCTTTAAATTGGCCTCTATTAGTTGATAATGATAAAACAAAACACCTTTCCAACTTAGCCTTTTTGATTGACTCCTTTGTCATAGGTAGAGCCTCTGCTGCCAGCAAATGTTCATAGTTTCGACAGGGATACCTTTTAACCATTTGATTGTCCATGATCCCTCCCATCTCAGAGTATGATTAAAAGAATGAATTCAAAATATGTCTTCATATTTTGTATTTATTTTCTTTTCGATTATTTTGTAAGATAAAAAGCCATTGACCTGGTTTGGTAGCCAGCTGATTGTCAATGCCATTCACTGGTTGTAATCTAATCGAACAAGTTGGCTCGTGATGAGACCCCTTGTCTTATGCTTATAAACCATTACCCTGTTTTGGTATGCAGTGTTGGTAATGTCGGTTAGACTATTCCCCAATGATCATGGTAAGCAGGCTTGTGATAAGACCCCTTATCTTTATATCAGATATTTTAGAATTTCACTCTGAGTAATCATAAACTTGGATGAATGGGATGGACAATTTTTTCCTTAAGAGATGATGGATGACAAGGTAAGAGTTCAAGATGCTAAGACTGAATCAGTTTTTGTTTTGATATTGATAACCCTTTTGTGGCCAGTTTGAAAACATTAAAATGATTTACAGTAGTTCTAAATCTTGAGAAGATTTCAGAAAAACAAAATGGGGTTTTCAGAATGTGGATATACCTAATTTCCTGGAAATTGTCCCTTTTGTTTAAGGCTTCTATTTTCAAAAGTAAATATTAAAAGTACTTCTTTCGAGCAACTTTTCAATATAGAAAAGGCCAATAGAAGCTATTTTACAGCTTTATTTCCTAATGGTCCTAGAAACTTAAAAATCCTACTGAAATTAAAAGAGAAGGGGTTACCTCCTCAATTGAAGAATTTCTTTAAGATGAGGCCATTAACAGGAAGAGAGTCCCTCTTTCCTAGTAGATCTTGTAATATGAATGTCAAATGGCCTATCTTCTCGCTGATCTGAAATGGTCCAAGCCACATCTTTTGGAACTTGGTGTGTTTACCTTTATCCTCATGGGCTTTATCCCATTTCAGAACTAGATCACCAACCTGCAATTGTTTAGAACTAGACGAAGTTGAATCAAATGATGACTTGATTATCTACTGATGTTTAGCATGAGTAATTTTGGCTTTTCTCTTTCCTCTTCTAATTTTAAAATTTGATCATATCTGAGTTGGATAGAAGAAGAGGGGCTTTCTTTAATAAACTGAACTAGGGCTAGAGAAGGAAGCATTAAATTGGTTGGTAGTACTGCTTCTTTACCATATACAAGATTGAATGGAGAAGTACCTATGGAGGCCTTCTGCGTTATTCTATCAGCCCATAGTGCGAATATTAAAGATTTGTGCCAGTTTTTATGATTTTGTTCAATAGTTCGCTTAATGATTTTGAGTAGGTTTTTATTGGTAGACTCTGCTAGACCATTACCCTGGGGATAGTAATTTGGAGAATATTTCAATTTAAATCCTCTTTTAATAGCGAACTCAAACATGGAATTTCCAGAGAAATAAGATGCATTATAAAAAACAAGAGCATTTGGGACACCAAACCTGGTAATGATGAATTGATCTATAAATTCTATAATTCCTTAAGAGCTTGTTGTCTTTAACGGAATTGCTTCAACCCACTTGGTAAAGTAATCAGTAGCAGTAAGGATATACTTATGTTGTTTGGAGGACTATGGAGTTATTTCCCCAATGATATCTAATCCCCATTGTTTAAAAGGTTGATCAATGTTGACTGGTTGCAAAGGGAAAGCTGGTTTTCTTTGTCTTCCACTGGAGATTTGACAACTTCGGCATTTCCTTACATATTCGTGAGTATCTTTGAATAAGGTGGGCCAATAACATCCAGCATGAATGATTTTATGAGCTGTTGTTCCAGCTCCAAAATGTCCTCCGACTGGTCCATCGTGTAGCTCCTGCAAAACCTTTTGTGCTTCAAGTTTTTCCAAGCATCTTAATAAAACTGAATCATACTTTTGCCTAAAAAGTACATCATCAATGATTATGAAGTTTTTTACCTTTAATCTAATGGCCCGTTTTTTTTTATAAGAAAGATTAGGAGGTGCATATCCATTTTTCAAATAAAATATTAAATCTACATATTGAGATTCAGAATTGGTAATACTTATCTGGTTGATTTCTTCAATATGTTCTATATCACCTGATTCCGAAATGTTGGATGTTCCTGCTAATAACCTGCAAAAACCTTGGCCTCTAACAATCTTTGCTGGCTTGATTTCCAAGTCATACTCTTGAAGTGTTGTAACCCAATTTGCCCTTTTCTCACCTAATTCCCTTTGGATCAGTAATTGCCTTACTGCAGAAAAAGGAACTATAACTTTTGTATGAGCTTTTAAAAGGAAGGGTCTATAGTGTTTGATAGCTTTATACACAGCAAAGGCTTGTTTTTCAACTTCGGAGTAATTTAGTTCTGTACCCTGAAAATTTGAAATAAAAAATGAAATCGGTGCTTCCAAGTTGTGATCATTAATATGAGTGAGTACCGCTGCATAAGATGAATCAGACGCGATAGTGTACAATATGAAATGATTAGAAAAATTAGGAGTGTTTAAAGCGGGGCCATTGATTATTTATTGTTTGATTAAATCAAATGCTTCCTTTTCCGCAGATCCCCATTTAAACACTGAATTTTTCTTAATCATGGTTTGTAATGGTAAAATGATGTGAGAAAAATTGGGAACAAATCTTTTGACAAAGTTGATCTGACCTAAAAATGACTGCATGGATTTTTTGTTACAAGGAAATGGGATTTCAAAAATTTCTTTAATCCTGTCGGCATCAATATAAATACCATCTTTGGAAACGATAAAGCCCAAGAAATTTCCTTGATTTAGAGCAAAGAAGGATTTTTTGGGATTGAGTGAAATACCATACCTTCTACAGCATTCAAAGATTTGATTGAAATCATGTAAATGGTTGGATCTATTTTTATAAAATACAATGATGTCATCTAAATAGATGATTACTATTTTGTTGATCAATCCTTTGAAGGCTATATCCATTGCTCTTTGGAATGTAGCTCCTGCTTTAATAAGTCCAAAAGGAATTTTCTGATAAACGTAAGTACCCCATTTTGTTCTGAAAGTAGTCTTGAGTCTGTCATCAGGGTGGACCAAAATTTGGTTGTATCCTAAAAAACCATCTAAAAAGGACATTAGCCCAGAACCTGCTACTGAATGGAGTATCTGCTCCATGGTAGGTAATGGGAAATTATCTTTTTGGCTCGCCTTGTTCAGATTGCTGAAATCTATACAAATCCTGATGTCTCCATTTTTCTTCCTAGCAGACACCATATTGGAGACCCAGTTTGAGTGTCGAACAGGAAAAATAATCTTAGCTTTCAAGATTTTATTGAGTTTTGATTTTATCTGACTCTCTAAGTTGGGATGTATTTTCCTCAGTTTTTGTTGAACTGGTTTTTGTTCAGAAAGCATTGGAATGGTATGTTGGATGATTGATGTATCATATGTTTTTAAGTCATCATACTTCCAAGCGAAGACATGTTTATTTTTCCTTAATAATCTAATAAATGATAACCCTTCTTCCATAGAAAGCCCTAGTCCTAAATTGATACTGTGAGGATTCTGCTTAGTACCGAGATTTATCAATTCAAATCTTAAGTTAGAACTTTGGAGTTTTGAATTGGTTACCTGTTTAAATCTATCTTTAATGTCGTAGAGATCTTTGAGTTTAACCACAGGTTTTGGTATTGAGTTTTCCTCAGGCTTTTCTTTCATTTGAAGATCATGATCGCTTTCATCAATGATCTGATCATTGTAGGACTTGTCGGAAGTTAAGAAATGTAAGATGTCTTCATCGTGATTGAACACTCGCCAATTTTGGTGACATTGTCAGGAATCGATGGCCTAAAAATCAACTCTACTGAAAATCTATCTTGGCTATAATCTTCAGAAGGTAGGAGTTTAGAAGCAACATTGTCCAACAAGTCAGTTGCTACATTCTGGGATCTGGGAATAGGTGAAATATTGAATGCTAAAAAGTGAGATATAAGTTCCTGGACTAAGGACTGATAGTGCTTGAGGTGATTAGAGAGACAATGGATTGTATTTTGCACTTGTTTTATGACAATCTCTGAATCGCCAAACACTTTCAAATATTGAACTTTCAGGCCAATAACTTTATATAGTCCTTGAAGCAAGGCCTCATACTCAGCCGTGTTATTCGTGCATTCAAATTCCAACCTACAAGAGAGCATCTTTTTTTCTCCCTCGGGGCTAACTAAAATACACCTTGCTCCTGATCCTTCACTGGATTTAGATCCGTCAAAATATAAAGACCAAAATAAAGAATTATCAACAATTTTATTTACAGTGTTCTCAACAACATTAACACATCTTGATCTATCGGTTTGTGAAAATTTTTCGATTTGGGATGTGAAATTGTTTACTGAGAAAGGATATGGTTGGGCAATATAATTGCCAAAGAATGATTCAGAAGAGTAATTCCCCAAAATATTATTGTTAAATGCTATTGGTTGATTCTCCTGTTCGAATTCTGTGACAGTATGGGTCATGTGTTTCTCCCGATTGATTTTTATTTGATTTGGCTTTCCCTTATAGGGTAGCCACATATGGGACCAACCGGTAGAAATATACCCATGGAGCTTCTCAGACCAATCCCTGCTCAAGATTAAACCATAAAACTCAGGTATATCAGCAATTAAGAGATCAATTCTTTGAACTACTTGTGGATCAGCCGATAACCTGATAGTCACAGAGTTTATTTCCCCTAAGACCTAGACTTTGGTTCTATCTAACTGCAAAATGTGAATTGAAGACTTTTGGGGTTCTATGTTCAGTTTAGAACAAACTGAAGTTGGCATTATATTAGAGGATGCCCCTAAGTCAATCAAATAGTTGTGTAGATTTCGATTATAGATTTCGTAGGTTAAGAGGAAAGGGGGGGTATGGGAATTTGATCTGTCTCCAATTAGAATTGTATCAGTAGCCTCAACTCTACTAGAAGGTGGTTGTCCTGAATCATTTGCAGCTTTAGCACTAGGAAGAGGTGAAGAAGGAACAACATTTAGTTCCTTAAGAAGCAATTTTTGCTGATGTTTTAATTTGCTAAGTTCAAACATGGTGATGTTTGCCTTAGTTTTCTTCATATCATCAACAATATTGTAATCCATTGAATCCGACACTACCAATGTCTTGGATGTTGAATGTATATTTGAGGATGATGGTTGGTTTTGAGGCACTGTTGCAGCCGGCTTCTTGTGGGTACCTTTTCCTTTATAGTAGTAGTACCTGCACTCCTTTTCTTTGAACTTGCCTAGACAAGTTCAGGGGCACTTTTACTCCTAGTAGTCACAGGAAAAGCTTCTTGTTCATTTTCTGTATCGGGGTTAGGCAATATGAAGTCCCACATTCCATGGCATTCAACAACTTCCCCTTCTTCGAATTCATCAGATGGTGAAATTGTTTCATCTTCTTCTTCGTCTTCAGGGTCTGAATCTACATTAGATATAACATTTGGTGGTTTTGACTCAGGTTTCTTAAAATTCCTATATGGTTTCTTTATTGAAGTTTCTGCTACTTTCTTTTTAATTTCAACCATTTCATTTGAAATTGTTTTGAGGACCTTTTGTAGACCCTCCATATCGTATGGATCTTTGGGGGTTTTCTTCTTTGAATCATCCTTGAAAGAAACTCTTTTGGATTTCCTATCTTTGAGAGTAGCTTTCTTTTCCAAAGCGATAATACATTTTTCCACAGTGAGGGCTTCTTTCATGTTTTCAGCCAAAGTTGGTTTCCCAGCCCTATCTATAAAAATGGCTATATTTGAAGGTAAGGCTGTGATGTACCACTCGCTTTTGATTTTCTCACTCGGCTTGGAATTGGTAGGGATTTTATTCAAGATCTTATTGAATCGAGAGTTAAACTCCTTAATTGGTTCTCTAGATTCAATCCTTAGATTTCAAAGATCATTAATCAGTGTCACCAAGGATCTATCATCGCCATATTTGGTAAGAAACTTCTCTTGAAAGATGTTCCAACTGGTAATGGATCCAGATGGCAAGGAAAAATACCAAGACCCAGCTGATCCTTGTAAAGTGTAGGGGAAAAGCCTAACTACAACATCTTCTTCTGTTACTCCTTTTAGATTAACTGACAACATGAAATTAAGAAAAATCCCTGTTGATGACATCATTTGTGATGTCGAATTTGGCATTAAGAACCTTCTGGATAGGATTAAAGACACAATTAGGCAAGATTGTGCTGTGGCCCTAAGGAGGGCTAAGCCTCCCCGTAGCAATATCAGCAAGACTGAGTTTGAGGCTTTGAAGGCCTTGAACAGGAATCGGGAAATCGTGGTCTTGAAAGCTGATAAAGGTGGGGCTGCCGTCATTATGGATAGGAGTGATTACAGAAATAAGATGCTCGATCATCTATGTAATAGTGGAAGTTACAAGAAGCTTTTGAAGAATCCCCTTAAGAAGGTATCCAGAGCAGTCACTCTTGCAATAAAATCTTGCAATTCCACTATTCCTCTATCCCAGAAGCTTATTGAGGGAAACCCCATTGCTCCTAGGATTTATGGCCTTCCGAAGGTCCATAAGGAAGGGGTCCCCTTGAGACCCATTATCAACACCATAGGTGGTCCAACTTACCTCCTAGCCAAGTTCCTTGCCGCTAAATTGAGGCCCTTGGTTGGTCATACTGAGTCCTTCGTCAAAGACTCAGCTTCCTTTATTGATGATCTAAAAAGGGTTAAGCTGGAGCCCGAGGACATTCTGGTAAGTTTCGACGTGGTCTCTCTTTACACCTGTATTCCTATCAATGAGGCCATGAAGGTGATTTACAAGCTCACCGACCATGATACGGCGAAATTGGTTGAGTTGTGCCTTACCTCCACCTTTTTCAGCTTCGAAGGAGAATTCTATGAGTAGACTTGTGGGGTTGCCATGGGCTCCCCCTTGTCCCCGGTTGTCGCTAATCTATTTATGGAGGATTTTGAGTCTAAAGCTTTGGCCTCTTCTCGTCTCCTGCCAAAGCTTTGGAAAAGATTCGTTGATGACACTGGTGTTGTCTGGCCTCATGGTCCTGATGAGCTGGATCATTTCTTCAATCATCTTAATAACCAGTCTGCCGCCATAAAATTCACGATGGAAAAAGAAGACAATGGTTGTCTTCCGTTCTTGGATGTTCTCATTTCTAAGAAAGCGGATGGTTCTTTCTCTCATCAAGTGTTTAGGAAGAAGACGCATACTGAGAAATACTTGCATGCTTCTTCCCATCATTTCCTAGCTCAAAATATTGGTGTTCTAAGCACTCTTGCCACTCGTGTTGTTAGAATCTCTGATGAAGAGAGCTTGGAAAAGGAGAAAGCTCATCTCCTAGATGTCTTTGTGAAGAATGGTTACGATAGACACCTAGGTCAAAAGGCCTTCCTCAAGGCTAAGAAGGAGCCGTCAATCCGTAGGGATCCTAAGGATCGTGTCATGGGAGTTAACCTTCCTTATATCCAGGGGACCACGGATAGGATTGTGAGGATTCTGAGAAAGTTTGATGTGCCCGCAACCTTTAGACCTCTTGATACTATCTGTAGCTCCCTCAGATCTATAAAAGATCCTATTGACTCTAAAGACATGAAGGGCGTCTATGTCATCCCTTGTTCTTGCGGGATTCCATATATTGGTGAAACAGGTCGCTCTATCAATCAAAGGATTAGTGAGCATTCAGCGGACTTGAGGCATGAGAGGACCAAATCCTCAGCCCTTGCGGAACATGCCGAGAAGACGATGCATCATGTATGTGTCGAAGAGGCTCAAGTCATTGCTAGAGTTGCTCAGTTTCACCATCGCAAGTTTAGGGAGGCCCTGGAGATTGAAAAAAGGCCGAATAATCTTAATAGGGATGATGGCTGGAAGATCAGCAGCTGCTGGGTCCCAGCCCTGTCTTCCTAGCCTCCGCAGTCCCTTCTTGGTAAGATCTCTGGGTTTCTTGTTTCCCCTCCTTAAGAGTTGTTTTCCTTTGGGTTTGTTGTATCCTTTTCTCAATCTATTCGTGTTTTGATTTGTTCTCCTTTTAATTTTTGTCCTTATGGTTTGATGTAATCCCATCTATTTCCCTGTTTATTCGAAGATTTTTTAATGGGAATTTTTAACTTAATATGTTTTAAAGTAATTATACTAACCTTAGTATGGATGGTATTTAATTTAGCTTTCGATTAGCCTCAGTTTTTTAACAGCTTAATGCTATGTTTAAAGATATATTTACAATTAATGAATATACTAAAATATACATTCTCGTAACTATTCAATATTAATTTTCCATTTATTCATTTAATTAAAAAAATTATTTAATTCTAAGTTAATTTAAACTAGCCTTAATAAATAAAATATAGTAAAAATTGTTTTATTATATATATTAATTATGCGCGAGAGAGCGAGTGTGAGGGAGAGAGAGTGAGTGTGAGATTGGGATGCACTTTTTGAAAAAATACTAATTAGATGAGTATATATATATATATTATAGTATATATATTATATATATATATATATATATATTTATATTTATTTTATTTATCATTAATAATTATTATGAGAATGATCATATATTGAAAATATTAATTTCTTATATACGTATATATTTAGGATTGGAGTATATTTTATATATATAGATTTATATATTTATATATAGGTATATATAATATTTTAAATAATTAAAGGGTTTAGTTTGTTAACTAAACCATTGATCCAATCTATTTTTTAGTAAATATATTTTTTCTAGTGATTTATATAAAAGATTTAATAACTTAACATGAAATA
>APFE031063709.1:0-20737 GCA_000404065.3 Pinus taeda
AGCTGTGCAACTATTTTACTTACCCCAAAGTGACTTGATATTAGAGAAGTGTGTGCTTCTCGAATTATCTTTACTCTTTCAGTTTGTGGAATGCATAGCTTCCCACAATGATATAGGAGTTGGTCCTTTACATGATAATCTAGTTCTTCTACTCATTTGCCTTGACTTAAAGTTGCATATACATCTTTTAAATCTATATCTTGAGCATATTGTTCAATGTAGCTCTCATGTAACACAGAATTATGCTTGAGTATAGTAGATGCATTTATAATGTGTCTATATAACATATCTGCAACTTTATTGTGTATGCCCTTTTTATATCTGATGACTAAATGAAACTGTTGTAGAAAACCCATCCATCGATAGTGCCTTGATTGCTGCAACTTAGTTTGGGAGTGTAGGTATTGAAGTGGTTGATGATCAATATGTATTATTGTCTCGTTTCCCATTAAGTAATGTTTCCACTTTTTCACACTCTGTACTAATGCATACAATTCTTTATCATATGTAAGATAGTTAACTACTGCGGAATTAAATGTATCAGAATAATAACATATGGGTTTACCGTGCTGTGTCAACACTGCTCCCATGGCATAGTCACTGGCATCCGTTTGGATCTCAAATGGTCTTTGAAGATCAGGTAGTGCTAGTATAGGTGTTGTACTAATCTTTTCTTTCAAGGTGTCAAAGGCTTTCTGCTGTTTGCCTCCCCACTGAAACACCTTTTTCAATCCTGTTAAAGCATGTAAGGCAGCTTCAATTAAGGAAAAGTTAGAAATGAACTTTCTCCAATATTTTCTACTCCTAAGAAGCTTCTAGCTTCTGTAGCAGATTTGGGTTTAGGCCAGTTCACAATGACTGCCACTTTAGAGGGATCTATCTTCAATTCACCACCCCCTATTATATGTCCCAAGTAATTCAGAGATGTTTTGCCAAATTCACATTTTGAGAGTTTAACATAAATTTGTTCTCTTTTCAAAACATCTAGTGTCTGCTTAACATGCTTTAAATGTTCTTCCCATGTTTTGCTAAATATCATAATGTCATCTAGATACACAATAACAAAATCATCAAGAAAAGGTCTGAGTACATCATTCGTTAATCTCATGAAAGTAGAAGGAGCATTAGTTAAGCCAAAAGGCATAACCAACCACTCATACAATCCCTGCTTTGTTTGAAAGCAGTCTTCCATGCATCTTGTTCTGCCACTTTGACCTGATGATATCCACTATGCAAGTCTAGTTTGGAAAAATAAATAGCTTCTTTCAATTGATCTAACAGATCATCTATGCGTGGAAGGGGATAAAGACTTTTGATTGTTATATTATTCAGTGCTCAATAATCAATGCACATTCTCCACAAGCCAACTTTCTTTCTCACCAAAATGATTAGTGACCCACATGGTGATGTGCTAGGTCTGATGAACCCCTTCTCGAGCAACTCTTGCACCTTCTTCTTGATTTCTGCATTCTCTAAAGTGGACAACCTGTACATTCCAATGTTAGGCAATGGAGCATCTTGTTGCAAAATAATATCATGCACTATTTCCTTTTTCGGTGGCAGACCTTTAGGTTCTTGAAACAAGATATCATATTATGAAACAACCTTTTCTAGATCAGATTACTGTTTAGCATTATAGCCCTCAAATACATTGGTTTTATCAGGTTTCTTTTCCTTTACAACCATTAGTAAGAATTGTTTGCAGGAATTTATCATTCGTTTCATCTACCCTGAGTTTATGAGAGTATAATTATTCTTGAGCTTATGAGCTCTTACAATGCATTCAACTCCATCTTTAACAAGTAGATACTTGTTCTCATCTTTATATAAGATAGCTTTTCTGTCATACAAGTAAGGACTTCCTAAAACAATTCCACATATATCCAAAAGAATTATGTCTAACTCAACCTCATCTACAAATGCTAACCTAAAAGAAAACTTATGTTTGCATTTTCTAGTCACTTGTAGTTGTGCTTTATCATTTAACCATCCTAATGGGTATGGTTTCTTGTGAGGCGTAGTCACTAATCCCAACTTCTTTATAATTGCTTGAGAAATTAAATTTACTTGTGAGATACTATCAAACAAATTATCAATCTTTTGATGTTTGGAAATAACTCAAATATGGAAAAGTTCATGTCTTTTTCTCTAATTTTCTTCATCAATAGTAGATTGTGCAAAATTACTAGTAGATGCTTCAGAATTCTTACCTTTTATACCTATGGATGCAATAGTTGTTTCATATCCTAAGTCTGACCCCAAATCTTTCTAAATAGCTGCAGCAGTCTTCTTCTTCTTGCACTCGAACTTCTTAGGTCTCAGCTCTAGATGCAGAATCCAATTGTGCTCATCATCATGCCCATCCTTCTTACAGTGAGAGCATGAAGACTTGCCCTTTTTGTGCAGTGTTAGCCTTCCTTGATTTCCATTTCTGCTTTCTTTTCTCCTTATTCTTGCTTGCAGTGGGTTGGGATGATCCCCCATATTCTGGACTTCCATTCTTTCCTCTAGCTTCTAGATGAGTAGCTTGTACAGATACCTCATCTATACTAGTGGTATTAAACATGAGGATAGTGTGCCTCATGTAGCTGTGTAGACCACCAATGTAATTTAACAGAGCCTTAGGTGAGTCTAATGAGATTCCTAGAATCAATGCTCTCTTCCTAAATTCTTGGGTTGTACACTTTTCCCTTTCAACTATCGAAGAGTTTGCCAGCTCATCATGGCTTGCTGCATGTAGGCTAATGGATAAAACTTCTTTTTTATTGTAGAAAAAAATTCACCCCAGACATAAATAGTCTTGCCATGTCTCTTTAGGTTAGCTTGGGTCCTGCCTTCCCACCAAACCAAAGCAGTGCCTCCAAGGCATAGGCTTGCTAGCTAAATCTTTCTCTTGTCTGAATCAATACTCTGCACTCTGCAATAAACATCAATATGTCTAATCCAATTATCCAGCTTTTCCGCATTCAACTCTCTATCATATATAGGTAAATCAAATTTAACATCTAGTTTAATCAAAGATTCCTTCTTTTTATGTTCAGGGCTATTAGGAGGTGTGAGAAAGCTTTCTTCTTTCCCTTTGCCTTTTGAGTGGTCATGGAGGAGAGACTCATATTCTCCTTTGTCTTGTTTGGAGCTCGATGAATCTTCATCCTTATGTTTTTTAAAGTCCTTATACATTTCCTCTACCATGGACTTTATGGCTAGGAAACTATCTATGAATTGAGGGTTTGGCCCCATAGAACCTTCCTCTGACATTGTCTTCTGAGAATAGACTCTCCCAATTTTAGGATTAGTTTTGACCAACTCTCCTTCTCCTAATTTGAGCTTTGATCTAGTTAGCATTCAATAGCCATAACCAACACAAGCTTGTTTAACCTTAATAACCTCGTGATCTGATACCACTTGATCTGAAAATCACTTGTGTGTGATCTCATTTAATGAATTAATGAATGAAGGTATTACAGACTCATGTGCTGGTGGGTGTCTATGTTATCTTAGGCAACAGATCGATAAGATTGCAAAATACACAGACAATGGAAAATGGAAAACAGTAAGAGAAACGTAGTAAGCAAAATGCAAGAACACAACAAATTAATAAGGAGTTCACCCAATCCTCCTGTGTTACGTATTCGGTCCAACTTTTAGTGGTGGCCTTCTTTTATTGTGTCTTTAAATAGAGCTTTTACAATGAGGAGCTCAAATTGAGTCTCTTGAAACATATGGTGCTTAATAGGGTGGTTCTTGGATTCCCCAAGCCACTAGAGTGCACAGACTCTTCCTTACTAAGTCTCGACCTCATTGGTCTTAATGTGATGAGTCCAATTTGGTACTCAATTCTTGACATATATCCTCACAGGGATTGCTTGAACCTCTCAAGCCTGGTTCTATCTGCTCGATGCTTCCTTAACTGCAGGTCAACTCGACTCTCTGCTTCTTGCTTCACTATTCTTCTTCTTCCTTTCTCTGTCCTCCTTGTTCTGCTCTCCGTCTGTTCATGGCTTAAAGCCAATTTGTCTCATGACTATTCATTTCCTCTTCCGCCTCCTCGGATTGCCTACTACTGTTTGCTTGGAGTTCCCTACCTCTGCATCATCGCCACTATGTAACGTTTCATAGGGAAGTGGCCATTTGTCCTCTCACGAACTATGCCACCTCTTCCTCAAACAATTTGGTATTTCGGTTACTCTGTGTAATGATTCATCCGCCAACTCAGCGGTCAAATCAGACTTCATACTTTTATATGTTGCAACTTAATTCTCCCTCCAGATCCGATTTTCGATTGGGTGCAATCTCCGTTGTTAGATCTGGAGCCCCCAGATCCTACGGTGTTCGCTCTTATCGCGTGGTTGACTTGCTCAAACGTTAGCCCATGATGAGAGGCGGTTTTCTCTCTCATCTGCCGGACATGCATTGTTCGTTGTATGGCATTGCAGGGTCTCCTGACAATTCCACTTACCGCCCAAAATGCCTTCGATATTCCACCGGTTTTGGAGTACGGGACCTGCTTTTCACTTTAGCGCTTTTCCCACAGTTTTCTAGCTTTCCTTGTGACCGAGCACTCAGGGCCTTTCCATTTCGAGGGGTTTTGCCTAGCGATGTGTGATTAACGCTTAGCTAATCGCGCATTAGAAACGACCTTCGTTTTCTGATCCGGACTTCCTAACTGCCAGTTTGCGCCACTACACGGTCTCCATGGGCCTTGATCAATGCGCTTTGACCGAGGTCCTTGTCGTTCCTTGCTGGCTACAAACTGTCACTGTCCAGAGGTCTTCCTGATAGCTCATTGTCCACAAATGTTTGAAGTCTATCCTGATTTGATACAGTCATAGAACTCTAATAATTTTTCATGGTTCCAATTCGGATCATTACGGGGAATGTCTGCAACCACTATGTCCATCACTAGACTTTTAGTAGGGATTTGGGCTAAAGTAAAACATAGGTCTTTGATAAGACCTAGGCATTTGACTTTACTGGAATGAAAGGAGTACAAGTTTTTGTAGGGTCTAGTAATGTCAAGTCCTAATTTCTCCATCACATCTTTAGGAATTAAAGTTTGGGATGCACTCGAATCTAGCATAACATTATGGAGAATCTTGTCATGAATATTCAGGCTAACATAGAATGGAGGAACTCCTTCCTGTGGTTTTCCTTCTACTTCTGGCCCAAATAAGAGTTCAGGTTGGCAATCATTCAAATTTAAAGAGTTAATGTTTTCCCCAATGTTTAAAGCTTTCATTACTTGGGGTCTATACATGTTTTTGTTCATTAACGCTATGAGAGGAATAAGGATTTTCAATTTTGCCAGTTCATTCTCAATATTAAAAATGTTTGATTTTTACTTAAGTTAGGAGGTTCAACTTGCTATGTAACCTGTTTGAGTAGTTTTAGAAACATTGTTAACAACCTTTTTGACAGGGATTTCTACCTTTTTCTTACCTGAATTATCCACAATTTTCTTAGGAAGAACATCTGTGGTTTTTCTAAGTTCATTTTCAGATGGCTTCTTATCAGGTTGTTAAGAGATTTTGACATTGAGACTATCTGAATTATTTTTTCTTCTAAGGTTGTATTGCCTATGGACTTCCATTATGGCATTTTAAAACCCTTGTTTGTATTCATCTGGCTCTTCAGAATACAATTCAGTCTAGCTATGATAAAATGTTCCTGCTCCTCTTGAGTGAGGAAAACTATTTCATAATCATTTATTCCCAACAAATTTATTTGATTATCATACAAATATTCCACAATATTCCCCTCATCATCTATGTAATTTTCCTAAAAAAGAGATCGAACCTACTGGTCTAGACCCTTTTGTTCTCTTTGTTTAATTTGGGGAACATTCCTTCTAAAGTTTTGGTTTCTAGTTTGAGGGGCATTTTGGTTTTCTCTTGCTTGAGTTTGGTCATTAATGTTCACTCTTTGCATCATTTTATTCACTACTATGACTAAGTTATCAATCTTATGATCAACAACAGAAGTAGAAGATTCTTCTTTTACGTTAACCCTGCATTCAGACTTTAGTTTGGCTTTTTTGGCCAGGATGTTAGCTTCAAATTTAATTCCATTTGCTTGCATTTCTTCCAAAGTTGTCGGGTCTCTCTCTCTAAGTTGATATTCCATGTCTACATCGAAACCAATTGGAAAATCAATCAGGCTAGGGGAGGGCTTGATGGCTTGTGGAATGGCATTGTAAACAATATTAAACCGTTCAAAATATTCTTCCACACTTTAATTTGGTTTTCTTTTCAATCTTTTATATTCATTTAGGAGTTGAAGTGGATTCTTCTTGATCTCCCATCTAGCTAAGAAATCTTGATGGAAACAGTCAATGTTGGTTATACTTCCTACAAGTAAACCCCTAAACCATTTCTTGACATCACCTCCTAAACTTTGGGGAAACAATCTCATTTTAAAATTAGCTTCATCTACTTCTTGGAGGTCAAACACATCATTCATCCTATCCACCTGCCACTGAGCAGTATAAGCACCAGTGTTATCAAAGGTCACAATTTTTGATTGATAATATCCAGGCATAGCATTCAACTAGCATGGAAACACCAAAGGTGCATACCTTCCTGCCATAACTGCTATGGAAGATTGACTTGAAGACGGATCCAATGTAGGTGTAGTTTTGATAACTATAGGGATGATAGGCACAACAATTTGGGAAACCAAAGGTGAGGAGGTTGATACTATGGAATGAGTAGGACTAGGAGGTTGTAGATGAACTGACTTGGAGGATTGATTAAATGAAGAGGCTGATGTATTTGTTAAAGAAGAAAATTCAACCGACTGTTGAATAAAGGCTTCTTCAATAGCTTGGTCCAAGACTAAAACTAGACCTTGTAATTTGTCAAATTTTTGTAAAGATTCAAGATCAGGATTTGTTTCAAGGTGTTGGGTTTAGTGTATATATGGTTGCAGTATGGATTTATCTAGGATAGTTTGGTCTACAAAAGCCTTAGACTTTGATCTAAACAAACTTTGTTGGAAAGGAAAATCAAATTCTATATCTTGTAAAGTTTCAAATTTCTTTGGGAGAGAATTAGACCTTGAAAAAGGAATATTCTCAGGGAAAGAATTTAATCTAGAGAGAGGACTATTACTACCTTGACTCTTGTTAAAGCTTTTCTTTCTCATCAATTTCTTAGGGTTATCTACAATTTCAGTAGGGTTGGGATTAGGGTGAGATCTAGTGTAAATTATTTTGGGAGCCAGGGCTATGAAAAATCATCACACAAAAATTAAAATTAGAATCAATGACACACTAAATATATACAAAGTAACATCCTCAGATCATGTATTTCGTAATGATACAATAGGTGCTTATTGAAATACTGATTTAAAACTAGGGAATAATAATTTTTTGGATTAAAATATATTCTTTCCCAGTATGGTCGCCACTATGTTGTCATTTTGTATTTTTGAGGTTGAGGGAGTAAACACATTGGACAACATCAAAACCACTTTGGAAGCTGGGATCTAGCCCTGCCAGCTTCAGAGAAGGATCTCTCTGTTTAATTTAGCTTTGTTTTTTAATGTGTATTTTAGGCTAATTATGACTGTGCTTGTTTGTTTTGTTTGATTGGGTTTGGTTGATTTGAGTGTTATAATTCCATTGGGTTGTGGAGTCTATAAACTAAACTAGGGTTTTTCATCAATTTTTAGAGGAGTTCTCACATTGCAAGATAGGTTGCAATAAATGGATATTTTTAAGAATTTAAGTGGATGGTGGAAAAGAAAAAGTGTAAGGTTTAGTAGAGACCAAAGAGTAATTAAGAATTATTTGACCCGACTTTAGTGGAAAACATTAAAATTAACAACATCCAAAATAGGGCGCTCTAGATAATGAATCCTATTTATCACAGTGTGTGTTGATTAATTCAAATATTTAGAATAACAAATAGACAGAAGAAACACATCACCATTTAACACACCATGTGAATCCTGTGAAAGGTCCCTGTATTATTGATGCTCCAATACTTCAAAATTACAATATGCAATAGAAATTACATTCGGAAATCAACGTTAATACTTCAAACAATGAAGTATTTATAATACAAATTATAATAATGTCTTACAAAATCATTGTCAAACCAATAGTGTATTATTAGCCTAATTAAAAACTAATAAAATCTAATCTTGGCAAAAGAAAAGGCCATGTAGGCTATTGAGGAAAGTGGTGGCCCTGTTTGGGTGGTTTCTGTTGCTGAGTCATCCAAAACAGAATGCAATGCTGAAATGAATCATGCGCTGGCCGCTGTGTTGGAAAAATATTTCACTGCTGTTGAGTTATTCCTTAGTCAAATAAATCAAGTAACTTTTCCCATCTCTTTTCATCTGTCACTATTAACTTTGTCACCCTACGGTATATTTAATCTATCTCTGTATACTTAGACAAAGTTGGTTTCACGGTAAAAATGTGTTTTACCTCATTCTGCACATGGAATTTGTTTGACATGGTCTCCATAAATGCCTTTGCTGTCATGCTCCCTTTGATTCCACTGAACTTGATGCTGCTTTTGTCTACCTCTTTCATCTTCATTATGTAGGCCTCATGAGTGATCAGCTTGTCATTGATGACATAGATACTAGGCAGTCCCTTCTGCATTAAGGCTTCAATCCTATTTGTAAATATGTTCACCTACAGCTCCAAGGTCTTACACCTTTTCTCACCTTGGTCAATAAGATTTCTCTTAGTCAAGACTTTCTTGACCTCTAGAATGGTGGCAGTTCTGTCATTGACTCCCACTTCCTCCAACTCATATATGGACTTTGAATTTAAGAACCTGATAATATTGGTAGCTTTAGTTGGCATTTCTCCCAGTTTTTCCCTTCCTTACACAATGGTCTCAGTGGCCTTCTCTATTAATTATTTCTTTTCAAATATAATTTGGATAGAAGGCCAAATCTCATTCATCGAGTCAAGTATGTTAATCCAAATTGTTTCCTTGGCTTGGGCCAAGGTTTGGTCAATTGAAGTGTCTCTCTCTACCTGGTGCAACTTTTCCAGAAGTCTCTGAGATTTGTCCAATTCAGTAGTCCGAGCAGCTTCAGCTTTGGCCTTCTGGATTTCCAAAGCTTTGAGTTGTTCCTACAAAGTCTCAATTTCCTTTGACTGCAATGACATGTTTTGTAGTGTCTGTGCCACCTGTTCAACACTGGGTGTATCAGTTGAAGTGGTAGGTGCAGTAGTTGCTCCCGTTGATGGTAGTTGAGAAAGAGGTACATCATCCAAGGGAACAATGGCCATCTTCAAACTGTCTTCCTTCTCCTTTATCAGCTTTTCCAACTCTGCTTCCATCTTCCTGATATGTATGTTTTGGTCAATAATTAGTTTCATCATCTCTAATTTCATAGCTTCACCTTCTGCAATGTCCTAGGTCATTGGATCTTCTGTAGCTGGGAACTTTGAGCTGTTTCCTCAATGCCTCAATTTCCAAGTTTTTCTTCTTAATAATCTCTTTAGCGTAAATAACATCCTTAGGTCATACCCTATCTTAATCACCAAGTCTTCCAAAGACTTGATCCTATTGTATTTTTCCAAGGAGGAGACCTTCTCCATCTTCAACTGTGACTGTACATTTGCAAAAGAAACCTGCAGTTTGGATAAAGACATGGCATTGTTGTGAGAGTGGAGTATATAATCTCACGAATTTGTTTGTGCATCTCCATTTGATCAATGGGATGTATGTCCTTTGTATTGAACTCAAAGGTGGTGCTCTTGTAGTTAGTTGCTGATTTGGGTTGTGAATTCTGGGCTTCAAGAAAGGCCATTTGCATTTGGCCATGTTCAATATCAAACACTGACATAAGTCTACTTTTTAAACTAGAAGTTTTCTTCCAGAATTGGCTGTAAGTGCTATTCTTCAAGATTTCAATCCTAATATTTATTTATCTATACCTATCAAACACTGTATTCTCTTTTTATTTTTGGATAGTTGGTGGGCTCCAGTATTGCAACAATAATGCTGCAACTCCTGGGACTCCCTTCTTTACTTTTATCAATCCGGTAGTTCGTAACAAACTTGGAAGCGACGGTGCTATATGTACAAGTACTAGCTCTTGCCGCGGCTGTCACTTGATCATCTGACACAAGTTTGCTAGGAGCTTAAGCCAACTCTATGAGCTCTTAGAAGAATATTTTAAATATGATGGATGAAATCTAACTCAAAGGAGGCTAATCTACTTGCAAAAAGAAGCGGAAAACTGAAAGGAAACGCAAACCCTAACAAACCCTAGTTTTACCTGCTAACCCTACTAGTGCAGGTAAAAGGATGAAAGATACAGAAATGGATGCCATTGACTTCTAGAAAGGTAAAATGCATGTGACTAAGCTACATTTGAAGAGAAATATGAAGAAAACATCTTTTATCATTTTTGAGTAATTTCGCAGAGTCATTATGCATGTGCTTTGACTATTTTTTCTGTGCAAAGGTTGATTGGCGAAAGGAAATGCTTGAAGGAGGTTGGGAAGGTGAGAAGAGGGCCTAAGGGGTCCCTAACACCCTTCTAGAAAGTTTCACAGTGATCGGATCTCAAGAAACCGATTTTGTGAGCTTGTTCAGGAACTCTGCAGGGGTTCTACAGGATGTACTGTAGCTTCTACAGGATGTTCCAAAAGGGAATTTTGAAGGGTTGATGGTGGAAAAAAGGTGAAGAAGTGGGTATGGAGGTGAGATAAGGGTGTGAGGAGGTTTAGGACTCGGTGAATGAGGATGAGGAGTGGTTAAGGCGATTGGATTTGGTTCAAGGATGGAGGGAGAAAGTTTTCACAAAGATATGGGAATTAGGTCAAATTGGAGAAGGGGTGGAAAATGAAAGAGAGGAATCTGAGTTAGGGGGTTGGAGCAGGTTTTTTGATGGAGGGAAGGTAGGCAGAAAGGCATCACAGGTGTTCTACACACTATTTTCCAAAACTCACCAAACAAAGACTATGCAAACCAAAGATCTAGCTATTTTGACCTAGAAACCATAAGCATGATGAACATAAATTTATTGGTAGAAAATCATGTAAAACAACTGTGGAAACCAAGCAAGAATGGATCTAAGCATGTAATCCCAACTGGTACCAACTTTTGCAACTAAGAATCTAACACTAGAAATTGCATGAAGAAGCAAGAACAATGTTTTTATGGCAACAAGGACACCTTGGTCTCAGCTCATGGTCCCAAGGAGGGAGAGGTGAGATGAAGGGTTGCTTGATGGACTTTTTCGAAAATATTTTCTGTTACCAACCTATTAAATCACTTGAAACATGAAAATCTATTTTAATCATCAAAAACAACCTAAGTAACAAAGCAAGATTTTAATCTAAATAGCAGAAATTATTCTATGAATGCAACAAAGACACATAAAAGTACACCAAGGAGGTACTAGGCACTTGGGTTGGGCCCAACCCCAAGAGCTATAGCCTCCTAAGGAAGATTAGAGCTGGTGCAAATCTGGATTCATCTTTATTGATCAAAAGAATAGTTACATCTCAAAACTGTCTACAAGAAAAAGCTCGAAAATGTGCTGAAATGCAAAGCTAACCTATTGACTAAAATCTAACTAACAAATGACTAAAAACCAACTAAAAAATGACTAAAAAATGACTAACTACTGGCTAACCCCAAAATGAGGCCTTAAGCCTTCTTATTTATACAAATTGAGGGCCCCAACAGTCCTCTTAAACTTTAGGGACTCAGCTGCCAAAACTTGCAGTTAACAACAACTTTACTAGCCCTTGCTCGACTACCCTTGTGATAATCGATGTGGTGGCCCTTGAAATCCGAGCTGCTGGTGGAGAATTTGAGGTAAGGGCTCATAAATGAAGGGGACATCTTCCTACAAATCCTCTCCCTTGTTCTTCGAATTTGGCTGCCAAGTGCTCATTAAAACCTTTGATTTTGTCTCAAAATTGACTAAAAATCTGCATAAAGCACACATTAGACTTGTTGGCATAATGACTAACCCAATTCACTATATTAGCATAAATATAATAAAAAACATGCAATAAACTAATGAGAATGGTGGATTAAGTCGAATTAGGAAGCTGAATGAGCCCATATAATTACTCATTTCTGGGGCTCATCATCACCCCTCTACTGAAAGTGTTGCTCATCCTCTGAGCAACTAATCTATCTCTTCATCTTTGCTTGCTTTGACTGCCTCTCTCACATCCCAGGCTTCTGAGGTGATGTCCTCTTCTCGGTCATGAAACCATGCTTTTCTCTCTACTTCCTCCCACTGCCTGTGCTCCTTTTCCTGTAGCAGTTTTGTTAGCGCCTCATCCTTAGCCTGCAACTTGTCCTCTCTCTGCTGTTCATCAGATGTTTCCTTGTCTATTAGAGGCCCTTCTTATTGCTACCATTCTACCAAAATGGAGGGCCTATCTTCGTTATGACTTACCTGTAGCTGTAACTGCTGTTTCAGCAGCTCATTCTCCTCCTGTAGTTTGGTCCTTTGACTACTTTCCACATGCCTTACCATGGCCAATTCCTTTCTTGATTCCTTGAGTTGTTCTTCCAGGTGACCTATGTATACCACACCCTTGGACTTGGCAATCCTCATCCAAGTGTGAGTCCTCACCCTTTCTTGCTCTAGTGCAAAGAAGAGTGGTACCGCAAATTTATGAGGAATTATCTTTTGAGCTTCTAACAGGTTATAGTATGAGCCCAAGCTAGGTTGAGGGCTTGATTCCAATATTTTCTCCGTCTTTCCTTCTTCCTGTGATTATTTGGCCGCCTTTTCCTCCAATTGCTCAGTCTCTTCTAACTTAGCCAGAGTTTCCTGTAGAACTGTCTCAGCTTCCTGTAGAGCCGTCTTTGAGTCCATCATCCTAATTCTCTCTCTCCAGGTGGAGGTTTTTGGGCTTCCTCGTTCATAGGTGATGGATCTCTTTGAAGGAGACTCCTCCTTTTGTTTAGTTGTGGTGTCCTCAATGATAATTGGCTCCTTTGACTATGGCTGGGGTCTACCCACTTTTATCCTTGTGCCTCTCCTTGCTTTAAAGTACATGGAAGTTTGCCTCTTTCTCTTCCCTTTTGGTTTTGGAGGTGTGCTTAAGGAGACAAGCACGGCTACTGCCTCCCTTGCCAATATTTTAGGTGATTTCTTCTCTTGTTGTTCTGTTTCCTTGTTTCCTGTAGAAATTCCTGTGTCAACTGTTTCTGTCTATGGTGCTGCTATTTTAGGCCGTTTCTTTCCCTTTTGTTTCTGTGTGTCTGCCTTGGCTGTGACAACTTTCATTTGGGCTTTCTTGGCCTTTTTCTTCCCAACCTTTTTCCTTTTTCACCTTCTCTGTTTTTGCTGTTGTCTCCTTTTCTGTCTCATGCTCAGCGGTCATGTCAAATTCCTCTTTTTCCTTCTTTTCTTCCTCTATTTTGCCCTCTGCTTGAATGTCTTGTGCTCCCTCATCAATGTTCTTGTCAATTTCTTCAGTTGGCATGGTGTTGAGTTTGTGTTTTAACCATAAAAGAAAATGCTCAAGTGGGAAAAAACATAGTCAATCACTGAAGCAGAGGATGACTGAATTCGGTTTTTTTTTGAACCCAAGAAGGAATTTTTCATGTTCTCCTGACAACATCAAGTAGCAATAATTCTTCTATTTTAAGACTACTGTCACCCAAAATTTGATTGTCTGCTTATGAAAGGAAGAATTTTGTTTTTACAGATAGAGCACAAAGATCAAGTTTTCTTCTCAGCACACAGACAGATATGCAAATTCGATTTTTTTTTTCACACACAGAGGTTGGCCTCCACAGCTGCATATATCTTCCCTATGGAGAATTTTAAAAAGGAAACGTGGAGGAGAACTTTGATGCAGAAAAACTGGGACTCTTAGTGCAATACACAGGCAAACATTTTACTTCCCATACACAGGCAGATTTTTCACTGATTTTCGAATCTAATGCCATGTTTGATTCACCACCTTGCACAAACAAATCGTGCACAAAGAAGTTTTCCTGAGCCTACCTCGTTTTGAGCTTGAAATTTGCTGAAAATCAAGGGTTTTCTTTCTGCATGGCTGTTTCTGCCTTTCTTGTAGAAGCCTTCCTGTAGAAGGTTCTCGTTTCCTCTAGAACAAAACTACGCTTCCTGTAGAGCCCAATAGGCGGGAGATTTTTTTAAAAAAATGGAAGAAATCTCAAATAACCAGGCAGAAATCTTGCAGAGGACCACTGGTTCGCTGATCTAGAAGTGGTGGACGCATGCTTTAGTTGTGAATGTTGTGAAGGCGCAGTGAACAAAGAGTGGTGAGAGTTTCAGCTAGGCATCGTTTAACTGCAGTGTGATTCGTGTGAGAAGATGAGGTGGCATAAATGTGCGTTGCCATTATTCAGACCGTTGGTCACTACTACGGTGTCATCGTGGGACTGGATGTTTTCTGCCTGTAATCCCTTACCATCAGTTGCGCTGGAGTTCAACATCTGCCACCACTTGTTTTTTTTTTTAAATTTCCCGTGAATGACTATACACGTGCTGGGTGACCTCCGGATGAGTACAATTAGACTGGCTGAGGGTGTTGGGTTAAATTGCTAGCTTCCTGGCTTAATCCCACCATTTCATTCGTTTATGCACTTACAAATCATACATATGCAAATAGAGGAATTGGTTTAGACACTTACCTGTAAGTCGACGTGCGGCTTGGTCCTTTTTGCTACTGCATGCTCATATTCTGTGGATGCGTGTTGGTCTGTTTGCTGATATATGGCTTTTTTTCTGGTGCAGGTATCCTCTGGCTAGATCTATGCTGCAAGAGCCTGCTTCAACATTCTGATTTGCACCCTCATGCTGTTGATGTTGAATTTTTACAAGATCGCAACTTGTTTTTTCCATAGCTCCCAAACGATAGATCAGATTGACCTAAAACTTTCTGAGCATGCTTCTATCATCGTTATGCACCTCCCATAGAAAAATTGTGGCCAATGGATGTATAGATTTTGAGAAAAAATGAAAATGGCTGAAGATGACAAAGGTCAATTTCTCGGAAACCGTGCATCGGAATTAGTTGAAACTGCTTGGGTAGGTTACTATCACCTATATGCATCTCCCCATGAAGCAAGTTTAGAGATGGATGCATGGATATGGAGAAAACTCAAAAATGGCTGAAGGTGATGGAGGCTAATTTCTTGGAAATCGTGCACTGAAATTGGTTGAAATTGCTCGAGCATGTTTCCATCATCCCTATACAACTCCCCATGTAACAATTTTGCAAATGGATGCACGGTTTTCAAGTTAAGGAAAAAACAAATTTCAGCACTATGTATTTTTGCTTCAAAGCATTCTGCAGTTTTTTGCATAGTAAGAAAAAATGAGCTTGGGCTATAATGCAGACTTGGAATTTGTGGGAGAGAGGTTTGAGGATTGTAGGAGGACTTATGAACCCTTTAGGAAGCTATCATGTTCGCCAAACTGCCTTTTAAAATCCATTTCTAGCTTCTTGTAATTTCTACAGGAACTTCCTATAGAACACACAATTTTTAGGAAAGAAGCACAATGAGATGGAAAAATTAATGGAGAAGGGTGAGGGATGGAAACATGGATGTGTGCGGGCCTCATGGACATATTCCCAGCCTTCAGGTCCTCTTCGGAGATCAATTTTGGCTTGTTTGTAGGCTTCCTGTAGAAGACACAGAACTTCCTGTAGAAGGCACAAAACTTCGCCTGTCTTTGTTTAGAGTGATCCTCCTAACTTGCAATGTCCTCGCTGCAACCTGCAATTATTCATTGGAAATTAGGTTTATTCTTTCTTTTTCTCTTTTTTTTTTTGAAAACAACTAGGGCGCCTCATGGAGGTTTTCACCCTAATTTTCTGCCCTGGGCACCTCCGAGGGAGGTTTTCACCCAAGGATCTTATTCTCTTTTTATTTTCTCTTCTTTCCAACCCATTGACCACCTTATGGAGGTTTTCAATCAATGAGCCAATCTAAGGTGCCTCCGAGGAGGTTTTCACCTTAGATTTTTATTTTCCTCTTATTTTCATTTTTTCTTTTTTCTTTTTTCTACCCTACCCTACTTGAAAAACAACATCATTTTCAAGTATAAGAATACTTCCAATGGAGCCATGTGTACATTGATATTAGAGACGAAATGATGTGGAGGCTTGAAATGTATGATTTGATAGCTATCCGGATCTTAGAGACCAAATGATTTGACTTTGAAGGGGTCAAGCATAGCCAAGGAAGAGAGTATTGCTGCAACTTAGTGACTGTTTGGAACCATATCTCAATATAGCTTTGATATCCTTGGTCCTTTTGCTGATCTGGATCATTCTCCATATCTTCTTTTATCATGACCTTCACATTTTCTTCTTTTTGCTGATTTTTCTCTTGAATACATGGAGGATTTGATGTTGACCATGAGGGAGCTCTCTCGATCTTTGATTCTGATGTCTTCTCTTCATAAAGTGTAGCCTATGGTTCTTTGATATTTTCTTTTGAATCTTCTTTTGCTGGATGTGGTCCTTCAATGCTTTCAATATAATCTCTTTTTTGCAATACTCTTCCTGAGCTATGGTGAATATCATTGAGCTCAAGAGGAGTTGTTTGGAAATGTTGTGCCTCAGCATTGTAATTGGGTTGAGTTACTTCAATGTGCGGGTTTTGAAATGGTGGTACGGGTAGTTGAGTGGGGGTGTATATTTGAGATGGATGTGGATGGGGTTGTGGTTGGGAAGGTGGTGGAGGCAAAGGAGCAGGATGAGAGTTGTACTGGGGCTTCCACCCCTGATGAGGTGCATTTCATTGAGGCTGTGGCTGAGCATAGGGGTGAAATGGATGAATAGCTGGTTGAGCATGATATTGAGATGGATATGACCAAGGAGGGGATGTGGACCAGGAAGGATGAGAAGGGGGACCCCAAGAAGGCATGGAAGTGGTTTGATAGGGGTCGTAATAAGTCTAGGATGTCCCTTGCATTCTCTGCTGGTAAGGTCTGGGTCCATGTGGCCTCCTTTGGTTCATATAATAGAGTGGTTCAGTGACTCCTTTGGCCCTTTGGTATGCAGCTTTAAGTCCAGGCAACAAAGGGCACTGGTTCATAGGATGGTTTCTTTAACAGACAAAACACACTTCTATGGAGTGCAATGGACATTCGTCCCTAGGGTGTTTTCTAGTGCACTTGGGACAAAAGATGGCCAAAGCCCTCTCAGTTTCCTCTCGATATATTTTGATATGCATGGCAAGAATATGCCTCACCTCACTTTTGCAATCTTCCCACATGTCTCCAATTTCACCATGAATGGATGAGTTGGAAGAAAAGGTTATGCTCCCATCATTTCAGTTTCCAGCCATTTGCTCAAGAGGAATGTTTTCTTCTTCTTCTCCCCTAGAAGTTCTTCAAATATGTCTTGATGTCTACCTAGGGGTTCTTCTTACTCACATCCATTAAAGAAGAGAGAAGGTTGGCTGTGTGAAGTAGTGGGGGGTGTTGTGCAAACATTTTTTTGACTTATCTCTACTCCTACAAGGCATGAAAGGAAATCTTTTTGGTTGATTTTTGTTTTGTTTTGTTTTTGTTTTTTTCTTTTTGTTTTGTTTTGTTTTTTTTTCTTTCTTTCTGCTAGTACCTGCAAAACTGAAATAGATTGAACTGCAACTAACTAAAATCTATCTTCCTGAAATCAAAATGCAGAATTGAATGAAAGCAGGAAAGGACTAATCTATTTTGCTGAAATGAAATTGCAGGAATGAAATGGTAAGCTATGCTTGCAAAATGGAAATTGTAGAATTGAAATGCTAATCTACACTTGCAGAATTGAAATGCTAATCTATGCTTGCAGAATTGAAATGAAAGAAAGAAATGTCTAATCTACTTTTGCAGAAATGAAATTGCAGAATGGAAATGAAGTAAACTACTTAGCAGAAGGTTGTAGTAGAAAATAGAAGAAAAGCAGCAATCACCAATACTCTGATGCTTCCCCGACAATGGCGCCAAAAAGATGGTGGGCTCTAGTATTTCAGCAATAATGCTGCAACTCCTGGGACTCCCTTCTTTACTTTTATCAACTCGGTTGTCCGTAACAAACTTGGAAGCAACAATACTATATGCACAAGTACTAGCTCTTGCCGCGGCTGTCACTTGATCAGCTGGCACAAGTTTGCTAGGAGCTTAAGCCAACTTCTATGAGCTCTTAGAAGAAGCTTTTAAATATGATGGATGAAAGCTAACTCAAAAGAGGCTAATATACTTGCAAAAAGAAGCGGAAAGCTGAAAGGAAATGCAAACCCTAGCAAACCCTAGTTTTACCGGCTAACCCTACTGGTGCAGGTAAAAGGATGAAAGCTACCAAAATGGATGCCATTGACTTCTAGAAAGGTAAAATGCATGTGACTAAGATACTTCTGAAGAGAAATATGAAGAAACCATCTTTTTTCATTTTTGAGTAATTTCGCAGAGTTATTATGCATGCGCTTTGACTATTTTTTCTGTGCATAGGTTGATTGGTGAAAGGAAATGCTTGCAAGAGGTTGGGAAGGTGAGAAGAGGGCCTAAGGGGTCCTTAGCACCCTTCCAGATAGTTTCACAGTGTTCGGATCTCAAGAAACCGCTTTTGTGAGCTTCTACAGGAAGTCTGCAAGGGTTCTACAAGATATATTGTAACTTCTACAGGATGTTTCTACAGGATGTTCCGAAAGGGAATTTTGAAGGGCTGAAGGTGGAAAAAAGGTGAAGAAGTGGGTATGGAGGTGAGATAAGGGTGTGAGGAGGTCTAGGACTTGGTGAATGAGGACGAGGAGTGGTTAAGGCGATCGGATTTGGTTTAAGGATAGAGGGAGCAAGGTTGCACAAAGATATGAGAATTAGGTCAAAATGGAAAAGGGGTGGCAAATGAAAGGGAGGAATCTGAGTTAGGGGGTTGGAGCAGGTTGTTTGATGGAGAGAAGGTAGGCAAAAAGTCATCATAGGTGTTCTTCACATAATTTTCCAAAACTGACCAAACAAAGACTATGCAAACCAAAGATCTAACTATTTTGACCTATTCTGACCTAGAAAGCATAAGCATGATGAACATAAGTTTATTTGACCACCTTCATTATAAAGCTCTACTTGGTGTAAGACAAATGGTGACAGGGATGCCCGAATTACAAGTAGAGAAAGAAGGTGTATGTCCAGGATGTGTCAAAGGAAAGCTCAAAAGGGGACCATTCCCCTCAAGCCAAAGCAAGACCTACGATATATTATAGTTGGTTCACTCAGGGATATCTGAGGCTAGCATTAAGTGGGAGACTACTACACCACATACTCCTGAGCAGAATGGTGTGGTGGAAAGGAAGAACTATATGATTGTGGAAGCTGTCTCTATGGGTAGATGATGTAACAATGCCTTATTTGGAGGAACCCATGGATCCTATTTATCCACCTGAGCCTTCCTCTTCTAGGAAGAGGCCTTCATGGCTTAGGGGGATACTTGATGATGCTGCAGGACATGCTGCACCCTGAGGAACCTTCTGTGAAAGTAAGAAACCTAACAGGTACCAGGGATACCTGACCATCATGAGCACAGTCATAAAAAATGAGCCTTCATCATTCTCAGATGCCATCAAGCATCAAGTATGGAAGGATGCGATGACCATAGAATATAAGTCAATTATGGAGAATGATGTATGGGAAGTAGTTCCCAGACCCCAGGATAAGACAATTGTCACTTCTAAATGGATTTACAAGCATGCAGCAGATGGAAGTATGTAAAAGTATAAGGCTCGTTTTGTTGCTTGTGGTTTCTCCCAGAGGGAAGGTATAGACTATGCTATTTGCACCTTTTGCCAGATATACAACCATCCGCTTGATCATAGCCCTTGTGGCTTCACAAGGATGGAACCTACATCATATGGATGTCAAGACCGCGTTCTTGCACGGTTCGATCAAAGAAGAGGTCTATGTGGAGCAACCCAAAGGATTTGAGATTTATGATTGAAAATCTCATGTATGCAGGTTGAAGAAGGCTCTCTATGGGCTGAAGCAAGCACCTCGAGCATGGAATGAGAGATCGATAGCTACTTGATGAAGCTGAGACTCACTAGGAGTGAAGCCAATCCTAACCTTTAGTTTAAGGTTGAAGATGACAAACCTCTCAGGCTGGTGCTATACGTGGATGACCTCTTTCTAACAGGTGCATACCCTCTCATTCACAAATGTAAGAGGGAGTTGGCTTCTGAATTTGAAATGAAGAACCAAGGAATTGAAGTGTGGCAGAAGCCAAGGGAAATTTTCCTATCTCAAGGAAAATATGTGGTGAAGATTTTGAAAATATTTGGTATGATGGACTGCAAGCCTGTGACTACCTCAAGAATCTTAACTTTCAGAAGTTATATGGTAGTGATGTCGTACCATATTTGGGATATGCCTCTGAGTTTCAAAAACTCATTCGCCTTGATGTTCTTGGTGAACCTTTGTCTAAACATATGTTTTTTAGTTAGCATTGCGAGCTCATATTTGGTTGAGCCTCACTAGATTGGTTCCAATAATCTTCTGATATGTCTTCAGGACACAATCTCTCATGGATTGAGATACACTGCCAAAAATATGAAACTGCATGATTATTCGAATGCTGATTAGGCAGATAGTGTGGAGGATCACTGGAGCACTTTTAGTGTTGTTTCTCTTTGGATTCTGCTTCGATATAATGGATGGGTAGGAAGCAAAAGTCGGTTGCCATAAGCACCGCCTAGACCAGATACATATCTACGAGTATGATCTTGTATGAAGCTGCCTAGTTGGGGAAGCTCTTCAGTGAGCTGTTTGAACA
>APFE031063709.1:26543-37924 GCA_000404065.3 Pinus taeda
GAATGTATGAGTTTCATCAATGGTGCAAACTCATCTTTCAGGTATCTGAAAGGAAAGGCTGCGCTCAAGTGTCTGATATATGCGGGCTTGATATATGGCTTGGCGTTTACTCCATTCCTCCCCCACATTTGGTATCCCGGTGGCCTGAGCAATAGTGTCGAGTGAGAAAGTGAAATCCACTCCGGCAAGGTTTACATGACCATCCTGTAGGTTAAGGACAAATAGACGGACCAGTTCTCGATGATGCTGAGTTTGTGAGATCATCTCACAATATTGGTAACATGATTTGGCACCGAAAACAATCCATTGCAAGTGAGCAAGCTTGCAACTGAGCCAAAGAAGTAGGCTCCTCCCTAACATGTTGTCCACTTTTGCCACCTTTGTGATACCTCCGTGGCACATTAGGCACATTGACCTCCGGTGTAGAGTCACTATCATAATCCTGCTCATATACTGACTCGGTCTCTGACATGTTCTTTAACAACAAGGTAGCTGAATATATATATATATGCTGATATAGAACTGTGTGCCAAAATTTGACTGTTGAAATTTTTGTCTTTTTATCAAAATGCTGTGACCAAGGGGACATAAATGTACAAGGAATTTGTTAGGAGGGGAAAATATTAGGGAAATGGGAAATATGGAAATAAAATAAGGAAATTAGGGAAGGGAAAGAGGCATAGAAATTTTGAAATGTTAGGGTTTTGGGATGAGGTAGGGATTACATGTTTATAGTAGAAGGGAGGGATTGGGATTTTAAGGGAAGATAGTGTAGGGTTTTATGAGGATTTACTGGGAAAAATATCGATGAAAATAGGGGATGGGAAACAAAGGGAATAGGAAAACCTTGGCAACAGTGATTTTTGAAAATCCTACAGCAAACTTGGCACTTGAATCCTTACAGCAAATTGATGAACAAAGAGGGTTTATACACTTGGTTTTTCATGGCAAGTATAGCATAATGTCTTTACATAAACCATCTAAAAACCAAGAGAAAGCTATGAGTGTAGACCTACCTGTGAATTGATGCGTGAGGAGAGGTGATTTGAGTGATTTTTAGGCAAGTCTGAGCATAAACTCCTATGCGCCGTGCGCCTCACCCAACACGACGCACGCGTGTTAAAATACACTTGAAATTGTTGTCTGATGCACCGCGCGCCCTGGAACTGACCCAACTACTCACGAACTTGCAAAATCGCCTTTGAACGATGCTCTTGGCTCTCAAAATGTGGAATAGGTTGCAAATGAGGAGAAATGACTTGATATAGCCTCCTTTTTTAATTTTTGCTTAATGAAAACCGATTTTCTTATGTTTGGTTGTTGACACTTTTTCAAATTTAATAGGCTCTGACCTTTTTGGTTTCCCCTTTAAAATCGGTTGAAATAATGATTTTCTCTGATAATTTTTGCAAGGATACCCTTGATATACTCTGGCAAAGGAGACCAAGGCTGCACTTGAACAATTGAAGAACTGAAAATTTTGACAATTTTTACAAAAATGAGGTGGCGACTTATCTTCAAAACAAAGTTTTGAAGAGAAGTCCTTATTAAGCTATACGATGATGAAAATTATTGAAGTGATGATTTATCGAAGACATCCCTCTGGCCTGCTGGTCTTCTAAGGCTTTCCAAGACTAAACTGACTCAAACCCTAGACCTAGACCTAAAAATTTAAAACATGACTGTAAATGACTTGTGAAGCTTTATGACTTAACCTGAACCAGCAGTGACATGCACGAGGGGAATGAATGACACAAACCACTCCATCAGAATTATGGCATGCCTAACGAAATGCAACTGATGAAAACTTGGTGGGACACCTAAAACATGAAATGCAAAAAAGAGCTTTGATCTCTGATGGAGGGATAACTAGACCGACTCTATCACAAGAAACGACAGTTCGACTACGCTACTTTTTTGCAAAAGAGAACTGAAAATGGCGCACAATACATAAAAACACTTACAGTTCTTTGCACTTTGGAGGTGGAATAATGTAAGAGAAGGGGTTTTTCACAGAAATACACTGACCACAGACAGCAAAATTCCTAAATAGGATTGAAAATAGTGAGGAAAAACCAAAGTCTGAAGGTAAAGTTAACCTTCCCTGACCATCGCACCTGTTACATAGTGAAACCAGTATGCATCGCACCTACTGCACTCGGGAAGTGTGATGCATACAGACAGCCTTGAAGGCAGGGTGTGATGGTACCAGTGCGAGACTTTAAACAAGTTTTTACTCAGAATTTGCAATTCAGTTCAGGGATTTAGGCCGAGTAAGTGATGTTCAGTATATGTAAAACATAGGGGTAGATCTAAGGAGGTTAGTAGAGCCACCACTTAGGGCAATTAGACTGTTTGTAGATCGATTGTTTAATTCATAAACAAAACCCGGAGATAGACTAAAGCAGCATTGATCTACTTTGCATTTGTATAACAAATGCAGTTCGAAGGCTAGCTGGTTTGGCTTCAGGCTCCGTTTGTAATTTTATAAAAGAAATAAATATAGGCTAACAAAAAATCTAGTCGCTCCCCAGTGGAGTCGCCATTTTGTTACCGGGAATAGTGTCCACTCGGATGCTTCTATTCCCACTAAGATTGGTGGCTATCTTAGAACAAACAAGTAAAGTCTACTTTCGCTTTCCTTTATGAAAATAGATAGGAGTGGAACAAAGGAGACCAACCTTAGTCTTGCACCCGATTTCCTCTCGTTCCTGATAGAGCCTTGCCGCTTCTGCTTTGTCTGCCTAGCTTCAAAGAGCACCTCTGGAATCACAGCAACATACTACTATCGAAGAACAAAGATCTATATTCATAAATAACACAGGACCAAATGTGTGTTAACCATACAAATGCATATAATGAAACATACAAGAATATGGAGGAAAACTTGAATAGCTTTATTAAGATGAAAAGTAGCAAGAGGATTACAACCATATGTTCTGACCCAGCATCATCCTCCAGCAAGAAGTCCCTTCTTCACCTCAAGCAAAGCTTAGATCACCCAACACTACGAAATTACACCAGAAAACCAACAACACTTCTCTATAAGATACAAAATTCCAGCTTCTGGATCTCTGTGATGAGGGATCCATATATAGATGATTATAGGGAGGTGAGTCATCTTATCGGGTCTTGATTAGTTTCCTCTCTCTGATAGTTCCTGCTTCCACTTGGAGAATGATGATCTCTTACTCATCCCTGGTCGAAAACAGAGAGGCAAGTGTCAAAGGGGAAGCTTCTGGAAGATTCCATGATCTTCCACCTCGCATTTTGTTCCGGCCATTTGTCCATTCCCAACCATCGCACCCTACAGAGGAGCCATTCAGTATGCATTGCACCCTATACACTGGGAAGGTGATATGCATCGCACCCTCTGCACTGGGGTTTTAGTATGGTCCAGTTTTGACCATTTATGAGCAGGTTTTAGTGGAGAACTTCTGGGAGATGGATGCAATCAGCTGACCTTGTTCCTTTAGGCAGTGAAGCAACACTTTTAGGGACTTAGGAGCCCTCAGTTTATGGACATTTATTATTGGGGTTGAAGTGCCCAAAAATGTCTATAACACCTATGCGCCGCGCCACTTGCCTAGTGCGTCACGCCTCTGATTTTGGGCAGATTTCACCAACTTTCTCTTGCTCGCCCTCGAACATGACTTTGATTTGCTCAAGTTTGTCTTTGAAATGCAAATGAACCTTTCAATTGAAGAAATGACTTATATATAAGGAGCTTTTAATTTTTTGGTTTATAAAACCCACTTTTACAATGTTTGGAAAATGGCTTTATTTTTAACTCTGTTTTTGAGCTTTTTCACTTTATTTGAGCTTGTGATGAATTGAATGACTTGTGTTTTGTTTGTTTTGCAAGGGGTTGGAGCTACTGAGGCTAGGGAAAGTGACCAGGGTTGCAGGTGAAGTGATTTACATATGAAGGAGATGAAATTACATGAACTTATACAACAAAAGCTAAAATACTCTGTTTTTCCTCAAAACAGAGTTTTGATGAAAAATACATCTTTGAACACTTGATTATGAAATTTATTGATACTGAAACCTCCTCATGTGCCTGCTGGCTGTTATTGGACATTTTGAAACACTTTTTGATGAAACCTTAATGAAACCCTAGACCTAAATGACAATGAAACCCTAAAAAGACTTTTGCAATCTTAAAGACAAAAAGGCGACTGTATATGCTTTTGATGAATAAAAATGAGCCAACAGGTAAATGACATGAGGGAAACTGTAGGAGAAGCCACTACTGTCAGATGATCCATGCGCCTAATGGAATGCAGCTAACTGGGCGGGACACCTAATATGAAATGCAACAAGAGGATTTGATCTCTGACGGAGGGATGAAGATACCGACACTAACATAACCTAAGCCCCTAGAATTTAGGGATCACTCTACATGACTCTAGATAGACTTCCAAATTGAATTTATTGAGCCAACTAAGTCAACTTAACTCAGTTAACTTCTACAAGTTTATATGAGAATAGAATTACAATTTAATTCCTAATTTATTTCAAGGACAAATTGAATTAGGAATTTTCTTGATGTTTTTTTTAACATTTCATGTTGCTATTTTCAACACCCCCTTTCAACAAGAAAGGAATGCAACTTTATCCCGATATGGTACCTTTGGAATGTTGTTCATGCAACTATTTCCAATGTTCTTGTTGCTACTGCAACATCTACAACCAAAGCATCCAAACAAAATAAATTGAATCAACTGATTGTCTACTGGAAAAGACTATGTTGTTGTTTATTCTGCTACTGAGCCTCCTACTCTGTTGTCAACACTGCTTTGCACTCCTCAGTATTTGTCTAACACTGATCCTCCTGCTACTGAATATTGTGGTCCCCTGTCGCAAGGTAATGATCCATGAGACAAAAAACACCTCAATGGATCTTGCCCAATTTCTGAAACTCTTGGAATAAGGTTTCATATCGCCCCATGTCACACCTGGAGGTATGGTTACATGTGCTCCCTCTGCCCACTTGGCTCAAAACATCCCTCTACTGGAGGTCTTTGCTTGAGTGGATGTCTCCACTTGGTCTCCTCTCTACTTCTCCAATTGTGGGTACTCCACAACTTCTTGAAGTTGCATGTTGAGAGGTAATTTATGCTCCCTTTCAACCACCAAGTCTCTAACATTTTCCTTGCTCCTCAATGCTTTTCATGCATTGTGTTCCTCAAGTGAATACAGGTTCTTGACTTTCACACCAATTTGTTTCACCTGTCCCATGGCGATGTGTCTAAGGAAAACATTTCCTTTGCTAAAAATCACATCGTAGCCACGATCTTCCAATACCACAACGGAAACATGATTCTTATTTAGTCCTGGAACATACATCACATCTGTGAGTCTGAGAGGGCAGCCAGACTCCCTTTGAAAAGTACTGGTACCAATTCCAGTCGCGTTATACCCCCCATCATCTCCAAACTCTATGTTTTGCTTGAGGTATTTCTCCTTAAAGTCACTGAATAGATCTCTATTCCCCGTCATATGGAACGAGGCACCACTGTCAAGATACCACATGATTCTCATGACTGTGCTTTCCATGCATGGAATGAGAGTGAAATCAAGTTTGAATTGTGAAGCTAGAGCTTCATCTGCTACTACTATTGCATGCTCCTTCTTGCTTGCTTTCTTCTGCGGGCATTTCGTGGCATAGTGCCCAAACTCGTGACAGTGAAAACACTTGATGTTGGACAAGTCCTTCTTCTTGACACCATCCTCACCTTGGACTTCTTTCCCTTGGCTTTCTTTTCTTTGTCGACTAATGAAAAATCCTCTTCCAATTCTTTGGATGAGTTCCTATCTCTGGTGTTAGTCAAATCTCTTCTCATACCAATTTAGACCACAACTGCTCCCACTCGAGTAGCATCTCCCTCCCATTAACTAAGTATGGGTAGTTGTTCCAGCTCTTGGGAAGTATTAGAAGTGCTAGGCTCACCAGATCATCTTCTGTAACAGTAACCCAGACACTTCCAAGCTCATCCCGACATTGGGTGAACTTGGTCAAGTACTTCAGAATTGAGTCGCCCTTCTCCATCTTGATTTTTCTGAGCTTTTCCTTTAGTTCCAGCTTCATGTGGTCATTATTGTTTTGAAACAGGTCCATCGATGCCTTCCACGTTGTAAATGGATTTTCCTTACCATGGATATTCGAGACAATATGATCGTGAACTCCTTCTAGGATGATCTTTCTCGCCTTTTCCACAGACTTTCTCCATTTAGGCAGATCTTTAACATCTTATGTTGGAGGCTTCAGGATATCACAATCTATGAATTCACTTTAGCCCATTGTCTTCCAACACTACCTCCATCCTGTCCTTCCAAGCTATGTAATTTGATCTTCCCTCAAGGGCATACTCAAGTCTCAAACCATAGAACGACATCTTGCTGACTCTAAAGTATGAAACTGCAAATTTAATTTCACCTACAAAGAAAGCTCATATTCTCCTCTTTTAAAGTGATTTAAGCTTCGATACCATCTATATTTTTACTATAGATTCAAACTGCTTATGTGATATGCTAAAACAAAAGACTTTAATCTACTCTACTCATCAGCGGAAACGAAAAAAAATTGATCGATGAAATCATGAAGAAGAATAGGAAGAATTTCAATCGCACATATCATAATATTTTTTTGTGGAAATCAACAGCTAAAAAATATCGCTATATGTATATTACATTAACCAGAATATATGAGAAGAAAATACAATGTTTTTTCAACCCGAACAATATTTTCACAAGTATAAACTATCTCACTACTTCACAAACCAACTCAAGCCAATAGTTAGCCAAATCTACTGCCTGCTAAGCTCCTACTCCATTGTGTAGTTTCCAAGGGAATTAGTCCATATTTAATTGGGAAATTCCTCACTCATAACTGCACAATCCGTCCATAGGGCTTCCTCTGATTGCATGAATCATGGGTTTAATTTAGATGAATTTACAATTGATAGTACATTGTCCCTGAACTCTAATCTCAACTATGTCTTCCTTTGAACTGACATGCATGAGCTATTTTTAGAGAATTATCAGTTATCTGATTAATCACTGAATGTGAATTAAATCCAATTTAATTCACTTGACCTATACTAGTTCCTCCAACAATTAGAACTAGTTTAACTGAATTTAACTCAGTTAAACTAAATTAAATAATTACAACTCAATAAGAACTAAACCCGAGCCCCTAAAATTTAGGGATCACTCTACATGACTCTATATAGACTTCCAACTCAAATTTACTGAGCCAACTAAGTCAACTTAGCTTAGTTAATCGCTACAAGTTGATATGAGAATAGAATTACAATTTAATTCCTAATTTAATTCAAGGACAAATTGAATTAGTATTTTTCTTAATCTTATTTTTAACATTTCTTGTTGTTATTTTCAACACATGGAACAAGTAGCATCGATACACTACATATATGAAAGCATCGGGGATGCATACATAACTAAAAGAACGGAGGCATTGAATGCAAAGAACATTGGTGCCTAAAATGTATACTACCTGGTGCGTATATGTCAAAGAACGCCACAAGGCATTCTTTTAAGGAACGAAACCGAGGAAGGAAACAAAATATTGTGTACTTGATGCTTTTATTTAAAATCCCAACGTCAATGTGTATTATTTGTATAAACGCATTGGTGCACTAAGGATATAAAAGATCTGGTGCTGTAAATTTCAATAATTCACTAGTATTGGAAATAATGTTTTATAACACCACGGTATTAGTTTTATGAAAGCACTGGTGTTTTAAGAATTGCAATGCGTCAGGGCGTTAATTACAAACAATATCGGTGCCTGAAGAACTAAACGCTTCGGTGTTGTCGTTTTCTGAAAAGGCATTGGTCATGGAAAAATGATGTCATAACGGTGGTTTTATATAACATAATGCATCAATGCATGTTTATGATATGAATGCACCATTTTCTTGTATGATATTTTCTCATTTTTGGAAATATCGACTTGTGACAGTGCAATTATTGTAATTTTTAAAATCTGTTATTCATAAAAAAAATTGACATATATCTTATAACAGTGTCGATATAAATTAAAATTTTATTAGTGCATTTGTATATAATGTTTGAATTAATTTATTATATTATCATATTTCACATCTCTTCATTATAATATTTAATCATCCATATATTTACTCAATGGTGTAACATTTCACAATAACATTGGATAACACAATATAGTTAAATAAAATGTATTTTATTGTTTATATATCAATAAGAGGCTTTTTTTCATACAAAATGGGATTGTTATTGGTAACTCCTTGTCTTTCAATTAGGACACTATGTTCATTACATTAAACAAAATGTTTGGTTTTCACATAAAAGTATTTAAAAAAATACAACATGTTGCATTGATATCCAAATAGATCATCATTATTCATTGGAATTGTTGTAAGTGCTCAAGCTACTTCCATGACTAGGGTTATTTGGATGAATGTTTTGTTCGTTGCATCGATTATTTTCATCTTCTTGATCTTTTTCTATCTGTAAACGTAAAAATAAATTGTAATGAGTGTATCTATATTAGTGAGAATAATGAAAATTGAAATCAATAATATACATCAATGTAAATTGAATAACAATGTACAATAGCATGGAGTGACTCATAAAATGTATACTTGGTTTCAAAAACACGTGTCATGCCTTGTTGCAACAAGTCATTTGCTGGCGTAGTTCCATTCTTTGTTTCCTACATGTTTTAAACCCCGTTATAAACAATAGAATTAATATAAAGGATATTTTTGTTCTATTAATTATAAACCCAGAGAAGTAAAACAACATAGATACTTACAAATTCCACAATTAATTTTTGATATGCTAACATCTACTCACAACCCATATTTAACTCAATATCAATCAATTTTTTTGATGGCCCTTCTTTGTATGTTAACACCTATTTAAAGAAATTAAAGGATGGTTGTTGTAAAACAACTTAAAATATACAAAAATGAAACCTTGAGTTGTTGTAAGGAAATATTAACAATTACTCACAAACTTTGATATCGACCCATTGTCGTCTTGTTTTACGTGCTGAATGAGTTCCATTTTATTTTATTTTCTGCAAGAAAATACTTGAAAATTAATATTTAATGCTAAATTATTTTTTTATATGTACAAAATGAATCATGATTACATACATTTGAAGCACGTTGTTGTTGAGATGGCTCCTCTTGTGATGCAATTATGTCCATTTCATTGACAATCTCCTTGTACATCTTTTTGGACATTCATATTGGAATGTTTTGCATATTAGCTCATTGATCCTTTGGGATTTTCAGAATCTTTCTGAAAAAAAGTAATAAACTATTTCTCTAGTGATATATGAAAACTAAATATAATAAAATTGATATTAATAAATGAATGATTTGTAGTAATATATACACATAATTCTAGAAAATCATTTTAATTAGGAATATTACCTTTTGAATAATTCTTTTGTTGTTGTTGTATGTTTTTCTATTGTGAGTCTGACATGTCTCTTTGACCATTACTCCAGAAACACTTCTTATAGTTTAGATATAATTTGGTTCTTAGAAAGATTAAATTTTGTATTGTAAGTGGAAAGTACATTTATATGTTCTTTTGTTGTTGTTGTATGTTTTTCTATTGCGAGTCTGACATGTCTCTTTGACCATTACTCCAGAAACGCTTCTTATAGTTTAGATATAATTTGGTTCTTAGAAAGATTAAATTTTGTATTGTAAGTGGAAAGTACATTTATATGTTCATTCCATTATATCCCTCATAGTTTTGTAAAAGAAAATCCCCCTTTCATTAACCTCCAACACCACTTCATATGAGCTAAGGACCAACTCACTGTCATTTACATGTTCTATAATTTTTTGTTTCTTAAAACGACATTGATCTTTTCCTTCGTTATTGCTCCCTATAGAACATTAAATATATATGAAGTAATATATTGTTTGAAACATGTTATCTAATATTCTTAAGTATCTTAAAAAAAACTCATATTGAATAGTATTTTTTCATTCACCTTATTCATCATTCTGTAATTTTTCTATCATGCTTTTACACTCTTTTGAAATTATATTAGAAATAATCTTATCAATCTTCTTCATTTTGTGGCTCTGCATGAAACACACTAACCAATAAATATTAGTTAAACTTACACATATTTCAAACATATTGATTTTGTAAAGAATTTACAAAGAACTTGTCTTCTTTTCTTTTTTCAATGTGCTATGATTGTGTCGATCAATAGTTTTTTTACTTGACACTTTCTCAAGCATTTTTTATCAATATAAAATTTGTACCATTCAATATAGAAGCCATTAAATATAGTTTATAAATAAATCAGATAATTTTCAGCTAAAAAGAGCTCTGGTATCTGGTGAATTTATTTGAATCAATGCACCAACGTGTTTAAGCCATTAAACACACTGGTTGTTTAATTTTTCAACATCATCAACGGAAATTAAATTTTTAAATTAATTTTGAATTGTGACAGTGCGATTTGTAATGAAAAAAATCACCGCAATGACTTAACAGTGCTATTCGGCAGAGGCATGCCGATGCATTATATTACATAGGGAGAATTGATAAACAATTTGGACACAACTAACAACGTTATAATACGTCGGTGCATTGTATTACAAAGGGTGCACCAGTGTGTTATATTACATTAGTGCACCACCAAACATAGGTCGTTTTTAAAAAAACGGACAGGGCTGACAAGGTTTGGATCTAATTCAATAAGTGATCTCTCTACTTTACATGCTAAATTTCATATATATAGTAAGTACGCAAACCCATTAAATCTAAAATATCTAAAATGAAAAACCCTAATTGTGAAGTGGTAGAGGGAGTTAAACCCTAAGGTGAAATTCTGCATTCACATAAGGAAGGGTTTATGGTAAGTTTTGAAGTTTATTTTTTAATTAAATCTAAATAGGAAAAAGGATCATAAATTTTTTTACTACTAAAAGCAATAGTCAATTTTTTGTTATACAGGGTTTTAATTTTTAAATTTTAATTTTATTTTGAATAATTTAACAAAAATTGTAAAAAAAAATTAACAATTAAATCAACAGTAAGATTTAAAATATTTGTTATGCAAGGTTTTGAGTGAATCACCTACATTTCAAATTCTGATCTTTCTGCGATTCCATAATATTTTGCTGCTCCACAATGCTCCTAGTATGTTTCTTTTGTAAATGATCTCTCTTTTAATTAGACGCTCACATAAATTGTAAAAAAAATTATTAGTAAAATCAACAATAAGATTTAAAATTTTTACTATGTAGGGTTTTGAATGAATCACCATATGTTTCAGTTTGTGATCTTCTAAATAGTTTTGTTGCTCCAAAGTATTCTATTGTTTCACAGTG
>APFE031063715.1:0-11033 GCA_000404065.3 Pinus taeda
TGAAGAAGATGTATGCCAATTGAGCTTCAGTCAAAGATTACAAATGGCAATAGACATAGCTCAAGGTTTGATATATCTACATCACAAATGTTTTATGCAAGTGGTGCATTGTGATTTAAAACCTAGTAATGTGCTTTTAGGAGATGACATGACAGGATATATAGCAGACTTTGGTATTGCAAGATTAACTTTTGTGGAAGGTGTTGTTTGTATATGGGAAATTTCTTGATCGTTGTGTACAATCCTAATGTTGATAGATATGTCTGCTAAGTGGTTCCAGTTAATGGGGCATTGATTTGAGTGTTCAATATATTTTTATTCTTTATCAAAATATTCTTTTGTTGTATTTGTGTTCTTCAATTTATGCCTTACGGCGTTTCCTTTACAACATCTCGTGCAAATGCTAGTTATAAATTATATGTATATATATTAAACCGCGCTCTTTTATATAAATATGTCTATAACATATTTATAAGGTATATATATTAAACCGCGCTCTTTCATGAAGCTATTATTATCCACGGGTAATACATTTCAGAGTTTTATCACTCGACCCATTTAATATTATATACAAGATAGTATTCGAAATGAATTGAAGAATAGTGCCAGCCCGGCTTTCCTCATATGCAGAAAACCACAAGTGGTTTTCTGAAAACTAAAACCAGCTTTGCGAGGAACCCCGTGGGGTTTTAAAAATGACTGGGAACCCCCGAAAGTATCCTGCCGTTGATCTAGTCGAACGCGGGACCTTTCCCAACGTTAAATTTCCACAGAACTGGTCCCCCCGCATTCCGTTGATCTGGACGCAAAATAATTTGGGCCGTAGATCTTGAGTCCTCCATTTACTCAGTATTTTGATCACCTTTCTCAGCTGATCATTTTATTCTGGCTATACACGGCTCTCTGAAAAGATACATAGTTCGGAACTTACATGTTTTAGGGGCGAAGCTTTCTCGCATGTACACAGAAAGTGTTTTTACAGCTTATGCGACCGTTTAAACCATTACAAGGACAGCTACCATAGAGGCTGCTTCATGGTTGACAATTTTTGTATAAGCGAACAAAAATAAACATGCTCTGTTTGACAATGAATATGAAGGTCCTCGGTCCGGTCGGAGTTACATACATGATCAACAATAACAAATTCAAGATTAGCTTCTAGCCAAGAAGTATCACGTCCATGTCTCCACCTTGCATTCCTTTTTCTTGGACTCACATGACATTTACATCCTCTTATAGTGATTTCTTCGCTCCTGATATTTGTGCCCCCTCAAGAAAAAGTCTGCATCGGATGAAAATTACATGTATCCTCACTAGAACAAGAGTTTTGACCAAGAAGCACGGACCCTTCCATACTGCCTGATTCCTTTGTGCTCTTTGAGACACCAAATTAGGCTACAACTGCAAGCACACGTGCTGCACATGAAGCAACTTGATCATGGACACTTTCGTATCTGTTAGAGCATCCATCAGCTTTCCAACAATTCATGACAAATTGCTTCACTAATAAATGGACTCTATGTATGCACTCAGAACAACACCGGTAGACACACTGCACCTGAGAACTGGGCAAATTACCATCTTCTATTTTATTTGTCGCATCTACATTACCACCATTTGTGTCTGCTGAGGAACCATGTGATTGTAGAATGCCTATCTCAGAGTTATGAAAATGATGGTTGGTTGATAATGTCTCTGAGCATTTGATCTCTGACTGGATTTCATAACCATCAAATGGATCAGCCTTAGATACTGTTCCATTGATCATCCTGCAAAACCTAGCCGGCCTTGCCACAGTTGCTTCCTGAGCAGATTTTTCAATAGTGTCACCTGAGTCCACATTATTCTGGGCTACAGAGGCTCCGCGCAAAGAAAATTTGCTGGGGTCACAAACTAGGGGAAAGATGGCCGACAACATTCCCACAAAACAGCATTGTTTGCTAACAGAGATCTTGGACTTGATATCTCTGTCCCAATAATGCTTGTAGCAGGACCATAAATACCAGGTTTAAAAACATTTGGGCTTGAAGTGTTGCTGAAAATAAACTTTTTCGTTATTTAAATAAGAAACTGGAAAAGGATCAGAGGTTGCTTGAACATACAATTCCCCACGACCAACAATGTTAATATCAGTAAGCCCTTGGGAGCTTAACTCTGACCTTTCCTCGCACATGAAGAAGGATCCACTACAGGAATGCAGCTATGTTTCCAAGCTCTGTGGCATATGCCCAAATGTTAACCATGTCCTCCAGAGAAGTTGCTTGTGCTAATAGAGGGAAAATTTGGCATTTATCTTTTCCATTTTGAATCTTCTTTTTTATTTTTTTAACTAAAAGCTCCAAAACCTTTCTTATATCACGTGAAACTTCGTTCCCAGTATTGTATAAACCCTTGAAGGCAAGCAAGGCCATAGCAACCAAACCTCTCACTGCAGAAGTGACCGACATACCTTTATGTTCAGTACTGCTGTCCCCTGATGCAACTTGTGTTGAGCTGTTTGTATCAAGAACACAAGAATTAATTGGCCAACGCTTCCATGGGCCATCTGTGGTTGCACAGGGACCTTCATTCAACTTTGGTGTCACCCAACAAAGTTCAGCAAACTGTATATAGTGGAGAAGTTGGTAACCACAAGCTGCAATTGCTAGCTACATGGCTGTTGTTCCTTTTCCAGATCCCCGGTGAGAAGGCTTTTGCAGCATTTGGCTTTGGCCATTGTTGCTTCTAATCATGTCTATCTTTCAAATTTAAATGTTCCAACTCAATGTTCGATAGAATAGTGTAATCCTTAGCACCTATTGAATAACATTGACTTCCTTTATGAAAACCACCAACATCATCCTCAGAACAGATATTCTTTGGTTCATCCAGTGAGGCATATTCCCTCTCAATACATGTCTTGGAAGGACAGTTTATTATATTTTTCCCAGCTCCTTCATCCAGCTTTCCACAAGACGAAGCAGTTTTAATTTCCTCAGCGATATAGCAACACCATGAGATATGTCATGAATAAATTGAATGTATCTTCTCATGAAACAATTTCGTTACATGGCCATTCCTGGCAAGAAATGTAAAATAAACCTACCTACAGAGTGGTAGTGGATGTAATCTAAAACTGTGTAGTAAGTCAAAACCCCTCACATCAAGATTACTCCACTCGAAAGTAATATGCTGAATTCATCACTATGGAAACCAGAACTGTAATCATATATTCTATGAAATCAAACACTGTCGCCAATAAGAAACCATTAGGAGCTATGCATGCATAAAGTAATTTCAAGAAGTGACATAGACAAATGTGGGTAGCCGTGGAGGCTTCCATTAGCAGATAGGTATTTAAGAAAGGAAATTGTGATATTAATCCTTTTGAGAACATAGAAACAGGGGCTAATCCAGTAAATTGTAGATGAATAAATTACAGAGAATAAACAAGAAATTATACCCAAAAGAAAGCAAGGATTCGAGTGACTTAAGGGTATTTCCAGATTGGTTCCGTCAGCCAGTCCTGGGTGGACACCGAGGAACGATGTTCTAGTAGAATGAGTTAGATTGGATAAAAGGGACTGTTAACTTCGATAAAAAGGACTGTAAGTAACCAACACATATATTGGACAAAATATTAATAGCTAAATGACAACATATTCAGCAAATGACATTTACAGAAAAAGGAAACCAGATCCATTAATTGCTAATAAAATGTAAAAGAAGAGAAAATTGCTTAACTGCACACCTTAACAGTCCCAAATAGCTAAATTGTTTATACAACTGAGAGGATGTAAAATCCATAGAATAGAAGAATGGTCCTCAAAACTATGATGAAGAATTTGCCTCTTTGAGAGCTTAACTTAATACAAACAAGGGTTTTGTAACCTGAATTTTAACCCTAAGAAGAAACCGACATTCAGTTTGCTTAAAAGATTAAATTCAAATCAGTCTGAGACCAACCAACCTTATGAAAGTCCCTCATACCTGCGCAAATCGTTGTAAGGAAGCCTGGGTCATCTGGTAGCCTAGCATTGTAGGCCTGGGCACTCGCACCCAATTCCTAGTGGGTAAAAGCCCTCCTACATTGTAGTGCTGTAGTGGTTAAAATTATGCGGTAGAATAGGTTGACTGTCAACAACTGAAGATAAATCCAATGCATTTAACACCTTACCATCTTGGAGGCTGAGATCATTCTGGTTCTCAGCATCATGAGTTCCAGAAAAGGTTGTAGTCGCGGTACATGCAAAGTAAGGTCACCTCCTCAGTTAAGTTACTCAGTAAAGAAAATATAAAAGGTCTGCTATAAAACTAATAGTTTGGAGTGAAAACGACTCATTTCCCTGCATAGCAGTCTTACCTGTGCAGAGTAGGTGGCCATGAAGCAGCAACGTACAACTCGTGGCTAAAATGACTGGAAACATTGAATTTCCGGGAAATCCCTCCACGGCATGTAGCTGGTGAAGTGAAGGTTGTCTGACGAAGAATAACGTTGAGGAAACCAGGGTTTCATAGAGAAAATCTCCAAGAACCGAACAAAGCCAAATGACTAAAGAGCAGGGATAGGATATCGGATCAATAACATAGCACCCCGGGTTCCAGTGGACCATTGTATCCAACTCTTCGATCAGACGGTGCTGCATGCCACAGATCGCATCCAGAGGAGGAGGAACCTGGCAATGGTGGAGGGAATGGGGCCTTACTGTTGGTTTTTGCTCAACCGCAGAGCTCTTAAGCGAAACAGCCTCCCTAAATCATGCGGAATAGAGCCATAATGGCTATTGTTAGAGAGGTCGAGCACTCTGAGAAAGGAGAGATTAGCAAGAAGAGGGGAGATGGGGCCATGTAAGCTCATACATGTGAGATTAAGCTAAACAACTCTCTGGTGGCGTAAAGAGCATTGGACTCCATTCTAGCTGCACAGGGACACACCGGTATTCCAACTTCTTAATGCCATGTTTGGATCCAAGCTGAGGGTAGCCCTGAATGCCATCAGAGCCCGCTCATCAGTATACCCAAAAGAAAGCAAGGATTCGAGTGACTTAAGGGTATTTCCAGATTGGTTCCGTCAGCCAGTCCGGGGTGGACACCGAGGAACGATGTTCTAGTAGAATGAGTTAAATTGGATAAAAGGGACTGTTAACTTCGATAAAAAGGACTGTAAGTAACCAACACATATATTGGACAAAATATTAATAGCTAAATGACAACATATTCAGCAAATGACATTTACAGAAAAAGGAAAACAGATCCATTAATTGCTAATAAAATGTAAAAGAAGAGAAAATTGCTTAACTGCACACCTTAACAGTCCCAAATAGCTAAATTGTTTATACAACTGAGAGGATGTAAAATCCATAGAATAGAAGAATGGTCCTCAAAACTATGATGAAGAATTTGCCTCTTTGAGAGCTTAACTTAATACAAACAAGGGTTTTGTAACCTGAATTTTAACCCTAAGAAGAAACCGACATGCAGTTTGCTTAAAAGATTAAATTCAAATCAGTCTGAGACCAACCAACCTTATGAAAGTCCCTCATACCTGCGCAAATCGTTGTAAGGAAGCCTGGGTCATCTGGTAGCCTAGCATTGTAGGCCTGGGCACTCGCACCCAATTCCTAGTGGGTAAAAGCCCTCCTACATTGTAGTGCTGTAGTGGTTAAAATTATGCGGTAGAATAGGTTGACTGTCAACAACTGAAGATAAATCCAATGCATTTAACACCTTACCATCTTGGAGGCTGAGATCATTCTGGTTCTCAGCATCATGAGTTCCAGAAAAGGTTGTAGTCGCGGTACATGCAAAGTAAGGTCACCTCCTTAGTTAAGTTACTCAGTAAAGAAAATATAAAAGGTCTGCTATAAAACTAATAGTTTGGAGTGAAAACGACTCATTTCCCTGCATAGCAGTCTCACCTGTGCAGAGTAGGTGGCCATGAAGCAGCAATGTACAACTCGTGGCTAAAATGACTGGAAACGTTGAAGTTCCGGGAAATCCCTCCACGGCATGTAGCTGGTGAAGTGAAGGTTGTCTGACGAAGAATAACGCTGAGGAAACCAGGGTTTCATAGAGAAAATCTCCAAGAACCGAACAAAGCCAAATGACTAAAGAGCAGGGATAGGATATCGGGTCAATAACATAGCACCCCGGGTTCCAGTGGACCATTGTATCCAACTCTTCGATCAGACGGTGCTGCATGCCACAGATCGCATCCAGAGGAGGAGGAACCTGGCAATGGTGGAGGGAATGGGGCCTTACTGTTGGTTTTTGCTCAACCGCAGAGCTCTTAAGCGAAACAGCCTCCCTAAATCATGCGGAATAGAGCCATAATGGCTATTGTTAGAGAGGTCGAGCACTCTGAGAAAGGAGAGATTAGCAAGAAGAGGGGAGATGGGGCCATGTAAGCTCATACCTGTGAGATTAAGCGAAACAACTCTCTGGTGGCGTAAAGAGCATTGGACTCCAGTCCAGCTGCACAGGGACACACTGGTATTCCAACTTCTTAATGCCAATGTTTGGATCCAAGCTGAGGGTAGCCCTGAATGCCATCAGAGCCCGCTCATTAGAAGCACTGTTGAGGTGAGCATGAGCTGCTGATGCCAGAAAGAAACCCCATGAAGAAGCAGAAAGAAGAACAATGGACAAGGCGGTCTCGTGGGCTTGTTGGGCTGAATAGGCGTTCTCCATTGCCAGAAAATAAGAATGGACCAGTGTGCAAACCGTTTCAGCTTCTAATCTAACGGCTGAAACCTTTGCAATCGTCTAACACATAATCCTATGGTGTATAAAGATGCCAGGTAAGCAGAGAGAGGAGTTGATTTCAGAGGGAAACGCCTTACGGCATAATTAATAATATAAGTTTAATTTCTTTTTAAATGTGAAGTTTATAATCTTAATTTTCAAACTATAATCTAAGAAAATTAAATATCAAGTAATAAACGTAAACGTAAACACGGCTTTGCTCAGCTAATCCCAATGTCCTTCTTCCCATAATAAGTCGGTTATTGTTTTGAACTCTTTGTTATGTAAATCTCCGCCCATCATGTGTACAAATTTGTCCACTGCTCTTTCCTGGGCTTTTGTAATTTTACTAATAGTATAACACATACTTATGCAAAAGTAAATATTTAATTAAAATATATATAAAATAAAAATTAACAAAGAAAAATATTTTCCCAAATAAACATATAAATAATAAATCTACTTTATAACATTAGTGCATTATTTAATATTTATAGATATATTATAAAAATTAAAAATATATTATTTATAGCATTTTATATAAATAAATATTATAACTTTATATACACGTAGTGCAATTATTTTATATTATAATATAATTATAAAAAAATATAAAAATATATTATTTAGAGCAATTTTCAAAATACAATTTGATTTTTTTTTAATGATTACAAGGTTATAATTTTGATTTTTTAAGGTTAGTTTGCTGCATCACAATATATTTGCTTTAAATGGTGTTTATGGGTTAAAAGATGATTATAACCTTTTTTTCACAATACGAACAATGTTGTGAGTGGTTCCATAAATGTAAAAGAAATAAACCTTACCCAAAACATTATCTACATGTTATTTTGAATGTCTTAATACTGTAGTGTCTCCTGTATCTATTCTTTTTAAAAATATCTATAAAATAGTTCTTTTCAATTTCAAATTTTTCATTGACAAAATTTTTCACAATTAAACCAAAATAGAAAAACTAAAATTAATACACAATCTAATTAAATATATTGTAAGCAAAAATTAAATATATTATAAGTAAAAATTAATATTTTCATAATGAAAACATATGGTTACAAACAAATACTTATCAACCTCCCAAATTATAATTATATAAAATTAACTTTAAAAAATAACAAAACATACCAGTATTCAAACAATTTTTTTTAATGTAAATATCAACTTTCAAATTTGTCATAATCGTCCTTAGGGGTTAAATAAATATAGCTAAATATTACTAATATTATTAATAAGGAAATAAATATGTATAATTTAAAATATTATTATAATAATTATTAATTCTATATATTTTAAATAAAATTTAATATATATATAAATATGTAAATAAAAAAATACAAATAATCAAATAATACCTGAAGCAATTATTATATTTTAAAACAATTATTATATTCAAATATTTTAAGGAATATTAATTAAAAATATGAAATCTAAATTCAACAAAAGAAAAAATTACGAATAGGTCTAAATAATAAACTAACAACTTATATTTTTAAAAACAATTTTTGATATATATTAATTGAAATCTAATTCTAATGAAGAGTTAACAATTAATTTAAGATGGATAGATATTATACATTAATAGGTTAAATAAATTATATTAAATAATATAAAAGTATATTTTGTTTAAATGGAATAACAAATTTTTTATTTTTCTTATGGTTTATAATAAGATTTGGTTTTGCTTTATGAATTTTATGGTTTTCTTTGTGTAGTAGTATAGGTTTCACTCTATGAAAGGGATTCTTCTCCTCATTTAGAATGATTATATAAGGAGTTTATAATGATTCTGAATCTAGTGGTATTCTTTTTAATCTTTTCATCTTTTGACATCTTTTTCATAAAGAAATTAGGTGAAGTGGGGTTTATGGTTTTGCAGTGAAAACTCCACTGAGTGCATCATAGTATACTAGAAATCCATGACATTTCCTACCAAAAGCGGTGCAATATCCAAAATACGAGGTTAAATCTAGTAAGACTGGAGAATATATCCAATATATGTAGGATGACGCTAAGATCTAGAAATTCATTATATTATGACCCTCTAGAAAGTTGTTGATTGGGTGGATCCAAAAAAAATGGAATCTAGACTAAGGTTAAATAGAGATGAAGTTATGGGAAAAATGTTTCTACACCATTATTCTCTCCATCTTGGACGACACATCGATAGTTTCTGAAGGAGAGTTGTATTTTTTCAACAATGCATGGCTCTTCATGTGATTTCAGAAGGATCAGTATAATATGAAGAGGAATATTTCCTTGCTTCCTTAGTGTGGGTTCTTCTCTTTTCTCTTCCCAAGGAATATTAGGAGGAGGAAACCCTTAAAGGCGTCGACAATACCATTGGAAACTTTGTAAAAGTATCAAAGGTTACAAAGAGAGGGATGTACACATCATATGCTCGGATCTATGTGTAAATGAATCTCTCTTAGCCTCTTATGGCCTCCATAGATATGTATTATTAGAATAGTGTTTGGAAGCAATCTATAGATTATAAACATGTCTCCTTTAGATGCAGACATTGTCATGAATACTAGGAAAGCACCTAAAGAACACCCTTCTCACAAAGCGGAGATAATTTGGGAAAGTTCTTCCAAAGAAGAAGATATTTGAGTCCTCGAAGTACCTCAAATCCTGACCAAATATTTAGATTTGGTGATTGCTACGAATCTCTCTCCTCTTTGAAGGATACTTTAGAGCAAGACAACATTTAATCAAACATGCAATCAGCAAAAGGAAAATACTATAACCCTCTATTAAATCCTATAGAGCTGGTTCAAAAGGCTCTTGAAGAGCACCAACAAAATACAATACCATAGAAAATAGTTAGCTCCCCTATTGAAGAAACTTCAGCAGAAGTCCTACCCGAAGATATGGACTTGGATGACCCACGATTGCTTTCCCTTGTAGAAAAATGACATGGAAGAGATATGATGGACATACTAGATCATTATGCTAGGATTTTGTACAAATGAAGGATTTCAAGGTGGTCTCGAGAAAAGACAAAGAAGCCAGAAAACTAGGCCATAAGAGAAATTAGAAGTGACTCATTCAAGCCACAAGAGAAATTATAAGCCACTGATCTAAGAGGATGGTGAAACATTAGTCAACATACGGAAAATCAGGATTTTGTATAAACTAAGGATTTCTAAGTGGTCTCAAGGAAAGACAAAAAAAGCCAAATAACGAGGCCACAAGAGCAATTATAAACCAATTTACATAATACTTTATAACACAACATCAACATTTAAACTATCTCTACTTTTTATAAATTTTAATTTTAATTTAAATATAACAATAAATAAATGGAAATTAAAAAAATTGATTTTTTAATAACAAACATATTTCCAATGGAAAGGCCCTAGAAAAAATAATGTCCTTCATTTAAAAAATAAAATAAAAAATTATTGACTATATAAAAAAGATACCAATGTCTACTTTCTAATTATCGCATATCAATCATTGCAAAAAGGAAGTTACAAAATTGAATATTTACTGACATTTTCAAAACTACTATGAAAGGAAAACTATACAAAATCAAAGATGTTTATTAATCTATATAAAAAGTGTTGTATATAGAGTTGTTTTTAGTGGGATTTTTTTGGACTGTCTCGTGTAGGAATTTGGCAGAAAAAATTGAGGGGAAATCTTGATTTGTGTTACTTGGACTAGTTTTTTTATTGTATATATGGATTCAGCACCCTGAAAAACACCTAGGGCACTTGCATTATGCAGGGGTTACTCATCAAAATTGTGATTTCGATAAATTCCTCTCAGATTTTATAGAAATTTTTCATGGTGGTAGTGTTCAATTTTGGAAAGGATGCATGTATTTTCAATGCAAATATGTTGTTTTGTCATATTAGAATGTTCATTGAAAGTTGAAGTTTTGGAACTATTATGTTTTATTTTTACAGAGTGTTCTTGAATCCTTGTCTTTATAGAGCATCTAGTTTCACCAATGTAGGGTATCCCATGAGAACTAGGAATTGAATAAACATCTTTCCAACTCTTAAGATCGATAGGATCTTTGACAGATTTTAGAGAGCTTCAAATGATGTTTATGGGCTAAAAGGTGGTCATAACATTCTTGTTTTTCACAATACGAGCAATGTTATGAATGATTACATGAATATAAGGGAAGTGAACCTTACCCAAAACATTATTTGCATGTTATTGTTCTTTAAACTATTTATTAGCATTTTAGAAAGTATTAATACTTTACGTGTGTTGGAAATAATACTGAGAGGGGGGGGGTGAATCAGTATTATCACATTAATAAAACTTTTTCATTT
>APFE031063716.1:0-11935 GCA_000404065.3 Pinus taeda
CATTCAATAAACACATTTCTAAAACAAAATTGGCATTACTTGAGCATTCTATACTTGCAATTTCATGGCACATTGTTAAAAACCCTGTGTTATAAGTTTGCAAGACAAAGGGTGAAATTTTCATTTGTTGTAATTTTTTGGGTTACTACGTTATTGGAACTCAAATAATAGATTCTCCATTTCACCTTACAGGGAATATAGTTGGTGTATTAGTCAAAACAATGGATTGTTGCCAGATAAGGTGTGGGGTGAATCCTACAGACTGCCCATTTTTGGAAACATTTAACAATTAAACTAGAAATATAGTAATATTGGTTCACAGTACAACAAATCCATTGATGCGTTGACAAAGTCGTTGAATTGCCATGGGGAGGTTGTGGGGTTGATCCCCATAGGATGCCAATTTTGAACAAGTGATAAAATTTTAAATTTAAATGTATGTTGTGTTGGATGGATTCGAATGATTGATCAATGACACATTGGTAAAGTGGTTTGTTTGTTCTAGTGAGGTCCAAGAGGGGGGGTCAAACCTACTGATGAATTTCTCACAAACCCTCATTTCCAAATTGAGACTGTGACACAACACCCTCGTATTGGTCCTCATGGCAATGACATAAACCTCCTCTACTAAATCATCTTGTGGCATCAATGCCATGTAAGCACCACATTTGTGCCACATGACCTCCACATGCCATGTTAGCCTTTTTCCACGTCATTAATGCCATGATTCACATTCTTTTGTTTTCACCTATTGGGCATGTCAACATGCCTTGCCACATGTCAAACTCTGATTGGTCCACTTATCATGCCATGTTAGCATCCATATAGTCCAGTCAACATGCCATGTCAATGCCCATATTTCCACATCATCAACATTTGTACTTCCATGAATCATTCTTACTTATGCGTCAACATCTGTACAACCATGTGTCAACTCCCGGTGATGCCACATATTCCACCTACACATTTTTTCCCTGTTTGACCAAAACTTTAGAAAGACATAACTTTCTCATAGGACATCTGTTTGACCTTGTTCAAGCGTCATTGGAAAGCTCTCAACGAACTCTTAAACTTGAGTACATTTACAATAGAATTCAAGATGCACAATTTTGCCTAGTTTTATAAATCTGCCTAGATCAAGCCTCCCCATAAAAGGAACTTTTGGTCCATCAAAAGTATACATACATGGTTTGACTTGTCTCTTTGATTTGTACACTCTCAAAAGCATAAAAAGATTTTGTTGCAGAAAAGTAATGCTAAAATAGATCATCACTTATACAATTTTCCCATCTAGGGGTTCCATATACAACATGTGAGTTTTACCACAATGGAAGCAAACCACTTTGAAGATGTGTTACCCACTTTTTACCAAATCTGGCTAATGGATTCTTCATTATAGGTTACTCCTCTTGGATTTATAGTGTTTGACCAACTCTTTCATCTCCTACCTCTTTGTTCACGAGTTCATGCACAACTTTCTTGTCCTGTAATGGACGAAGTTGTGGATGAAGTTTCTAGCATTTCTCAATCAGATGTCCACTCTTATTGCAATGAGTGAAATTATTCTTTGACAACAAGTCCTTATTTCCATTGTCCATATTTAGTGTTGGAGAGGGCTCTTTACATCTTGTCTCCTCCTTCTTGGTAGAAATGACCTTCCTAAACAAGGAATTTCTCTTCCAACATTTGACAATGCAATGGTTATGTAAAATGCAAAACACGAATGAATACTTGTACCATAAACTATGTTTCTCATTACCATTACTCTTATAACCAAATAATACCATGGTATGATTAGGTTTATTATGCCTTTAATGACGTTTCTTGTTGTAAATCTGTTGAGGAGAAACTATCTTCACTCCTTTTGGATGTTAACCTTTAATTCGAGATGCCTTGCATTATTTGTCACACTCATGGAGGGATGTGCCATCGCTTTGATTAATGTTTTTTTGTATTGGTATAGGCTCTACTCTCGAAGTATCTCTTACTTCAATGAACTTGGAGCATTTTTCAATTTCTCCTTTGCTATATCCCAAATCTACATAGCAAGGTATTTCCACAAGCTCTATGGTATTAATCATACCCGTGCCATTGATTCCAAGACCCTTTCCATCATAAGACAATTTTTTTAGCAACTTAACTACAATACCATGAGAAAATTATGACTCACTTAAACTATATATGTTAGTGACAAATTGTGAATCTATGGTAGAAGACGGTCTCATTGATATGGTGGATTCTTCTTTTGCCTCCACTCTTTCAACTTTATGAAGCTTTGCCAAAAGTTCATTCTTTGCTTGCAATTCAAGCTACTATTTTTTCTTCTCATCTTTAGAGACTTGCAATAACATTCTCAATATACTTATCATAATGCCAAAAAACTTAATGAGCAATATAAAGGTAGAATTGCAGAAATGAATAGAAAAATAAATTGTTAACGATGTTGGATGCTAACAAATGGGAAGGGGGTCTCCCTAGTATGAAGTCCTAATTAGTCTCACACCATTTGGAGTAGGATCCCCAATCAAAAAATAAGGCTGACTGTCATAATTGTGATATTAAAGATGTGCCTTGGTTGCAACAAAAAACATGAGAAGGCATGCACATAACTTTGGGGATAACAAGTGAGTAAACTTTGTGTAATATCAATTGTAATGCATAAGAGGTCCCTTCACACAAAGGGAAAACAGAGTGATCCTCTAGAAGAAAAGTTGTAGTACTATCCTAAAAGAGATGCACACACATATATGAAAGAATCATTGGTTAACCTATAAAATAGTTCACAAGATAATAATGATCATGAAAGAAAATACAAAACACATTCAATAAGATATAGACTACAATTAACAAAGTAGTTCATTGACCTTATCGTGTATGAAACAACATATGCCATAAACATTTAAAGAATAGTCTTACAACACCCACGATACATGCATGAAAGTGTGTTGGCTCTATGAGCTTTTGATGATTAAGTGAAAGTTCCAAGTACACAATACAATGATACGACACTAGCCCCAATAGTGGAACATGAAGCTACCGCTTGCTTCTCCAAAGAATGATATTCACTCCTATGTTAAGCTAGAGAAGCCAAGGCTAGAAATCCTAAGTTTCAAGCCCTTTTCTTGTGTTATGAGGGTTTATTTATAACAAATGGGTTTACCTTTCACCTCCTCTTGTGATCTTTGATCTCTCTCATGATTCTTGAGCTTCTTTATTCTTTATTCTACCTAATGACTCTTCATATTCTCTATTTGACTCTTGGACTTCCACTTACATTTACATTTCTTATTATTTTCGAAATACATAATTACTTAAGAAAAAATGTGGCTAGAGAGTAACAAGACAAAGCTAATACATTATGCTCGAGCTTGAGGAAACTGTAGATCGACAACTTCTACTTTTACTTTTGATGTAAAAAATTGGTACCAAGCCTTGTACTGCATTGCTATGTCCTCAAATTTTGATGGAATATCTAGTTTATATACGCCTCTTGCCTCCATTGCATCCGGATAGATGGTTTTGGAACCAATCCGAACACTATTCCACAATAAGAAAAAAATCGTATTCAACTTGGCAGGTCCGCCTATAGGTTGTTGAATATTCTGCCTTGTTACATGGTTTGACTTGTCTCTTTGATTTGTACACTCTCAAAAGCATAAAAAGATTTTGTTGCAGAAAAGTAATGCTAAAATAGATCATCACTTATACAATTTTCCCATCTAGGGGTTCCATATACAACATGTGAGTTTTACCACAATGGAAGCAAACCACTTTGAAGATGTGTTACCCACTTTTTACCAAATCTGGCTAATGGATTCTTCATTATAGGTTACTCCTCTTGGATTTATAGTGTTTGACCAACTCTTTCATCTCCTACCTCTTTGTTCACGAGTTCATGCACAACTTTCTTGTCCTGTAATGGACGAAGTTGTGGATGAAGTTTCTAGCATTTCTCAATCAGATGTCCACTCTTATTGCAATGAGTGAAATTATTCTTTGACAACAAGTCCTTATTTCCATTGTCCATATTTAGTGTTGGAGAGGGCTCTTTACATCTTGTCTCCTCCTTCTTGGTAGAAATGACCTTCCTAAACAAGGAATTTCTCTTCCAACATTTGACAATGCAATGGTTATGTAAAATGCAAAACACGAATGAATACTTGTACCATAAACTATGTTTCTCATTACCATTACTCTTATAACCAAATAATACCATGGTATGATTAGGTTTATTATGCCTTTAATGACGTTTCTTGTTGTAAATCTGTTGAGGAGAAACTATCTTCACTCCTTTTGGATGTTAACCTTTAATTCGAGATGCCTTGCATTATTTGTCACACTCATGGAGGGATGTGCCATCGCTTTGATTAATTTTTTTTTGTATTGGTATAGGCTCTACTCTCGAAGTATCTCTTACTTCAATGAACTTGGAGCATTTTTCAATTTCTCCTTTGCTATATCCCAAATCTACATAGCAAGGTATTTCCACAAGCTCTATGGTATTAATCATACCCGAGCCATTGATTCCAAGACCCTTTCCATCATAAGACAATTTTTTTAGCAACTTAACTACAATACCATGAGAAAATTATGACTCACTTAAACTATATATGTTAGTGACAAATTGTGAATCTATGGTAGAAGACGGTCTCATTGATATGGTGGATTCTTCTTTTGCCTCCACTCTTTCAACTTTATGAAGCTTTGCCAAAAGTTCATTCTTTGCTTGCAATTCAAGCTACTATTTTTTCTTCTCATCTTTAGAGACTTGCAATAACATTCTCAATATACTTATCATAATGCCAAAAAACTTAATGAGCAATATAAAGGTAGAATTGCAGAAATGAATAGAAAAATAAATTGTTAACGATGTTGGATGCTAACAAATGGGAAGGGGGTCTCCCTAGTATGAAGTCCTAATTAGTCTCACACCATTTGGAGTAGGATCCCCAATCAAAAAATAAGGCTGACTGTCATAATTGTGATATTAAAGATGTGCCTTGGTTGCAACAAAAAACATGAGAAGGCATGCACATAACTTTGGGGATAACAAGTGAGTAAACTTTGTGTAATATCAATTGTAATGCATAAGAGGTCCCTTCACACAAAGGGAAAACAGAGTGATCCTCTAGAAGAAAAGTTGTAGTACTATCCTAAAAGAGATGCACACACATATATGAAAGAATCATTGGTTAACCTATAAAATAGTTCACAAGATAATAATGATCATGAAAGAAAATACAAAACACATTCAATAAGATATAGACTACAATTAACAAAGTAGTTCATTGACCTTATCGTGTATGAAACAACATATGCCATAAACATTTAAAGAATAGTCTTACAACACCCACAATACATGCATGAAAGTGTGTTGGCTCTATGAGCTTTTGATGATTAAGTGAAAGTTCCAAGTACACAATACAATGATACGACACTAGCCCCAATAGTGGAACATGAAGCTACCGCTTGCTTCTCCAAAGAATGATATTCACTCCTATGTTAAGCTAGAGAAGCCAAGGCTAGAAATCCTAAGTTTCAAGCCCTTTTCTTGTGTTATGAGGGTTTATTTATAACAAATGGGTTTACCTTTCACCTCCTCTTGTGATCTTTGATCTCTCTCATGATTCTTGAGCTTCTTTATTCTTTATTCTACCTAATGACTCTTCATATTCTCTATTTGACTCTTGGACTTCCACTTACATTTACATTTCTTATTATTTTCGAAATACATAATTACTTAAGAAAAAATGTGGCTAGAGAGTAACAAGACAAAGCTAATACATTATGCTCGAGCTTGAGGAAACTGTAGATCGACAACTTCTACTTTTACTTTTGATGTAACAAATTGGTACCAAGCCTTGTACTGCATTGCTATGTCCTCAAATTTTGATGGAATATCTAGTTTATATACGCCTCTTGCCTCCATTGCATCCGGATAGATGGTTTTGGAACCAATCCGAACACTATTCCACAATAAGAAAAAAATCGTATTCAACTTGGCAGGTCCGCCTATAGGTTGTTGAATATTCTGCCTTGTAATATCTAGATCTTCTTTATTGGAAAACTACCTTAAGTTGCTCAAGAATTCTTCAATTTCTTGCCTAATAACATTTCTCCCCTTTGTTCCACAAAAGATCCAACGAAAGGTATCTCGTGGACTCTTATCAAGGACTTTAACCCACGATACAGTTGCAAGTAGGCATATATGATGTTGGCCACATACGTGCTGAGTTGTTTGTTGCCTTGTACAAACATCTTGACCTCAAATCTTTCTAATTGAATTTCTTGCCTTGTTTTTCTGACCAACTTTGATGGTGCATTTCTATACTTATTTCCCCATTCTTATATTGCATCAATGGTTGCATGAAATATATTTAAAACTTTCACATTCTACCGTGACTACTTTTGCATTGCATGCAAGGGCACCAACGCCTTATGAAGGGTGATAATTTCCTCGTACAGTTGTCTCATAGTGTCTCCCATTGGATTTCCTCAAATATTGCTTCCTATAGCTCCTTCATGTTAGAATCAGTGGAAGACAACCTTTGATTCTCGACAAGGAGATGATCAATCTGTTGCCTTGAAGAAGCTAAATATTTTTCCAATTGTTGATTCTCTTTCTTCAATAAGTAAATGTTTAGTTTTTGCAAAGGTTTCATTTTCTGCTGCAACTGTTGTCAGATTCTTCCTAGTATTGGGAAGAATTACCCTTTGTGTGTGTATAGAAACAGGATGAACCAGGTTACTAGGGAAATACTTCCGCATTTATTGCACTATTTATTCTTCAACTGATCAAAGGTAAGGTTTGAAATATCCATGACCAAGTCATATGCTAGAGGATATATTCCTATCTCACTGAATGGGATGTGGCCACCCGTAAGGGGAGGTCAAGGATAAATATTGGTATGTTCTGTAATATGCACAATTTCCGCCTCTTGTTTATCATCCTCACATTCAACCTCTATATCTTAGGCCTACACCTCTTCCTCTATTTCTCTTACAAGATCCTCATCCTGCTTCTTCCTACTTTCTTCATCTTCCAATTGATTCTACTATTATTCTTCCTCTAATTACTTCTATTGATCTTCTTCTTCTCTTTGCTTCTACCATATTTTTTCATGGTGTTTATTTCTAGTTTCTTCTTCTGCCTTCCTTCTAGTTTCCCCTTCTTCTTTCTTTCTCAGCTCTTCTTGTCTCTGCTACATATATTCTTTTTCATTTCTTTCCTGTTCTTTCTGCATTCGTTCCTTTTCTTGTTTCCACTCCCCCTCCTGTCTCTCTTATCTTCCTGTTGCTGCTTTCAAATCTTTTCTCCTCTTTTCTTCTACAATGACCACTTTAAGAATAATATGATATGCTTTAAACTTGTGGCTCCTCTCCACTTCAAGATTGTGCACACATTTCCTCTTATACCCGATAATGTTGATCAGAGTGGGCACTTCTTGCTGATTCCCTCCTTGAACAACATTCTGCTCATGAGCTACATTGGAAGGTCTTACCTCATTGCTTGGTGCATGTGCTCAGGAAGCATTGTACCAATTATTTACCTTTTTTTCCACTTCCCGACAATAAGACTCCTATGGCCAGGAAAAATGCAACTTGGAATAATGCTTTTTACACACTCCTATGGAATCATATATGTGAAAGGTCATCTCGCCAAACTTAAGGATGATAAGTTCCTTAATTTATGTTTCTACAACCTTCAAGGTCTTGAGCTCATAAGATACCACTTGCAAGGGAAAGGAAGGCCAATGTGCCTTCTTCTTCTTCTGCAACAACTAAGATAGATCTGTGCTAAGTTGATAACTGACCTCCTGCATGACCACTTTGTCTGTCGTATACCTTGGAAAAAGATGTGGAGGCCTCTTAGAACCATACACTCTAAGGTATGTGACTTGAGGCGAAGGAAACCAATCTTCTATCTCCTAAAATGCTTTCCTAGCCTCATGGGACATGCGAGGGGATTCTTCCTCAAAGATCATATGATATAATACCATGAAGAAGTGGCCAATAAGCTTTTTATAAACTCCCTGTAACTGTATTTGGACAATACTTTGCAATGTACATTCATAGGCAGTTCTCTTTGGGTTCACTTCCATTCTAGACGTATGAACACATGGTGGGCACAAATACCATCTAATAAGTAGGTAAACATATAGAATTGTTGTTTCTTACCCTATGGTGGTTCTTCACCTTGCTAAAATTAACCTTCAGCTGATGGGATAAGTTTTTTTCCTAATTTAATACTTTCCCTTATGTGACAAGCGAATAAACCATGAAGATCCAAACTTTGTCAAGGAGTTCAATATTCTTTTGTCCATATATCCTGCAACACATAGCCATTAGGTATCGATAAACCTTTCTAAGATACTTAGTATTGTAGGTTCCATCTAGCTTGTGGTGAAACTTAGTTGGTTCTTGCCACCATGACTTATTCACTTCTTTGGTGTTCAAATAACCCCAAGCTACATAAATCTAGGAATTCAAGTGCTGTTTAGGCTTGGGTAGCTTGTAGTACAAGTGAAAGTCATGTGGTTGGTAAAAGCCAAGAAATTGCCCACTAACACTCTTGAGCATCATGTTCTTGGTGTCCAAAACTTGTAGTATCCATTTTATGACATCAACACAAGGTAACACATGATACTTGCAAACAACTTTGTGGAACCTTGATTTCTTAATATTCTCATAGACTTCCCTATCTTCTAAATTCTATGGGAATTCCTTTGAATTGAATACATCTTTCATAGTCAACCAAGTAATAACATAATCCTTATCAATTAAGCATTGGGTGTCTGACAAGATGGGCACTCCTATTAAGGTATTGTACATGGAATCCTCAATATTGCTATCTTTCACCTCCTTTGATGGTACTTTCTTTGTAGTTGGAGGCACGGTGCTGGTGGATGTTGAAAAAATTATATGTCATGGATGTGTAGTACCTAGTAAAATATATGCACTCATGGTGACAACAAGTTAATTCCGCAAGAGATCCACTGATCTAACAAGCAATCACAAGCATAAGACAACCATTGAGAAGAGGGATTGTGCAGTGCTTGAGCACAAGGGAGGCATAATGACTTCACTAGTCACTAGAAATGTGCACTGCGCAGTGTCTGAGAGGGGATTACACAAGGCTTGACAGCAAGAGGGACAAAATGTGGATTGAGTTTGCGCAATGCGTAGTTGCTGCTGGAGAGAGGCTTTCTACTGCATAGTTTGTAGTGATAGAGGATAGGACGAGCCTCACTGCTGGCTAGGATTGCACAATGCACATCTAGGGCCCATGAATTGTTCAGTGTGTAGTTATAGAGGGAAAGAGGGATCCTTTGCTGACTAAGATTGTGCAATACGTAATTGGAGAGGGAAGGAGGCTCTGGGATCTGTGTAGTTTTCTACGACAAAAGGCAAGGCTATATATTTGTTGACTGAAGGGAGGAAGGATGTGGATCAACCTGAGATTCATCTAAGTAAGCATTCACATCAAGCAAGAAATATAATGAAATGAAAAGGAAATGCATGCATAAATACACATGACACAATTATACTGGTAGAAAAAAAGGCATGGAATATGAAGCGACACTAGAAAAGAAGCCTAAATGACTGAAACAACACTTGTATAATATAATAATAGAAAAATAAACACTTGATATGTGAAAAGAAGGATAAAATGACACTTTAAAAAGTAAAAGTGACAAAAGCAACAAAAAGTGGCAGTTGAGAAACTTACTCAAAAAAAACTATGCAATTGAAACCAAAATTCTTTATGCTCACGAGAATGAGTAGAGATCCAACGATAAGTGTGAGAATGAGCTCTATGATGAATTTATTATATATATATATGAGTAGTCACAAAGTTAGGGTTAACCTTCTACCATGTCATTACTGCCATGTGTCACATTCTAATGTTTCCATCTATCGACCACATCAGCATGCCTTGCCATAGGTCAGACTCTGATTGGTCCACCTATCATGCCATGTTAGCATTCATATAGTCTAATCAACATGCTACATTAGCATTTTCACTGCCACATCATCACCATCTGTACTTCCATGTCAACATCCATATAGCCATGTGTCAACTCTTGGTGATGCCATGTGTCCTACCTGTACATTTTTTATTGGTTTGGAAAAAACTTCAGAAGGCCATAACTTTCCCATACAACCTTCATTTGACATTGTTTAAGTATTGTTGAAAATCTCTTGATGAGCTCTTCAAATTGATTACATTTACATTAGAATTTGAGACCTTCAATTTTGCTTGGTTTCAAGATCCTCATGGATCAAACTTCACCACAAAAGATACTTTTTTTTTCCATCAAAATTATACATACATGGTTTGAATTGTCTCTATGATTTGTAAAATCTCGAAAACATAAAAACACTATGTTGTAGATAAGAAATGTTATAACAAGACATCACTTGTACAATTTTACCTTTTAGGTGTCCCATACACAACATGTGAGGTTTACCACATTTGAAGCAAACAACTTTGAAAATGTGATACTCATTTCTTACCAAACCCGCTGATGGATTCTCCTTTTCGGGTTGCTCCTCTTGGATTGCTAGTGTTTGACCAACTCTATCATCTACCACCTATTTATTCAAGAGTGCATCTCCAACTTTATTGCTTTGCATTGGACGAAGCTATGGATGAAGTTTCCAATATGCCTTAATCAGATGTTCACTCTTAATGCAATGAGTGCAATGATTCTTTGACTACATATCCTTCTTGCCATTCTCCATATTTAATCTTGGAGAGAGGAATTTACATGTTGTCTCCTACTTCCTGGTAGAAATAATCTAGTTGCACAAGGAACTTCTCTTCCAACATTTGGCAACACAATGGTTATGTAATCTGTAAAATGTGCATGGATACTTATATCATAAACAATGTTTCTCATGGTCATTCTTTTTATATTCAAATAATACCTTGGAATAATCAACTTTATTATACCTTTTATGGCGGTTCTTGTTACAAATTATGGTGAGAAGAAACTATATTCACTTAGTTTTGATGTTCACCTTTGTCTTAAGATGCCTTGCATTATTTTTCACGCTCATGGATGGATGCACCATTTCTTTGCTTGAGTTTTTCTTGTAATGGCTTAGGCTCTTCTCTTGAAGTATCTCTTGCTCCAACGACCTTGGAGCATTTTTAAACTTCTCCTTTTCCATATCCAAACCTACATAGAGAGGTATTTCAAGAAGCTCTATGGGATTAATCATACCTGGGACTTTGATTCCAAGGACCTTTCCATCATAACCCATTTTGATTAGCAACTTAAACCCAATACCATGATAAATTAATGACTCACTTACATTGCATGCCTCTATAACATATTGTGAATATATGGTAGAATATGGTCTCATTGACATGGAATATTTTTCTTCTGCCTCCACTCTTTCAGATTTATGAAGCTTTTCCAAAATTTCATTCTTGGATTGCAATTCAAGCTACAACATTTTGTTCTCATGTTTAGAGATTTGCAATAAACTTCACAATTCAAATTTCTCTTCTTCAATCTGCTAGTTATTATATTCAAGCTCCTAAATTATTTCTCACTTCAAAGCTTTGCCCATGGTTATCATACACACTTTCGATCATGTCAGATCTACTCTAATACCAAACTTGATCTGAAATTACATTGAATGATTTGTAATAGCTTAGATTGTGAACCAACTTATCATAAATTCAAAAAACATAATGAGCAATAGGCAGGCGAAATTGCATAAATTAGTAGCAAAAAGAAAGTTAAAGAGACAACTTGATAAGGAATTTCACCCAATTTGGGCTTTGTCTCTAGGCCCACTCAATTGCGCAACCACTCCACTATTATAATGCGAAGCATTTCAAATGTTGTATTAAATCACTATGGAACTTCAACCTTGCATTAGTATGTGTTCACCAAATCTAGGGATATTGTTGCACTAA
>APFE031063719.1:2108-47710 GCA_000404065.3 Pinus taeda
TGGAAGATTATGTACTTAATAAGCTGACCCAGAGCATTAGATGTTGAGACAGTCTAATGAAGAGCAGAATCTAAGGGATTGGTGGTTGTCATCAATATTGTGTATTAAATTTTTTGGGTTATCATTTTTTCAACTTTGAAACACCTTACAAAAGAAAAAATATATGCTTTAACTCAAAGCTTATTTCACTTATCCACCACAGAATATCGTTTGAAACTATTGATACCAAGTCAATGTTTACAGGAATTACGTACATTTATTAGCGACTAGAAAGTCATAACAAATTTAATTAGTCTCAGTAATAATCCCCACTAGAGCGCTCTCCCTCCTTGAAATGATGGTTTCAGTTTGCATCCCTCACGATAATTATGGTCTAGGCAATGGCACAGATGTTGTTATCCTGCAATGGCACAGATGTTGTTATCCTGCAACGCCTATGATTGGAAACTGGTAACTCTGAAGAGCTGTTTGTTTGGCTAAATAATTTTGATTTCCCCTGAATCTGTAACCAAAATAGCTTGTTCTAAGTAATTTATTTTCAATTTGCTTAGTTTTATATCATTGTTGCAGATTCTTTGAACCCTTGACTGTAAAATGTATAAAAGACAATGCAGAGTATGCTTTCAACTCACTCGCCCTGCTTTTTCTTTAATTTTGTCTCGTTTAGGTTTTTTTTCGTCTCCAACCATCAACATTTCAATAATGAAGTCGTGGCGCAGAGGCATGTCGTCGCCAGTGTTGTTATCCTACAATTGCACAGAGGCTCGTCGTCGCCGGTGTTGTTATCCTGCAATGGCACAGATGTTGTTATCCTGCAACGCCTATGATTGGAAACTGGTAACTCTAAAGAGCTGTTTGTTTGGCTAAATAATTTTGATTTCCCCTGAATCTGTAACCGAAATAGCTTGTTATAAGTATTTTATTTTCAATTTGGTTATTTTTATGTCATTGTTGTAGATTCTTTGAACCCCTTGACTGTAAAATATATTAAAGACGATGCAGAGTACACTTTCAACTCACTTGCCCTGTTTATTTTTTTTAGCGGAGGAAACTCACCCGTAATTGGCGTAGATTGCAATATCTCTGTAGCTTTGGAATTTTTCCACGTTGACACGTTTCAATATTATTTGTACGTGAAATTGCAAGCCACTTGTTTAGTGGCTGGACATTGTAGTTTCAAATTCTTTACACATACATAGTTTCATTGTCTTTTATCCTACATTGTAACTACTTATAATGAATATAAAATAAATAATTGTAATAATTTCGTTTTTATTTTAAAGATTTTTTTTAATTAATATTAGATTACTTTTATCATAAATTTATTAGATGATAGGATGTGTTTTATTTACATATTGCAATAAATGTTTTCAAAACAATATAATGTTATTTGGTTGAAATTTTAAAATATGTTTCGAAGTATTATTTTAGTTATATTTCATAGATTTTATGATATTTTTATTATAAGATATTTTTCTATATTATTTGGCTAGAAAATATATTTCAAGGTTGTTTTTTATTATCGTTATCTTATACTAGAGTTGTTTAGTACGTTTAAGAATACCCCTCATTAGCCTTGGGTATGATATTCTCATATTTGTCTATCTTAATCTATTTATGTATGGCTTTGAATTAGACGTTCTAGGAAAAAATGAATGTGGATTTGGATTGCTGTTTGTCATCAGTATTGTGTATTAAATTTTTTGGGTTATCATTTTTTCAACTTTGAAACACCTTACAAAAGAAAACATATATGCTTTAACTCAAAGCTTATTTCACTTATCCACCACAGAATATCGTTTGGAACTGTTGATACAAAATCAATGTTTACAGGAATTACGTACATTTATCTGCTACTGGAAAGTGATAACAAATTTAATTAGTCTCAATAATAATCCCCAATAGAGCGCTCTTCCTCCTTGAAATGATGGTTTCAGTTTGCATCCCTCACAATAATTATGGTCCTGGCAATATTTGAAATGTCCTTGGGCATACTATGACAACCCCCCCCACATACGAATGTTCTTTATGACTTGGAAAGGAATTCCAAGAGATGGAGATTATCAACCCTTTCATTGTGGCCCAAAAAGATAATTTTAGTTCTCCCTTTGTCCATAGCAAACACATTATTTGGTGTAGGGAAATAACTTCTTGTCTTCACAGCCCTAGCAAATCTCTCTAATGTTGCATAAATTTCATGTGATTGTGGGTGTGATTTATCTCCTCTGATAAAAGTATATTTTTTTTTTCCAAACCACAACCCACCTGCATTCTAGCCCCCCTTTCAAACCCTTGTCTTTAATAATTATCCTCACTTTAGCTAGACCATATAACCTCTCTTCTATCACATATGTGTTCACTAAAGTAATATAATTTCCAACATTTAGTGGCTCTAACTCATGAAGGTTTTTTGTAGCATGTTCTCTTATCTCAATATTGAAATGAATTTTGCAGGAACCTTCACAGCTCTCCACACACCAACATCAGTTTGATTGGCATGTTTTTGATAAAGTTAAGTGCCTTGTTCAATTTATACTACAGCCAAGAAGGTCAACCAGACAAGCACACTGCTCTGCTCTGGAACGCATATCATACTTTTGACTCATACAGTTAAAGTATTCCCAACCTTCAGCCATAAGACCTGCACTATTGAAAGCAGACATGTCGGTAGCAAAAATAAAAAGGTTTAACTTCACATCTACCTATTCCATTTAGGGAGAAAACTCACAAGCTTCCTTACCATTCCCATTTATACCATGCACTGCAATTATTGCAGTCCAAGCCACAACACCCTTATTATATATGTGATAATAAACTTTCCTTGTAAGTTTAATATTTCCATAGATGGTATATATGTCCATAAGGGAAAAACATAAAAATACATTGGAATAAAACCTACTCTTGATTATGTATGTATGGAATTTATTGCCTTCTTGCAGAATTGCTAAGTCTGCACACATGGGAAAAATATTGAGATTCATTGGCAAGTTTGGTTGGATGGCATGTTGTTGCATTTGATGGAAAAATCAAAGGGCTTGCTAGCATGTCCATTTTCTTTGTATCTTATGATCATTGATTTTCACAGAGTGGCACTCTTGTTATATCTTTCATAAAGCACTTTGTGTGCATCCTCTTTACTTTTGCATTTAACATACATGTAAATGAGTGCCCAACATAGAGGTACAACTGTCAGAGAGCCACACCTATTTCCATAAGCATTTTGTAGAGTAAACATAATCTGGGATTTTACTAGCCACTGTAAGGAAGTTTTAAGAATGAACCACACTAAGATATATAGAGTTGACCACATGAAAGTGGAAACATTTGTTATATTCCTGATAAAATATTCTAATATTTAATGCTTTAACAAGAAAACCAAACGGACAATAAAAATAACTGAATTCTGTAATCTAATTTTCAGTGTGTTTCAAAAGCATCACTGGAAGATTATGTACTTAATAAGCTGACCCAGAGCATTAGATGTTGAGACAGTCTAATGAAGAGCAGAATCTAAGGGATTGGTGGTTGTCATCAGTATTGTGTAATAAATTTTTTGGGTTAACATTTTTTCAACTTTGAAACACCTTAGAAAAGAAAACATATATGCTTTAACTCAAAGCTTATTTCACTTATCCACCACAGAATATCGTTTGAAACTGTTGATACCAAGTCAATGTTTACAGGAATTACGTACATTTATCTGCTACTGGAAAGTCATAACAAATTTAATTAGTCTCAGTAATAATCCCCACTAGAGCGCTCTCCCTCCTTGAAATGATGGTTTCAGTTTGCATCCCTCACGATAATTATGGTTCGGGCAATGGCACAGATGTTGTTATCCTGCAATGGCACGGATGTTGTTATCCTGCAATGCTTATGATTGGAAACTGGTAACTCTGAAGAGCTGTTTGTTTGGCTAAATAGTTTTGATTTCCCCTGAATCTGTAACCAAAATAGCTTGTTCTAAGTATTTTATTTTCAATTTTCTTATTTTTATATCATTGTTGCAGATTCTTTGAACCCTTGACTGTAAAATGTATAAAGACGATGCAGAGTATGCTTTCAACTCACTCGCCCTGCTTTTTCTTTAATTTTGTCTCGTTTAGGTTTTTTTTCGTCTCCAACCATCAACATTTCAATAATGAAGTCGTGGCACAGAGGCATGTCGTCGCCGGTGTTGTTATCCTGCAATGGCACAGGGGCTCGTCGTCGCTGGTGTTGTTATCCTGCAATGGCACAGATGTTGTTATCCTGCAACGCCTATGATTGGAAACTGGTAACTTTGAAGAGCTGTTTGTTTGGCTAAATAATTTTGATTTCCCCTGAATCTGTAACCGAAATAGCTTGCTATAAGTATTTTATTTTCAATTTGCTTATTTTTATGTCATTGTTGCAGATTCTTTGAACCCCTTGACTGTAAAATATGTTAAAGACGATCCAGAGTACACTTTGAACTCACTCGCCCTGTTTTTTTTTTAGCGGAAGAAACTCACCTGTAATTGGCGTAGATTGCAATGTCTCCATAGCTTTGGAATTTTTCCACGTTGACACGTTTCAATATTATTTGTACGTGAAATTGCAAGCCACTTATTCAGTGGCTGGACATTGTAGTTTCAAATTCTTTACACATACATAGTTTCATTGTCTTTTATCCTACATTGTAACTACTTATAATGAATATAAAATAAATAATTGTAATAATTTCGTTTTTATTTTAAAGATTTATTTTAATTAATTTTAGATTACTTTTATCATAAATTTATTAGATGATAGGATGTGTTTTATTTACATATTGCAATAAATGTTTTCAAAACAATATAATGTTATTTGGTTGAAATTTTAAAATATGTTTCGAAGTATTATTTTAGTTATATTTCATAGATTTTATGATATTTTTATTATAAGATATTTTGCTAAATTATTTGGCTAGAAAATATAATTCAAGCTTGTTTTTATTATCGTTATCTTATACTAGAGTTGTTTAGTACGTTTGAGAATACCCTTCACTAGCCTTGGGTATGATATTCTCATATTTGTCTATCTTAATCTATTTATGTATGGCTTTGAATTAGACGTTCTAGCAAAAAATGAATGTGGATTTGGATTGGTGGTTGTCATCAGTATTGTGTATTAAATTTTTTGGGTTATCATTTTTTCAACTTTGAAACACCTTACAAAAGAAAACATATATGCTTTAACTCAAAGCTTATTTCACTTATCCACCATAGAATATCGTTTGAAACTGTTGATACAAAGTCAATGTTTATAGGAATTACGTACATTTATCTGCTACTGGAAAGTGATAACAAATTTAATTAGTCTCAGTAATAATCCCCAATAGAGCGCTCTTCCTCCTACTGGAAAGTGATAACAAATTTAATTAGTCTCAGTAATAATCCCCAATAGAGCGCTCTTCCTCCTACTGGAAAGTGATAACAAATTTAATTAGTCTCAGTAATAATCCCTAATAGAGTGCTCTTCCTCCTTGAAACCATCATCCCTCACAATAATTATGGTCCTGGCAATATTTGAAATGTCCTTGGGCATACTATGACAACCCCCCCACATACGAATGTTCTTTATGACTTGGAAAGGAATTCCAAGAGATGGAGATTATCAACCCTTTCGTTGTGGCCCAAAAAGATAATTTTAGTGCTCCCTTTGTCCACAACAAACACATTATTTGGTGTAGGGATATAACTTCTTGTCTTCACATCCCTAGCAAATCTCTCTAATGTTGCATAAATTTCATGTGATTGTGGGTGTGATTTATCTCCTCTGATAAATGTATAAAAAAAAAATTTTGACCACAACCCAGCTACATTCTAGCCCCCCTTTCAAACCCCTGTCTTTAATAATTTTCCTCACTTTAGCTAGAAATATAACCTCTTTTCTCTCTACATATGTGTTCGCTCAAGTAATATAATTTCCAACATTTAGTGGCTCTAATTCATGAAGGTTTTTTGTGGCATGTTCTCTTATCTCAATATTGAAATGAATTTTGCAGGAACCTTCACAGCTCTCCACACACCAACATCAAGTTTGATTGGCATTTTTTTGATAAAGTTAAGTGCCTTGTTCAATTTATACTATGGCCAAGAAGGTCAACCAGACATGCATAGTGCTCTGCTCTGGAACACATATCATACTTTTGACTCATATAGTTAAAGTATTCCCAACCTTCAGCCATAAGACCTGCACTATTCAAAGCAGACATGTCAGTAGCAAAAGTAAAAAGGTTTAGCTTCACATCTACCTATTCCATTTAGGGAGAAATTAGTGCTCCCTTTTTCGACAGCAAACACATTATTTGGTGTAGGGAAATGACTTCTTGTCTTCAAAGCCCTAGAAAATCTCTCTAATGTTGCATAAATTTCATGTGATTGTGGGTGTGATTTATCTCCTCTGATAAATGTATAATTTTTTTTTCTTAACCACAACCGAGTTGCATTCTAGCCCCCCTTTCAAACCCTTGTCTTTAATAATTTTCCTCACTTCAGCTAGAAATATAACCTCTTTTCTATCTACATATCTGTTCGCTAAAGTAATATAATTTCCAACATTTAGTGGCTCTAACTCATGAAGGTTTTTTGTAGCATGTTCTCTTATCTCAATATTGAAATGAATTTTGCAGGAACCTTCACAGCTCTCCACACACCAACATCAGGTTTGATTGGCATGTTTTTGATAAAGTTAAGTGCCTTGTTCAATTTATACTACGACCAAGAAGGTCAATCAGACATGCATAGTGCTCTGCTCTGGAACGCATATCATACTTTTGACTCATACAGTTAAAGTATTCCCAACCTTCAGCCATAAGACCTGCACTATTCAAAGCAGACATGTCGGTAGCAAAAGTAAAAAGGTTTAGCTTCACTTCTACCTATTCCATTTAGGGAGAAATTAGTGCTCCCTTTGTCGACAGCAAACACATTATTTGGTGTAGGGAAATAACTTCTTGTCTTCAAAGCCCTAGCAAATCTCTCTAATGTTGCATAAATTTCATGTGATTGTGGGTGTGATTTATCTCCTCTGATAAATGTATAATTTTTTTTTCTTAACCACAACCGAGCTGCATTCTAGCCCCCCTTTCAAACCCCTGCCTTTAATAATTTTCCTCACTTAAGCTAGAAATATAACCTCTTTTCTATCTACATATATGTTCGCTAAAGTAATATACTTTCCAACATTTAGTGGCGCTAACTCATGAAGGTTTTTTGTAGCATGTTCTCTTATCTCAATATTGAAATGAATTTTGCAGGAACCTTCACAGCTCTCCACACACCAACATTAGGTTTTATTGGCATGTTTTTTATAAAGTTAAGTGCCTTATTCAATTTATACTACGACCAAGAAGGTCAATCAAACATGCATAGTGCTCTGCTCTGGAACGCATATCATACTTTTGACTCATACAGTTAAAGTATTCCCAACCTTCAGCCATAAGACCTGCATTATTGAAAGCAGACATGGTAGAAAAATTAAAAAAGTTTAGCTTCACATCTACCTATTCCATTTAGGGAGAAAACTCACAAGCTTCCTTACCATTCCCATTTATACCATGCACTGCAATTATTGCAGTCCAAGCCACAACACCCTTATTATATAGGTGATAAAAAAACTTTTCCTGAAGTTAATATTTCCAAGATGGTATATATGTCCATAGGGAAAAACATACAAATACATTGGAATAAGAACCTACTCTTGATTATGTATGTATGGAATTTATCGCCTTCTTGCATAAGTTTTTGCTTAGTCTGCACACAGGGAAAAATATTTGAGAATCATTAGCCGAGTTGGTTGGATGCCATGCTGTTGCATTTGAGGAAAAATCGAAGGCTTGCTAGCATGTCCATTTACTTTGTATCTTATGATAATTGATTTTCACAGAGTGGCACTCTTGTTAGAGCTTTCATAAAGCACTTTGCATGCATCCTCTTTACTTTTGCATTTAACATACATGTAAATGAGTGCCCAACACAGAGATACAACTGTCAGAGAGACACACCTAATTCCATAAGAATTTTGTAGAGTAAACATAATCTAGGATTTTACTAGCCACTGTAATGAAGTTTTAAGAATGAACCACACTAAGATATATATAGTTGACCACATGAAAGTGGAAACATTTGTTATATTCCTGATAAAATATTCTAATATTTAATGCTTTAACAAGAAAACCAAACAGGCAATAAAAACAACTGAATTCTGTAATCTAATTTTCAGTATGTTTCAAAAGCATCACTAGAAGATTATGTACTTAATAAGCTGACCCAAAGCATTAGATGTTGAGACAGTCTAATGAAGAGCAAAATCTAAGGGATTGGTGGTTGTCATGAGTATTGTGTATTAAATTTTTTGGGTTATCATTTTTTAAACTTTGAAACACCTTACAAAAGAAAAAATATATGCTTTAACTCAAAGCTTATTTCACTTATCCACCACAAAATATCATTTGAAACTGTTGATACCAAGTCAATGTTTACAGGAATTATGTACATATATCTGCTACTGGAAAGTGATAACAAATTCAATTAGTCTCAGTAATAATCCCCACTAGAGCGCTCTCCCTCCTTGAAATGATGGTTTCAATTTGCATCCCTCACAATAATTATGGTCCTGGCAATATTTGAAATGTCCTTGGGCATACTATGACAACCCCCCCACATACGAATGTTCTTTATGACTTGGAAAGGAATTCCAAGGGATCGAGATTATCAACCCTTTCGTTGTGGCCTAAAAAGATAATTTTAGTGCTCCCTTTGTCCATAGCAAACACATTATTTGGTGTAGGGAAATAACTTCTTGTCTTCACAGCCCTAGCAAATCTCTCTAATGTTGCATAAATTTCATGTGATTGTGGGTGTGATTTATCTCCTCTGATAACTGTATAATTTTTTTTCTTAACCACAACCAAGCTACATTCTAGCCCCCCTTTCAAACCCCTGTCTTTAATAATTTTCCTCACTTTAGCTAGAAATATAACCTCTTTTCTATCTACATATGTGTTCGCTAAAGTAATATAATTTCCAACATTTAGTGGCTCTAATTCATGAAGGTTTTTTGTGGCATGTTCTCTTATCTCAATATTGAAATGAATTTTGCAGGAACCTTCACAGCTCTCCACACACCAACATCAGGTTTGATTGGCATGTTTTTGATAAAGTTAAGTGCCTTGTTCAATTTATACTTCGGCCAAGAAGGTCAACCAGACATGCATAGTGCTCTGCTCTGGAACGCATATCATACTTTTGACTCATACAGTTAAAGTATTCCCAACCTTCAGCCATAAGACCTGCACTATTGAAAGCAGACATGTCGGTAGAAAAATTAAAAAAGTTTAGCTTCACATCTACCTATTCCATTTAGGGAGAAAACTCACAAGCTTCCTTACCATTCCCATTTATACCATGCACTGCAATTATTGCAGTCCAAGCCACAACACCCTTATTATATAAGTGATAAAAAACTTTCCTTGTAAGTTTAATATTTCCATAGATGGTATATATGTCCATAAGGGAAAAACATACAAATACATTGGAATAAAACCTACTCTTGATTATGTATGTATGGAATTTATCGCCTTCTTGTAGAATTGCTAAGTCTGCACACATGGGAAAAATATTGAGAATCGTTGGCAAGTTTGGTTGGATGCCATGCTGTTGCATTTGATGGAAAAATCGAAGGGCTTGCTAGCATGTCCATTTACTTTGTATCTTATGATCATTGATTTTCACAGAGTGGCACTCTTGTTAGAGCTTTCATAAAGCACTTTGCGTGCATCCTCTTTACTTTTGCATTTAACATGCATGTAAATGAGTGCCCAACATAGAGATACAACTGTCAGAGAGCCACACCTAATTCCATAAGCATTTTGTAGAGTAAACATAATCTGGGATTTTACTAGCCACTGTAAGGAAGTTTTAAGAATGAACCACACTAAGATATATATATTTGACCACATGAAAGTGGAAACATTTGTTATATTCCTGATAAAATATTCCAATATTTAATGCTTTAACAAGAAAACCAAACAGGCAATAAAAGCAATTGAATTCTATAATCTAATTTTTAGTATGTTTCAAAAGCATCATTGGAAGATTATATACTTAATAAGCTGACCGAGAGCATTAGATGTTAAAAGAAAAAGTGCCTTAAGTGTTCCATGATAAAGCACTTGCTAATGCTAATGGCATGTCTAAGTTCTTTCAGCTGGACCAATGAATAGGTTATGACCAACTGTTCTAGCACCACTTTTCACTTCAAAGTGTACATAACAAAACAAGTATATATTAGTAATTGAAGCAAGGTTGTTTTTTAAAACTACCACCCAGCCTACTAGATTTAGAATTCTTTGTGGAATTTTCATTAAGTCTATTTTGCATATTATATTTTGCCATTTTTTCTGTTATATCAACTTGATGTTGAGCACCCGTGAGCTATAGGCCAATAATCCATATTTTACAAATATTGGAAATGAACTGTGTATGCAAATATCCACGCTTACAAAGATAGAATTAGACAGAAATGAGGGTGATGAATATGCAAATATGTGGCTGACTCAGAGATTGCAGACTAAGAGGTTTCCTTTATTTTTGGATGACGTTTGGGAGATGGTTCCCAGTTGATGGAAGAATTCGGTTTGTTGTTGCTAACCCACCACTCCAACTCTAGACTTGTTGTAGGTTCTAGAAATCGCAAAGTCCAGTCAGAAATTGGAGTTGCAGAGACATCCATAATAAGAATGGGGGATTTGGTAGAAGAGGACATCTGGTAGCTATTTTCTATTCATCATTTTCCATATAACAATGGAAAACTGCCAGCAAATAGAGATGAGAAAACGACAAAGGTTGTGAATTCCAACTATGGAGGGCTTCCACTCGCTATTAAAGCCATGGGGAGCGCAATGGCAGCCATAACTCATCCACGGGAATGGAAATTGGTAGTCCACACTTAGGGAAAGTGTTCAACCTTCAGCCAGTGCTTTGTTCTTGATTGGCATATCTGATTACAAGTTATTTTCTCACTGATATACAACCAATCAATAGTATGCTCATTTCTATCATTGTTACAGTCATGCATAAGTCAATGTCATGCAATCAATGTTACTCTTACAACATCAACAAATCGTCAAGGATTTGTCACACAAGGTTTCTGTGCTGTGTCAAGATCTTTAGCTATTAGTGCTATTGGTGAAGCTTCAAACCTAGGATTACAACTTGAAGAGAAGAAACTGGTAGAGCCTCCTAATCTGAAGATAAATATCACAGATACCCAAAGAAAAGCTCGGTCTTCTCAAGTAATGGTGCTTCTAAGTTTGCTACTAAGGCATGACAACACAAAATTGTACGTTGTTTCCTTTCTATTTTCTGAGGGGTAATGTACACTCTAAGTAGCCACTTGTGATATTAAAACAGTGAGCTCTAAGGTCAATATAATGCTCAAACTTATTAAGAAACAAGAGTTGGAGATATTCAATAGAAAAAGATGGAGATGGGAGTTCCAATGGACAATCTGCTTCAAAAAATTTCAGTTCATGGAATGAGGAATCGATTTCAATTATTATGCCTTTGTATGATTAACTTATTAGCATTTCCAAGTATGATATTTCTTCTTATTCCAAAGCTGACAAAGCTTGTCAAAAATAAAGAGTTCAGGTTACCAAGATGAAAAATAAGAGTCAACCTTGACAAATATCCCTGGACTCCTGAGCTGAATAAACTCCAATGACAATACCTATCTTATGTCTTAATTAGCAAGACCCGGAATTATGTGCAATATAGATTCTCTTACCTGAATAAGGAGGAGAAAAATAGAATTCCACATAAGAGACTAATTATTTTAATTAACTAAATATTAATAAAAAGTAAATTAAATCACCTTTATCTTACTAGATTATTTACAATGATTTTAAAACATACTTTCAGTGTTACAAATATTAATTTTTTATGAATATATGTGACTTAGAAATAAACAAATTCACGTTAAAACTCATTTATTATGATTTTAAAGCATACTTTCAGTGTTAAGCAACCATTAAAATTTTATGAATAAATTTGACTTTAGAAATAAATAAATTCAAATTATGAGTAGAATTTTTTTCGGGATAAGTTATGAGATGCAGAAGATTCGTTGTATAATCCCAAGAGAGACAAGAGAGACTAACTATTTTTAATAATTAGATAAAAAAACAAATTAAAATTATGATTTAGTTCTAATAATCATCTTCATCTTATTGGAGAGAGACTAATTATTTTTATTAATTGAATAATAAAACAAATTAAAATTATGATTTAGTTCTAATAATAATCTTTATCTTATTAAATTGTTTACTATGATTTTAAAGCATACTTTCAGTCTTACACAACCATTAATTAATTTTTATGAATAAATGTGACTTTAGAAATAAATAAATTCAAATTGAAACTAAATTACTATGATTTTAAAGTAAATTCAAATTAACTCACATGTACAATTTATAGTGTTCCTCCTACCTCTCCTCTCCTTTGGCTATAGCTTTCCCATTGAGCAACTTGGTAGCTTCATAGTCATGAACAACGATTTATAAGCAATATTAATTCAATAATTAATAAAAAAATAGTGTGAGGCACAATAAATTCAAATTGAAACTGAATTACTATGATTTTAAAGTAAATTCAAATTAACTCACATGTGCAATTTATAGTGTTCCTCCTACCTCTCCTCTCCTTTGGCTATAGCTTTCCCATTGAGCAACTTGGTAGCTTCATAGTCATGAACAACGATTTATATGCAATATTAATTCAATAATTAATAAAAAAATAGTGTGAAGCACCCTAAATCAATTTCATTTCTGCTACATCTCTACATTTCATTTAGATTTGCCCATTCCCATGTCATGATTGTTCCTCAAAATTTATGCCTTACGGCGTTTCCTTTGCAACATTTGGTGCAAATGCTAGTTATTTATATCCTAATAACATTAGTACTCATTGTACCTAATTTTACGTATTTATAGAAATAGAATATTATAGTATTAATCTTAAGATTATTAAAATAAAAGAATAATATTAAATTTATTAATATAATTTTGACCTGGCCTTAATTATACCCAATTTTACTTATTTATAGAAGTAGAGTAATATATTATTAATCTTAAGATTATTAAAATAAAAAATAATATTAAATTTATTAATATAATTTTGACCTGGCCTTAGAATCCAAATTAGTCGTTATGTAGCTGTTGGAGTCTCTGCTCAGTCTATTTAACATGCTAGGCCAGATATGTTTCTTCACTTGTCCTGACGATGAACCACACTAGTTGGTTCGAAACGCGTCGACAAAGGTCTTTTTCATGTGATTTACATCGAAGCTCTTCTTATAAGTAATCCCTATCCTGTGTTTCTTGGATTGGATTGGGAATTTGCTAATGTGGCTATAATTAACTTGAAGAAAAGGAAAATGATATTTGAAAGAAACAATGTGAGACTCATTGTTCCATTAGATCCATCAAAAGGGGCGAGGTATACTGAACCTATTAAAGAAGAGTACAATATAGATGGCATCAAAAACATCTACCAAATAGAAACAAAAGGAGAAGAATGGATCAACCCTACTACAAATGGAAAATTGGGTTGGGAGGAAGATAGTTCCTACACTTCAGATTCATAAGAGGAATTAGAAAACTAGAAAAATAGATTTCATGAAGTATCTATAGGATGATGTTCAAGGATCACTAAAGCAGTACATTATATGACATCAGAGGTATGTGATTTACCTTTTTATGATTCGGGTAGTGTCGATAATTTATTTAGAGATTATGAAAGATAGGTGCTAGAATGTTAGAGGTTTTTAGCTCTGGTTTTAGCCCTAAGAGATATGCTCTCTAGATGGTGGGTTACACATAAGAAGAATATAAAAGATTGGCAACAATGTCGAAGATAGATGTGGGTAAGTTTTGGTCAAGTAGAAACAAAATTGGTAGATAAGTATGATGATAAAGCTAATCCTAGAGAACACATACATCTCTGTATGACAACATGGAAAGAAATTATATGAGAAGAATGGGTGCATGGCTTCACCCATACCTTAGATATAATTCCTCAGAATTGGTATTTGTAAATAGAACTGTGACATGGTACTGCAAGTTGAGAAGAGATGGTTGATGGATTTAAAATGAAATTTAGTTTTAAATATGATTGTCCACATATAGATGCGACCCTTCATATAGTTAAGAGGAAGATTTTTTAGAACAAAGTTCATGTTATTTGGCAGCCTGATTGGGTCACACAGTTACATAATGTAAAAGAATGCTACAATATCACTGCAGAAGAGGAGGAAGATCCTCGCAATATTGACATCACAGAATCTAAAGGTCACCATGAAGTGAATGGACTTGAAATAGAGATGCTTGATATAATGAAGCCACTAAGACAAAGAAGGTGAATATAGGATCAGAGGATGATCCAAAGTTTTCAACAATAAGAGATTACTGGGATGAAGATAGAGTTAGCAAGATAACAGATCTTTTACACGAGTACTAGGAGTTTTTTCCCACTAAGTTCTCAGGTATGAAGGGCATAGTAGCAGACTTGGGAGTTATGAAGATTCCTATCAAGCTTGATGCAAAGCCTGTCAAGAAAAGACCTTATAAACTGAATCCAAAATATAAGGAAAAGGTGAAAGAAGAAATTGGAAAAATGTTAATAGTTGGGATCATCGAACTTATCAAAGAGTCTAAATGGGTGAGTCCCATGGTGGCTCAGGAAAACAAGGCAAAAGGGGAAATCAGAATTTGTGTGGACTTGAGAAAATTGAATGATGCATTTCTGCATGACCCCTTCACTACACCATTTACAGACGAAGTATTGGACAATGTAGGAGGACAGGAGGTTTACTCTTTCACAGATGACTTTTCAAGTTACGATCATATCATAATTGTGCTATAGGATACACATAAGACAACCTTTGCTATAGAATGAGGCTCTTACCAGTACACATTGATGCCTTTTCATTTGAATAATGCTGATGCCATATTTTCTAGAGATGTAGTTGTAGCCTTGAAATAATAAATACAAAAAATTTTGGAAGTTTACTTTGAAGATTGGATAGTCTTTGCGATGTTGAAGAAGCATGTGGCGATCTTAAGGTTGATGCTAGATACATGTAGGCAATACTAGATATCATTGAACTTGAAAAGGTGTATCTTTTATGCACCATTTGGTATATTATTGGGACATGTAGTTTGTAAGTAGGGATTAATGGTGGATCTCGCAAAAATCACATTTATTGTGAACCTGTCAGAACCGAAAACAATGAGACAACTACACACGACACTGGGACACACTAGCTATTATAGAAAGTTTATAAAGGGGTATGAATAGATAACTACACCGATGGAGAAATTTCTAAAGAAAGATGTGACCTTTCAATGGAACGAAGATTTCCAGAAAAGTTTGGATGTACCGAAAAAGAATATGGTGACTACACATATTTTGGTTTTCCCGGACTGGAATAAGGAATTTCATGTACATGTTGATGCATCTTGCATAGCGTTGGGTATAGTACTATCACAACTAGGAGCAGGAGAAACTGATCACCCCATAGCATCTACAAGCGGAAAGCTGTCCAAGACAAAGAAGAACTATAGCGAAACAGAAAGAGAGGAGTTAGCTATGGTATATGCACTACAAAATTTCAAGCACTATTTGATGGGAACATATTTCAATATGTTCACCAATCACTCCACACTAAAATATTTGGTGAATAAACCTATTTTAGGAGGAAAAATGTGTGGATGGTTGTTATTGTTCTAGGAGTATGACTTTGAGATTGTAGTGAAGCCAAGAAGATTGAATTTCAAGTTTGATCATCTATCAAGGATACAGATAGGAGAAGAACCCACAAGTATTGAAGATAACATGCCTGATGCATAGTTGTCCGTAATCAGAGTCGTAGATGATTCATAGATATTATTCAGTTTCTAACTAAAATAATGGCACCCACAGAGTACACTATTAAGCAAAAGAAGGAGTTGGTAGTCAGAGCAGTTGATTTCTTGTTGATTGCTAGAAACTTGTACAAAATAGGGCTGAATGGAATACTGCGTAGATATGTCCCTGAACATGAAAGACAGAGTATTATGACAGAAGCTCATGGAGGAGTCGCAGATGGACATTATGTAGGAAAGGCCACTGCACAAAAAATCTTGAGAGTTGGGTTACGGTAGCCCACAATACATAAGGATGCCAAATAATTTAGCCAAACATGTGATGTATGTCAAATAACATGGAAGCCATCTAGGAGAGACAAGATGCCACTAGTACCACAGGTAATTTTGTAAGCTTTTGACAAATGGGTTATTGACATTGTTGACCTATCAGTCCATCAAGGAAAAGGACTAGTGCGAGGTATATAGTCACTGCAATTGATTATTTGACAAGATGGGCTGAATCAACTAGTGAAGGATTGCAACATAGAAACTGCTATGAAGTTCATCTTTGAATATATATTGTCTAGATTTGGCTACCTAAGGATTCTGATGAGTGACCAAGGGACACACTTCTTGAATAAAATAACTGAAACTATAACTAAGAAATTTCAATTTTACCACCAGAAGAGCACTCCTTATCATCCTCAGGCAAATGGAATAGTGGAAGCTTTCAATAAGATTATGGAGAATGCATTGACCAAGGTATGCAATATGAACATATATGATTGATATATGAGGATTCTAGTGGTGTTTTAGGAATATAGGAAAGCATGCAATAAATTGACAGGGAAGACACCTTTTAGGTTGGTATATGTATAAGAAGAAATCATGCCTATGGAGTACATTGTGCCAAGTTCGAGAATTGCAGTGTTCATGGATATGATAGATACTACCATTATGAAGGAAAGGATGTCACAAATACTAGCTTTAGAAGAAGACATGTTCATAGCAGGGTTCCATCAACAAGTGAAGAAAGCAAAGGATAAGGCTTGACATGGAAGGCACATCAAGAATAAGACATTCCGAGAAGGAGACATGGTATTATTATATGACAACAAATTCGTGAAGGTCTTGGGGAAATTGAAAACACATTGGTTAGGGCCACATATCAACAAGGACATCTCTGATGGTGGTGCAGTCTAACTCACAAAGTTAAATGGTCAACCAATTCTAGGATGAGTGAATGATAGCATATTGAGAGTATACATGGATGATTCTGTCTATGGAACTTCATACTGAAAAATGAAGGGAAGAAAGTCTTAGTGCCAATTGTAGTTAAAAGTGGCGTGGGACCACAAACTACTATGCAAAAAGGACTTCGCTGAAGGAAGATTACTGTGTGATACTCAGGAGTATGAAAAAGTCCAAAGGAACTATGATGAAGAAAGGATGATTGTGCCACAAGGGAAGGTTCGTCAAAGTTGGTGAGAAATATGATCATTGGAAGGAAAAATCTACCTTTAAAAGGAAGTTTTCGTTAAAGGCTGCTAGGGAAATGAATTTATGAAGCACCGTTGGCCGAATCTAACACCATACTCGCATTAAATGAGCAAGATCTTAGCTAATCATGGGGTTGGAAATTCAAATTAGTTATAAAAACCATATCCCATGTCACATTTTACACTTTGTTGTCCAGAGAATTCAGTTTGAGAACTTGCAACTAAGTGTGAGAGAACTAAGTCATTGTATGTTTGAGAGAAGATTTGAGGAAATTTCTAGAGAATTTGCAAAGAAAAGGCTAGCAGGAGTCATGGAAGCCCAGGGTAGGAAAATCGTAGCAACGAGTGTACCCATATCCCTAAGGTGCACGAGATCGCTCAGAAGGTAGGTACCCACAGAAGAACAACCACAGAAGAAACAACAAAAGAGGCTAGCTGAGTTCTCTAGGTTAGAACCAAGAACATCCTTGAGGAAGAAGACATAGAAGGAAGTGTGAACAAGAAAAAGGGCTATAAAGAGAAGAAACCTGCGTGGAAGGAGAAGAAACCAATCCAGCAGAAGGAACAACATGAGATTCATGATAGTGAGGAAGAGTTCGTGGTCCACCAGATGGAGACAAAAGGCACACAAAATTCCCTCTATGCTACCACCTTACATGCCACCGATAAAACTGACCGCCAAGACGATCAAGGACCAAAAAGATATTAATTTTGGTGCATTCACTCCATTGCTATTGGAGGAAGTGTCGTTTTATGGCGAAGTGTTGGGGAAGATCCTGCAGTTGAAAATGAAGGATTAGGATTTCAATAATCATAGAAAATACCCATGTTTGAGCCAAGAATATACCTGTAGTAGGTATATTACTGAGAAAGTGGAGTTACAAGGTTAGAGTTACACCAGTGGGCATCAGGATTGTAGAGAGAAGGCGTCTTAAATATGCTACTTGTGCCACACTTTGGTAGAAGAACATCTAATACAGGTTGTGTGAAATAGCTTCTTGCATTAGTACAATATGGATTCCTTTGGCTAGGGTTGAGGATCCCAATCGATGAAATGTTGATCAGAAGGATTACGGGACTGCCTCACGAAGGAAAACACCCCATAGAAGAGTTTGTGGGAAATAATCAAGACAAGGCGATGGAATAGACAATGAAGGATAAGTTTGGAATTATCAAGAAATCACGCAGATGCGATATTAGCTCTATCAATGACCAAAGGGTGCACTTTTCTGTGCACATCTTGGTAAGAAACATCATGTGGAAGTATAAGGAAAATGAGGTCATCGCAGCCGTGGTTTTTTTGGTTGTGCGGTGTAGCATTGAGGTCCACTTTAACTGGGCCATCTATTTATGTAAAGAATATTTAGAATACTGCAGGGAAGTGCAGGAGGAAGGGAAGATGTTTCATTATGCGTAGTTAATAATCATCATCATGCTAATTACATGCAAGGAGACGAATGAATCAATTGACAACTCAAACAATGTAGGTAGAGTGATGAATAGAGACAACACTCGACATTAGGATTTTGAGGGTGCCAGCTAGAGCACTACAGTTCAAAGCACCATAGGATAGGGAACGAGCTAAATCCTAGAGCAACGTCAACATGAACATTAATTCTACATTGTCGATTCAGGTACTGCATGAATTACACCATAGTATGATGACTGAATTGCAAGAGTGGGAACAACAAACTTCATTGTTGACAAGTTTGTGGAAAAGGAAAAATATTTGCTGAAAAAGGAGTTGGAGTAGTTGACCAGGAAAAGAGATGAGGTATTGCAAAAACAACAACAACTGGAAAATCCATTGCAGACACTTGTAGCACAGTTTTGGATGTGAAGGTCCATGAAGAGGAGCCACCAGCAGAGAAGATCGCAAAGCTCTCCCCTGCAGTAACGTAATCAAAGAATACACTCACAAAGATGAAATTTGACTATGAAGTGAATATTTCTAAGCTACAAATAAGGCTACAGCTAGTCATGCCACAAGAAGTATGGGAGTAGAGGGAGAAGGACTTAAAATCAACTTTGAAAGGCATCTCCGACATAGTGGCAGATTGTGGAAAATTAGTATATGACACTATATAAATTTGGACCTCACTGCAGGAGGATACAAACATCCAAAAGATCAAGGAGGAGTTACAGGTGAAGAAGTGGTGGGAAGATATACTGGCTACAAGCTAGAGGAGGTGCGCCAAGAGGAGAAATAAGTAGCAAGAATACTCTAGTAGTATGATGCAGTCTACAATGGTATTGCAACGAAGATCAAGGGCATCGTAGCTCAGCAACTCGGGGCGAGTCACATTTCAATGTTGGGGGCCTATAGGACACAACCCAAATTGGTCTAGTTTCTGTCAAAGACTCCACATTTTGAGGAGCGGAGCATGCAGAGTCCGTGAAGTTATATTTACCGTGCAATGTTTAGGGGGTTTGGGGTGGGTCAAAGCCCCTAATTTTGTAATGGATAGTGGGTATTATTTCAATGTTGTGTTGGATCCATGGTATGTGGACCATGGTCTTGTAGTAATGAAATGGATATAAGGATATATAGTGCCTTGTCGAAAGAAGTCATAAGCTAAGTGTTATAGGTGAAACCGCCCTAGGGCTTTGGGTTGAGAACCCCAATAGAGCAAAGGGCAAACCTCAACAAGAAATGCTCAAACAATCATTAAACATCCTTAATCTACTAAATTGCATAGGAGTGTCCTTAACCGAAGTCATTTGTTTGGGTAGATATTGCAGGGTGCAAACCCTCAGCTTCTCCCAATGTTCTTGAAACCTAAAAATTATTCAAATACAAGATACACGATAGTAGAAACATAAAGGATATACATGATGTTAACTTTAAATCATATAAATGAATGACTAATTATACATCAATAAAGATTTAGAAATGAATTACAACACAACTTTGATGCATAAAAACATTTCATGTTAGAAATAGAACATCATTCATTTTTATTGAATTAAGCTATAGATAAGGTGGAGAAATATGACCTGAGTCTTTCTCTGGCTCCAAGCAGAACCGTCCTCCTGATCCGTCCTTTCCCAGTCTTCAAGAATCTTCCTCCATCACCAACACAAGGATATCTCAAGCAAGATGGGGGATATCTATAATTAAGGAAACAAGGGTTTTCTGACGCTTTAGGGAGTGCAGGAGGCATAGGGATTCCTCAGACTTGATCAAGGATAATCTCACTATAGTATAAATATCTCATACTTTTCTCCCATAAGGCCTTCCCATGGAGGTTTATTTATACCTCTCCAAATTAGTTTTTTTGATTGGGAAATAGTTGGGTCGCGGGCAATAGGATGTGAGTAATAGGTAAAACCCGTGAACTCCGCCCAAAATTAAGGAAAATTAATTTTTTTAAGTGTTTTAACATATGTATGTAGGTTGGGTATATGCTAACCCGCATGTACACACTTTTATCATAGGGAAAAGTAGTGTATAGGGAATAAAACACTGTTTTTTAAGATTTTGGATCAAGTCTAGAAGGAAGGGTTTACCTAGGCCATAAAAAGAGCATCAGATCTACCAAGAGTGGTAAATGGTGCTATAATAGATGCCCCATAATATATGAGGTTATAAGGGGTAGATGATAGTCGAAATGTATTCAGTGTATGGGAAGAATCATGCTGAGACTGAGGAGGAGTTCACCAGAATTCAGCCTACCAAGCCATCCGAAGAGATGAAAAAGAAACTGCTATCTCAGGCAGGCATACCCATGCTCAGAAATAGTAAAGTATGTTCGCATATCAAGTAAAAAAGTGGATCCAATATGTATACAAGTATAAAGGACTTGAAAGTACATAATGGATCATCCGATCATAATCAAGAAAGTACATGTCTAAATATCACATATAAAGAGCTTATCAATGATGCTGAAGTATGAAGCTGATCATTGAAGTCAAGAAATTGATCCCAATAGTACCAAGTGAACATGATGGAATAAATCATACTACATCACAATTCGAGTGCCAGCATATAAGATGTCGCTATAAGGAGCTGCAACATATAAGGTGGATGGTGCCAACTAGCAGAAATAGGAGCAACTGACAAGTGAGCCAAGACATGTTGATGCAAACCCGAGGTCTTCACTGACCACCATGGTACATTTCTACACAATGGGAATGAATGATCTGAAGTTGACCATGTAAGAAATTGTTTGATTACCAGACACTGATGTATACTGTTAACAAATGGGATACTACTCACCGATAATGATAATGAAAGTCAAGGAACCTAGTACAATCTAACAAGCGTGAATAAATGAGTTGTAGTCGAACACTTGAAAGAATCTATCAATCAGGATACAATGATGTTTTCCCACTATCGATAGTGAAGGAATCTGCCACTGATGACTGCAAACCCTAAGGTACTACCAAATGGAATATAGATCTCTTTCCCAGAGAAATGAGTTGAAGTCGATGGGAAAAGATCTACTAGAAGGAAGGAATTAAGGCATCCTTCATCACTCTAGCGTGAGTGTAACCCATAGGCCAATAACGTGGAAGGAATTAGATGAGAAAAGATGTAGTAACCCAACCAAAGAAATTTTTTGATGTACACAAGATGTAGCTAGCACACGATAGAAACCCTGTAAACCAACCAATAATGAAAGTTGACACAAAGGCGAAGAATCCACCAATAGGGTTAAATGGAAACAAAGGCACTGCACGAATCCCAATGTGTGATAATGAAATCTGATGTCAAACAAAAGGGAAACCACCCAATTGAAGACCCATGATACTGATCGATGCTGAGCACAATGTGACCTATCAATAATGAAAATAGGGCCAGGGTGCAGCTCTAGACCTGGCCTCAGAGAAATTTATCGTAGTTGATAAGGACAAGACCCGCCAGCAAGAAGTTAATGGAGACCTTCTCAAACTGGCACGAGCAAAGGACCAATACAATTAATGTGATAACGAACATGATGCTGACAACCAAGGATCTAAAAAATAGGTCAAGAGACATCGTAGAGAGACCGACTCAGGCTTACTTCCCTTGAACAAAAGCATGACTCAACTATGACTATATGGCAGCATATGATAACTCTGTATAAGTTTGTCATGCAGGAGGAATAAGAAAACACTCCATATGATTGGAAGAGGTGACCAATTGGAGGAGAAATGAATCAATAACAAGGTTAAGGATTTCCTAAGTCAAACTAAATCCCATCCCAATGGAGGAAAGAATTTCTTTTGAGTGCTTTTTTCAAGGGCGACACAACTGACTCTAGCTACCATCAAAATATGGAAATAATGTATCGTTCCCACTCTTTTTGGAATATATATTTTTTTTGTCTTTTTCTTTTTAGGAAACAAAACAACTTTTTGAAGTCACAAAAGTGCCACTAAAACTCAAAAGATCAATAAATAATCATAATCAGTCTTCTAATCTTGCAAGTTATAAATTCGAAAATGAGTGAAACCTGAACAAGAAGGACTACAACCTGTACAAACTGACCCAAATAGCAGCAAAATATTTTGACAAACTAACGAAAATGCCAAGAAAGAAATACTTTCAAACTTGTCAAAAGGAAACTCTCAAAAAGTAAGAAAAGAAATAAGGCCACCAAACAAGGGAAAGCAAAGCAAGAGAAATTGAAATCTAGGCTTGAAAATGAAATTGAAAACATTTCCTATTTTGGAAGACCAGAAAACCAAGAAATTCAAAATCAAGCCTTGAACACCAAGATACAAACTACAAACTTGACTATGAAGCAAACCTAGGCCAAATCTTTTTAGTGAGAAAGAGATTTTGAAAAAGAAAGCTTGTAGGAAAAATAGATTCTCTAGACAGCAGATGACCATACAATAACAGAAATCACCAGGCTAAAAACCTAACTGGGAAGAAAGATTTGAAACAATCATCCAAAAAATTTAATACATGACTGTGTAAAACACAGAAGCGTGCACACGTGTTGGATTTTTGGGGCCTGACCCAGGTTTGGAAGAGTTATTAGCCAAACAAATCCTGAACTACTGGCCCTTTCAGAAATAGTTCGCGGAGCACGGACTAAAGTTTCACCCAAGGTAGTAGGGGAGGGTGTTGGAACCAGGTTTCCACACCCTTGCAATGTCTTGATGTGGTCTGGAGGGGTCGTGAACCATTTTGTGGCCTCATGCCACTATGTACTGTTGTCGATCTTCTGCGTAGGTCTGCACAAATGCGCTTTCTTATTAATGAATTTATTACAAATCTGATCTTCTTCTTATTGTCTTTAAGCAAACATTTAACAATAAAACGCAGTGCATGCAATCATAATTAACAAGAAATATAGTGAATAAATTCAGAACATAAGCAACATATAGATTCACAATAAAGCACATAATATTTCAACAATTCTTATCTTTATTTATCTTTTGTCAATACAACCAAATCCTCCCTGTGCACTCAACTACAAGGGTTCGTGCACACAGCCGCGGACTCTACTAGGTCTCTGTGCACATAGCTACAGAGCTTCTATCTATCTACCAACACCCTTGACTTGGACTTACAGATGCAGCGCAACTATTACTTCCAAAATGCCATAGCACATTAGATCTTATCAAAACTTCCTTCTACCCTTAAAGCCTTGCACTATTTATACATCCCCATGGTCCGTGGACCATGGGCAGGCCGACTCACTTCTTATTATTTTATATTACTTTTGGGTAGACAGCCCTTTGACTCGTCCTATTACATTTCACACTCCACGCATTTCGCGAAGCTTTTCACAATATCCTTACCCTAACTTATAGGCTTTAAGCCCCAAAATCATTACATGGGGCCTCCGTATACGCACTGCCAAGGCTTCGCGGTCTACCATCCCTGTGAGTGATGCACTACGTTTTGCTACTCCCTTTTTGTCTCCTGCAACTCTTCTTCTAGCTCCTGCTCCATTTCCTCCACTAATTCGCACAACCATTGATGCTCATTCTACTCTGCTCGGTTAACACATAGCACCCCCTCATAGGATCTTAGCTCAAGCTCGGGTGTCGCATATGGGAACTCTTCATGCCAATGCTACAAATTTCCAATTTCTGGTGTACTATACACACTATCTGCTACAGCTTGTGTTGAAATTTTGCAAGAAAATGGTTGCAGTCTGCGAGATCCCAATCTTGAAGGTGCATCAGAGATGAACTATTAACTACAATTCCATCATTTGTCTCCATACTCACAGTCTTTCCCTTATCTTTTATGGTTCGTCAGCCAAACCATGGGTTAGGCAGCAACATTTGGACCAGTTCTGCTTCGTGTCTAAGAGTTTCCAGTACATCACCTATGTCAGTGATGAACTCTATGTGACACTTGTGACCATCGATACCACATTATCCAGAAAGTCTTGCATCTCCATTGGCCATATTACAAACCCCAGGCTTACTCCTTTAGCATCAATAATGAACAGTTCCATATGGATGGAAAGGCCTAATAACTTCTCTCGAAACCATAGATCGTTTAGCAGATGCCCCCCTGTGATTTATAAGCATTTTGAAATTCAAATTTGGTTGTTCCCTCCTTTTCTAGCGCTGTAATGTTATGCCTATGATAGATCATTCTAGACAAGGCTCATACCACATCTCTTAATTGCCTGTTGCCCACTCCCTTTTTCCATAACTTAGACATCTTATCATGAACAGTGTTAGCAACGGTCACCTCTCTGCTTGTCCATGTAGCAATGCAGTCCCTTCTGCACAACCATGATCCTTATGACATACCACCCTTGTTGTCGCACAGCTCCCTCACAGAATGCTTTACCGTCCCGTGCTCTCTTTCAACTACCTGGAGCGGTGGCACTATCCTTCGGTCGGTTAGTTGGGTAGTCAGCCCACCCATGTAGAGCTTCAGGCGACTACCATTTACTCTGCCCAGGAAAGGCTCTCCATCTAGCTTGGCAAGCTGGACCGCACCTCCATTTGTGACTTCTTTGACTATATAGGGTCCTAGCCAATGCATTCGAAATTTTCTAGGGAATTTCTTGAACTTTTTGTCGTATAGTAATACTAGATCATTTTCTTTGAACGTGCACATCTTGATATGGCAATCATGCCAAGTTTTTTCCCACTGCTTTTGTACCTGCTGATGGAATCCTGCCAGCAACCATTCCTCCTCAAGTTCTTCCAATTGTGCGATCCTCTCCTCCAAAGCCTAGTGGTCTGCCATGCCTTTCAACACTGTGATTCACAAACTAGGTACAATGTATTCCATTGGCATGACAACTTCCTTGCCATAGACTAATCGGAAAGGTGTTTGTCCCGTCAACTTCTTGCACGTTGTTTGGTATGCCCATAGCATAGCAGGTATTCGTAAATCCCAATTGTTTTGCTACGCATGACATACCTTTGTCAATGTAGTCTCCAAAATCTTGTTAAAAGCTTCAACAATCCCATTTTCTTACAGATGGTACGGCATACTTTGTTGATGATATATCTGGAACTCCTTAGTGAGTGCGCTGATAGTCTCATTCAGGAAGTGCATTCCACAGTCGCTCATTAGAATTTCTGGACATCCAAACCATGTTAACACATTCTTGAACAAACATTTTGCAGTTGTAGCAGTCATGCAGTCCTTAACCAGCTGTGCTTCCACCCATCCGATCAAGTATTTTGTCACGGTGATGATATAACGTGCCCCTGTCTTTCCTTGAGGTGTAATAGGCCTCACAAAGTCGATTGCCCATTTTTCAAATAGTTGCAGTGTCATCTATGGCTTGAGTGGCATTTCATCACTCCACAATGGTTTCCTAGTCTGTTGACATACGTCACAGGCCCGACAGTATGCTTTTGAGTCTTGATGTAGATTTGGCCACCATAGTCTAGCGTGAAGAATATTTTGTGCTGTGGCACGTCCCACATAATGTCCTCCTACAACCTCGCCCCCCAACCCATGTGCTTTGGCAAGGATCTACCCTTTCTTGACTTTAGGTACATATCTGCGTAATATTTCATCGTTTCCCATTTTGTAGATATTCCCTACAACAACAATAAATTATGTTGTGCATATCACCAATAATTTCTTCTGCTGAACAGAATATCCCTGCGGCGCAGTTCCTGTGGTTAAGAAGTGGATTATATCCTCAAAGTGGTCATCCGCGACGTGTACTGCATAAAGTTGTGCATCAGGTAGTCCTTCCTTTAAGTTTGTGGGCTCTTTTCCATTCTCAATTCAGGACAGGTGATCTGTGCCTGCATTTAGACATCCTGGCTTTACGATGACTTCAAAATCATATTCTTGAAATAATAGAAGCCACCTAAAAATATGCCCCCCCAACATAGGCTTATTCAGTAGGTATTTTAGTGTGGAGTGATTAGTATACATCTTAATGTGTCCTCTGAGTAGATAGTGGCAATATTTATGGAGCGCATATACCATCACCAACCCCTCACGCTTAGTAGTGGAGTAGTTCTTCTCCGCTTTGGACAGTCGTTGACTTGCGAACGTGATCAGGTGATCAATTCCTTCTGCTCCTTCCTACATGAATACAGTTCCTAACACGATACATGACGCGTCAACATGCACGTGAAATTTGATGTCCCATTTCGGAAAGACTGAAATGGGAGCTGATGCCATCTTCTCCTTGAGAGTCTCCAAACTTTTGTTACATTCCTAATTCCAACAGTAAGTAGCATCCTTTTTCAACAAATGTTCCACTAGTGACGTGATTTTTGCATAGCTCTTAGTGAACTTTCGTTAGTAACTAGTGTGTCCTAGCGTGGCACGCAGTTGTTTGACTCTACGCGGTGCTTGCAAATTGAGTATTACAACAATCTTCGCCAGATCCACCATCAGGCCTTGCTTACAGACCACATGGCTGAGCAAGTTCCTAAAGGGGATGAGGAAAGTATACTTCTTTAGATTTAGCACAATCTGGTGCCATCAGCAAGTATCCAGCATTAACCATAAGCTCGTGATATGTTTCTTGACTAGCCCAAATACTATCCAATCATCAAGATATACTTCCAAGAAATTATGTATAAATTCCTTGAATGTAGCTACCACGATGCGCAAGAATATCGTCAGCATGTTCTTCAGTCCAAAGGGCATCATAGTGTACTGAAAAAATCTCCATTCGGTGGCGAACGTTGTTTTAATCCTGTCCTCCGGCGTGATCTTGATCTGGTGGTACCCCGAGAAACCGTACGTGAAAGAGTAGGCTTCTTGTCTACCCACATTTTCTAGTACCTTGTCTATAAATGGCGTCAGGAATGGATCGTTAACACATGCATCGTTGAGCTTCCTAAGATCCACACAAATGAAAATTTCACCCTTTTGTTTTTCCTCCTGTACCATCATAGGACTTACTCAGTCAAATTCCTCCACTGGTTCAATTATTCCTGCTACAAGCATTTTATCCAACTATTTGCAGACCTTTTCTTTGTATTTTGGATTCAACCGATAAGGCCACTGCTTAATTGGCTTCACGTCTGGCTTCAGGGTTATCTTAATCATTTCTAGGTCGTTGAGGATCCCTTTTAACTCCGTGATTTTAGTCGGGAATAAATCTTGATATTCTTGAAGTAACTCGATGACCTTATCCATCATGGCATCATCCCAATAATCCCCAAGCATTGTATACTTTGGCTCCTCCTCCATACCAATGTTTACTTGTTTCATTTTCAGTGGTGTGGTGATGTCGGCATCTGCGATTACTGGTCCGTGAAACCTCGCGACTCCCCTCTATTTCCGGAATATTGATGTTTCTGGGGTCATCATCATCATCTTCTTCCTGCACATTATACCATTCTAGGGCCTGGCTTAGCTGATGCGACCAATCTGGCTGCACTATTTCCTCTGGCTCTAGTGGTACTTTGAAAATGGAAACCTTCACAACTTGCAATGCATCGTCAATAGTATCCATCCATTGGTATTCAATTAAGAATGTTAATAAAAATCCTTCACGCCCCATTCACCTGTACCATGTCAGAGTTCTGTTTCAGTATACCAATTCCTTGGGATGACATCCAGGGTATGATAAAATAAGTGTACCCACTCTGGCAAGGATTCTTCTCCATAAACCTAAGTCCATCTGGTGAGATGCATATGCGGGTCATCGCATTCGTTGTATTTCTCAGTTATTCCTAGTTTTGGCTTCCCAAACCTTATCTACATCATCTACCTACAACCATGCCAATCTTCAAAATTTCCTTCATGTGTTCCCCACCAATGTGCAGGTGTCACATGCAACGACATCTTGATGCATCGAACTGCTAGTGTTCTGGTACCGCACCCTCAAACTTAGTTAGGAGTTCATCCACCGCTACCAACCCACCATATATTGGGAGTTCTTGATCCTGAGCTTTAACACAATACAACGACCTAGTCATCATATTGCAATTTAACGTTGTTACCCCATTCAACCTATTATGCCATCGTTCGTCTTCTTCATCTGAATCTGAAATGCAGGCTTTTGTGTGTTCCCACAATATTCTTCCTTCTGTATTTAGATTTACCCAATCTTGATCGTGCACCATTATCTTGTAGATATGATCCAAGTCCTCCTCACTTCCATCGTCGCATACGAGTTCAGTGTAGCACACCCCTTCAACTAGGTCTAGCAGAACGACTATACATAGGGACTGCTTCTCAAATATCATCTTCCGGTTCTTTAGATTGATGATTCCATTCATATCCGTGGCCCAGTCTATCCCTAATAATGCGGGGTAAGGGTTACTATCATCCACAATTTCTATTACCTCAAAGTCTGCTTGTGTGCTCATGCCTTCTATATCCACTGTGACTCCTTGCAATCTCCCCATGGGAAAGATCTTTTGTTGGTTTGCCATTCGTAATTGAATAGGAGACCACTGTAATGTGGGCCTGCCCATGCATTCCCGTGTCTTCTTAGGTAGCAAATTTGCATCTGAGCTTAAGTCTAGAATGATTTGATCCATCTCATAGTCACTGATCCGCACCGTTAATCGCATTTCCCATAAAATGTGCAAAGCATGTTTTCCCAATTTCTGGACCACGCGAGGTGCTTCTGGCCCTGTGCACCAAGGTATCAGCTCTTGGAATCCCTTAACTACTTCATTATTATGTAGCAACTTCATACATGTCTCTAAAAAGGTAATTATAATCGAATGATCCATTTATTGCTTGGGTTGATCCTCACTACCTGAAGTAGGGACCTCCACGAAGCTCTTCTTAGCTTCCATAAACGTCCTCCTCACATGCTCCAAATTGAACTCATGCTGCTTTGTAGGGGTTTTGTGAACCCTTGGGCCTACCTCATTTAATTTCCTCTTATCTTTCCCTGTATCCGTGCCACTTTTGAGCATCATGTTCACGTTGGGGTCTTCCTCACATGGTTCAAACATCATCATTTGGACATTGTGCATCGTTTTAGGTTGTTCTACCCTTTTCTCATATATCTGCGCTATAAGTGTGGGGCAATCTATCATTCCATGCTCGAACTACTCACTGTAGGGGCACGATATTTTGGTCGGGTTGGTACAATTACAGACGTAGTGCCCTGGTCCTCCATAGTTGTAACAAATTATCTACCCACAACCCCTTATTGAACCCATTCCTCCCCATCCTCGTCCTCATACCTAGAACCCACCACATGCTATCGATGAAGCTAGATCCTGACCTCACGCCTCAGTCTGCATCCTGTAGGCAAGTGATCGATCCATCAATAATTTGTAACTATGGAAATCTCGTTCCTCGTTGCCCACCGATCTGTAAAAATTGCAAAATAACTGCTGGGGGGTCTAGGTAAACTTTTACAGTAGGTGGCAGTTATCCGTGTTGTGCTTTCCTCCCACCTAACAGATTGCACACCAGAGCGAGGTTGTTGTGCTTGGCCCCACCTGTGCCTCTGTTCGCAATGACATTGGTCCTCCACTGCCAAATAGTTCACAAAGACCAGACAGTGATCCTTATCATGGCCCTGGCTTCTACATTTTATGCACCACACTTCCTCTTCTGCTTCTAGCTAGGGTGCCTTCTCCTATTTCAAACTTTGCATTTCTAAACATAGGTTTTGTATTTGCGCATGGATCTGTTGAACTCCCAACCCAAGATCCTATATTGGAGTCTCATGCAACATCATCGTTATCTCTAATGCTTCCTCCTGGGTCAAGATCTTCTATTGTGATAGCACCATCCGTAGATGCAGCGCTAAAGACACCACAAAACCACGCGCGATGCTGCCCATCTTTTAGTGTCATGTCAGCCTCTCAGATTTTACTTTTTAGTCTCTGATCCAGGTCCCAAGGGTTTTCTCCTGGCAGCATCATAATCTCCTTAAACCTAATGATCGACTGCGTCTCTGATTTTGGGCCGGCTAAACTCTTTGTTCAATGCATCCTGGATCTCTATTATCCCGGCATTTGGATGATCGCTAGAGTGCTTGATATACCAAGTTAGTGCACGGTCTTGTAATGCACTCACTAGGGTAGCCTATTTAATATTATCATCCATAACTCTGTGCGCTTCCCATACTACCCATACTACGAACCAAAACTATTCTGGATCTTCGCTTCCTACTCCTTTGAATACTGGAAAATTGATCATGCTCATCATGTTTAACTTCTAGTTTGTGCGTGGGTGTGCTAGGGACCACTACGAACTCGTACCACTTCTGATCCAAACAATCTTCAATCTCTTTCCTCGTAGGGTTTCAAAATTTCGACACCAGACATCCCTTAGGCAGATCTTGGTCCTAGCAACAGAACCATTTGTTGGCTTGTTGGGGCCTGACCCAAGTTCAAAAGAGTTATTAGCTAAAAATACCCCACACTACCGGCCCTTTCGGCAACAGTCCGCATAGTGTGGACTCAATTCTCACCTGAGGTAGTAGGGGAGGGTGTTGGGACCACGTTTCCACACCCTTGGGATGTCTTGATGTGGCCTAGAGGGGTCGCAAACCATTCTGCGGCCTTGCGCCACTCTGTAGTGTTGTCAAACTTACGCGGAGGTCTGCACAAATGCACTTTCTTATTAATGAATTTATTACATATTTGATCTTCTTCTTACAGTCTTTAAGCAAACATTTAACAATAAAACCTAGTGCGCGCAATCATAATTAACAAAAAATACAGTGCATTAATTCAGAACATAAGCAATAGATAGATTTTCAATAAAGCACACAATGTTTCAACAATTCTTATCTTTATTTATCTTCTATCAATACAACAAAATCCTCCTTGTGCACTCAGCTGTAGGGGTCTGTGCACACAACCGCGGACTCTACCAGGCCTCTCGCACATAGCTCCAGAGCTTCTATCTATCTCCCAATACCCTTGACTCGAACTTACAGACACAGAGCAACTATTACCTCCAAAAACCCATAACACATCAAATTTTCTCAAAACTGCCTTCTACCCTTAGAGCCTTGCTCTATTTATACATCCCCATGGTCCGCAGACCATGGGCAGACTGACTCACTTCTTATTATTTTATATTATTTTTGGGTGGATAACCCTTTGACTCGACCTATTACATTTCAAGCTCAGCGCATTTCATGGAGATTTTCACAATATCCTTACCCTAAATTATAAGATTTAACCCCAAAATCGCTACATGGGGCCTTCGCTACCTAACAATATGCATTTCTAATATAGGAAACTCGTGTATACACGAGCCTACTTTACAAAAACCTGTGTGTATATGCTACTGTAAACAAAGTAAAAAGTGTATACAAAGCTTTATAAGGAAAAAAATCAAGGTCCGATCAAGAAGATCAGACTTGATGCCTGGGACATTAATGGACCAAACAATATTGCAAAAGCAATCAATCAAGAAAGTGATCCCTCATTGAGAACTAATAATCCAAACTAGGAATAACAAGATTGTTATCCCTAGTGGAGTCACTAGTTTTGTTACAGGTGAAACCACCCTATGGATTTGGGTTGAGAACCCCGACAGAGTAGAGGAAAAGCCTCAACAAGAAATGCTCAAACAATCATTAAACATCCTTAATCTACTAAATCACGTAGGAGTGTCCTTACTTGATGTCCTTCGTTTGGGTAGATCCCGCAGGGTGCAAACCCTCAGCTTCTACCAATGTACTTGAAACTTGAAAATTATTCAAATAGAACATACACAGTAGTAGAAACATAAAGGATATACATGATGTTAACTTTAAATCATATAATTGAATGACTAATTATATATCAATAAATATTCATAAATGAATTACAACACAAATTTGATGCATAAACATATTTCATGTCGGAAATAGAACAACATTCCTTTTCATTGAAGTAAGATATAGATAAGGTGGAGAAATATGACATGAGTCTTTCTCCGGCTCCAAGCGAAACGGTCCTCCGGATCCATCTTTTTCTGGCCTTCAACAATATTCCTCCATCACCAACACAAGGATATCTCAAGCATGATGGGGGATATCTATAATTAAGGATACAAGGGTTTCCTAAAGCTTTGGGGAGTGCAGGAAGCACAGGGATGCTTCAGACTTGATTAGGGATAATCTCACTATAGTATCAATATCTCATACTTTTCTCCCCTAAGGCCTTCCCATGGAGGTTTATTTATACCTCTCCAAATTAGCTTTCTTAGTTGGGAAATAGTTAGACCACGGGCAATAGGAGGTATATTTTTTTAAGTGTTTTAACATATGTACGCAGGTTGGGTATATGCTGACCCATGTGTACATGCTTTTATCATAGGGAAAAGTAGTGTATAGGGAATAAAACTGTTTTTTAAGATTTTGGACCAAGTCTGGAAGGATGGGTTGCCCTAGGCCATAAACAGAGCATTAGATCTACCAAGAGTGGTAAATGGTGCTATAACACTAAGTCATATATGAATAAATGTTATCTTCTATCTTTATTCTATATTTTTGGCCTTAGGAGAAGGCTCCACAACTAAGTGCATGGAGGCCTTGAAGAGTTTGTAGCTGAGTGCCCAAACCACCTGCAGCTGGGTGCACAGTTCGAGAAGTTGTAAGGATTGAAAGATCTATCTTAATGAAAAAGGAAGTCTTGCGTATTTGTGTTCATTATATGCATTTATACATACTATTATGCATGCTTTCTACTAAATTATGTAAAATAATACATGTTATACTATTCTCCGATATGTTATGTGATAAAGTGTGAATATTTGAAGTAAATCATCAACATGAAGTTATTTATGTATGCGAAGTTGTAGATAGGTACAAAACACAAGTAAATACATGGATTCCATAATGAACATATCCCTCTGGTTGTAGAAACTTGGTTCTGCAACCTCACATAACCACTTTGGGTGAGACTGTGATCTTCTTGTAGGTCGTTGCCGAAAGGGCCAATGGTTGACAGTTTTGTTGGTGTGCAGTGCACTCTAAACCTAGGTCAAGCCCCCTTAAGACAACACCTATGATGAATATGTCATCCACATATAATAGAATAATGACGGGCTCATTATTCATGACCTGGATGTAGAGATTAGGATCAACACAACTCTGTACGAACAAAATTCTAAGGAGATATGCATGCATTCTTGCATACCATTCCCTAGGTGTTTGCTTCAAACCATATAAGGCCTTCTTGAGTCTACAAACATGAGATTCCTTGTTATTAACTTCAAAGCCTTAGGGTTGTTCAATATACACTTCCTCATCAATGGTCCCATTCAGAAATGTAGTCTTCACATCCATTTGATGGATATTCCAACCTGTTGTAGCATCCAATGAAACCAAGGATCTAATGGTAGTGTACCTTACTATCGGTGCAAAGTTTTCTTCATAACCAATTCCTTCCTTTTGAGAGAAACCCCTTGCAACAAATCTAGTTTTGTACTTGTCTATACTTCCATCAATAACAAGTTTGATCTTATAGATCCATTTGGATGTGACAACTAATTTTTCACTAGGTCTAGGAATGATTTCCCAAACCCCATTCTTCATAATGGATTGATACTCTTCCTACATTTCTTTCTTCCAAACCTCTTAACGAGCAGCTTCCTTGAATGTAGATGGTTCAACTTCAATTAAATTTTTCATATATGAAACATAACTAGAAGATCTCTTTGGTCTTTTACTTTTCCTAAAGGTTCCTTTTGTAGCTTCATGTCCTTCACCATCTTCTAATGTAGCTTTTAACCAATTTGGTATTTTCCTTGTTATTGGGATGACCATATATTGAATAGGCTCACTTGGTCCTTCTTCTTCTTATTTATTTGTAGTAGGATTTTCATGATGATTAGAAATTCTTCATCAGCAGAATCAATAGGAATATCCTTTGATTTCTTGTAGGCTTGATTTTCATTGAATATGACATCTCTGCTTACTTCAATATGCATGCCTTCCTTAATGTAGATTCTATATGCTTTTGTGGAGAGACTATATCAAATGAATATTTCCTTCGTACTTGTGGAATCCAACTTCTTTCGCTTTTCCTTTGGAACATGGATGTATGTTGGACTTACAAATATTCATAGGTGATCCACAATTGGTTTCTTTCCTTTGAATACTTCTTCAGGTGTTATATTATTAATACTTCTATGAGGAGTTCTATTTTGAATGTACATGGATATCATTGTTGCTTCTCCCCATAAGAATTTTGGTAGGTCTTGATCAAGGATAATTGTCTGAATGTCTTCTTCAATTGACCTATGCTTCCTTTCAGCCACTCCATTTTGTTTGGGATAATAGGGAACACTGAGCTCCCTCTTAATCCATGCTTCCCTACAATATGCAATAAATTCCTTAGAACTATCTTCCCCACCATTATCAGTCCTTAGAGTTTTTATCTTTCTTTTGGTTAGGGTTTCCACTTCGGATATAAACTCTTTGAACTTTTAAAATACTTCATCTTTCATTTTGAGAAGGTAGAGACATGTCTTTCTAGAATGGTCATCAATAAATGTTAGATAGTAGAGATGACCTCCAAGTGATTTGTTATACATGGGCCCACATACATCAGAATGAATGAGGTCTAATATATATTTAGACCTAGTTTCACTATTCAGAAATGGAGTTCTTGTATGTTTTCCCAAATAGCATCGCTTGCACACACCTTCATGATATAAATTCATATTGGGGATGCCACAAACCAATTGATTAAGAGTAGCAATAACCTTCTAATTAAGATGACCATAGCTCTTATGACATGGCTCAATGGGATTGAACTCCATGTGAACCAAAGTTTGAGGAGGTGGTATAATAACTCTATAAAGGCTTCCTTCACGAACTCCAATAACCATAGCTTTATCAATGCTAGATTCTATTCCCCAAACCAATAATTTTCCATAAAAAAAATAAAATATATCCCCTTTTTATTCTAAACAAGAAATAGAAATAAAATTCTTTTTCAAACCTGGAACATATAGTATGTTGTTGAGGTGAAACTTCGATCCATTTTCTAGCTTCAACAATGTTGATCCTAGGCCTCTAACATCATAGCTTTTTTTGTCACCCAATTCTACTACATGAGAATATGGCTCCTTTGATAGTGTATTAAGTTGTTTACTTTCTCCTATCATGTGCCTTGATGCTCCACTATCAATTATCCATGCATTGTCATCACTAAGAGAACCTGTAAGAGCAGCCAAGAGCCCTTGACTTTTGACCTTGTTGAATAAATAGTGGATGACCTTCTTGATCTAGCTTCCAACATTGTTCATACCCATTCTCATATATCTTATCCAAGAGGAAGAATCCATATTCATTACTTTTGAGCCAACAAAGTGATTTTCAACCTTTCTTGACCTTAGCTCTAATACCATGTTGACAAATCAATGCAAGTAGATTAGGGTTTGATTCATTTTTCTTGATATTTACTTGTGAGTTATGTTGGCTTATTTTAATTCTTTATTATCATATGTTCCATCAAGAAATTACCATATTATGTGAGTATGAAGATCACAAAAACACAAGACACAAGATGTAGGCATTATGCTAGGGAAAAACCCCTCTCAAGGGGAAAGCCTAGTAAACAATTATCTTCCTTCAATAGTTTTCTTTGAGAATCTTCAGCCTAGACAAAGGCCAAGCCTTTCCTCCACACCGAGTCAGCCATTCCATATCTTTGACCCCTTCCCAGCATCATTTCCATCCTAAAAACTTCAACTATGCAACAATGTATGGTATCAGGCAAAGATTGGTAGTAACAACAGTTGGGAGACTTCAATATCCCAAACTGGGGCACAAAAGATAGAGAAAATAACACCAAAAATTTGATTTCTTCCTTCTCCTTAACCATGACCCAACTCACACTTTTTTTACTTCCTTGACCCACTTCACACTTTTCCTAGCAGCATTAGAGACATTTAACTTGCTTGAGATGAGATTCTCCAAATGAATCTAATCTAGTTCTATTTATGGGCTCCAGGTGAGGTCGAATTGGTGTCCCTTAGAACGAATTTATCTCCTTTGGGTTGACTTGGTGTGGAGGTTACATAAATCATATTTGACTCAATAATAAACCTTTTTACATGATTCCAAAGCCCAAGAAGCATCTCTTTAAAGGTAAAATGACTCTATTGACTCAATATTAATTCTAGGAGTCCACAATGGGGACTTTGACTAATATAATGATGACCCAAGCATGGAACCCATGCTTTAATAAGTCATTGATATAATAACAAAAATTATTTTCTTTATTCTTTTGACAAGTACAATACATTATGACTCAAATACATTAATCAAGACCAAACATAGTTTCATTTTCCAACAAGATTTACACAAATTATTACTAATGAAATAAATGGCATAAGGCAATTTACCCTATACTTGTCCCAAGGCTCCCCCACAGTTTTATCGAAGGCAACAGTATGGATATGGAAAGGTAATGCCCAGTTGGGACCCCTCAGGATGGGTGCAATGGTCAATTTTTCTTTCAACACTTCAAGGGCCTCTTGACAATTTTTGGTCCAATAGAAATCAAAATCCTTGGCTAATAAACTAAACAAAGGTGAATCCATTTTACTAAAGTCTTTGATGAATATCCTATAATACCTAGATAGTCCCAAGAAACTCCTGGCATCTCTTTTCTTTTGAGGGGTAGGGACCCTTTTGACGATGTCAATTTTGTTTGGGTCAACCTGTATCCCTTCCTGAGATATGGAATGGCCAAGGACAATCCCCTTATTCATCAAGAACTCACACTCCTGAGGGCTTAGAGAGATCACTTCTTCAAGACCTTGCACATACTAGAAATATATTCATGGAAGTCACACCCATAAGGAGTGAAATCATCCATGTATATTTCAATAGATTCATGAACCAATTCAACAAAAATACTCAAAACTACCCTCTGAAAAGTAGCAGGGGAATTGCACAAACTAAATGGAATAAATATTTAAGAAAAGGTACCCCAAGGACATGTGAATGTGGTAATATCTTGGCCTTTGGGGTTGATCTGGATTTGATTGTATCCACTAAATCCATCCAGGAAGGAGAATAATTTCTTCCTTGCAAGGTCATCTAGAACTTGGTCAATGAAGGGTAGGGAAAATGGTCCTTCTTTGTAGCCTTTTTGAGTTCCTGGTAAGCCACATAGATTCTCCACTTCCCATTCTTATTAAGAACTAACATAAGAGGTGGCGCCCACTCACTATCTGAAATGGGGTATATGAACCTTGCATCTAATATTTGTTGCAGTCCTCTTTCATAATGTCCTTAAGAGTTGGGTTCATCCTTCTTTGGGGTTGGTGCACAGGCTTGCAACCCTCCTTGATGTATATATAGTGATTAAAAAATGAGGTATTCACACCTTTCATTTCCTTATACTCCCAAGCAAAAGCATCCAATTGTTGCCTTTAAACTTTGCATAATTGTTGTTCTTGTTTGGTCGAGAGAGAAGGGTTGACCTTTAAGGTTCTTTATGGCCCAAACTCTATAATCTTGACATGGTTTGGACTTGAGTCAATAGGGCATAAGTCATCCCAAAGATTACTTCCAAATTCTTTCATCAACTCATCAATTGGTATGGCAGTGGGAGGTTGATTCTAAAGGATATGATTAATGAGGACATATTCATTAGGTTGCCCCCATCCTATAATGGTATATAGAGTGCAGATTGGGCGGGGGATGGTGTGATACAATTCATCTTCTTCCTCCTCTTATAACCATAATGGCAAGTCATGCTCAATAGAATATGGCCTCATTGATCATATAGGATGAGTAGGAGCATGCAATACCAACTATTTAGAAAAATATCCATTCTTAATGGTCACATTCCTAGCCCTACAACTAATGTAAGCATCAACAGTGGCTAATGGCCTTCCTAAGATGAGAGGATAGACATTAAACTTGGTTTTGGGCTGGAGAACCAGAAAATTAGTAGGATACTCCCAAGAGTCAATTTAAACCATAACATCTTCAACAACTCCCTCAGGAGCTAATGTGGACCTATCTACAAGATGTAGCATTGAGGTGGTCTTTCTCAAAGCCCCTTGTAGATTTAGCTTTAGCATTGTTTGCTTAGTAATCACATTGATTGCAGCCCTAAGATCAATCAGGGTATTAGGGACTATATGGCCATCAATGTGTACATATACTATAGGGCTTCCAAGGTCTAGATATTTCACGAAGACCACCCTCCCAAGCATCAAATAAGATAATTTCCCATCAACATTTATGGTGTGGGTGTCTCTTTTTCTTCTCCCAATATTTTTGAAACATTTATCCTTGAGCTTATTATAGACGGGAACATCCTTAATATCCTAGAGAAGGGGTATCTTAACACACAAATTATTCAACTCTTCTAGAGTTCAACCTCTTCTAGGGTGTGTTGGCTAGGGTGGATCAACCTCTCAGGAAAAGGAGGTGGATTGAATTGAGAAGCACTCTCTTCCTTCTCTTTTTCGATCTCTTCAGGTGGAGAAGGTGGGTGGTTACCTAGAAGCACTCTCCCAAACCTAAGGTTGATCTCCTGGATTTCCACAACATAAGTAGGATAAAATGACTCTCCATTGTAGACCTGTTGTTCTTACTTGTTGTTCAGGATCGAATTGGGTTGAATATGCATTTGAGGTTTCTTAGGTGGAGTAGGATGAGTGAGTTGTTGTTGAGGTTGGGGTGGAGGTAGTAAATTCATAGACAAGTTAACTTGAGGCCTCCATCGTTGTGATGGGTTTCCCCGTTGAGAATATTGGGGTGGATATGGATGAAAAGGATGGTTGACAAGTTGAGGAGGATATGAAGGAGTATAAGGCCAAGAAAGAGGTGTGGACCATGATGGATGAGTGGAAGAGTACCAAGGTTGCAAGGGTACATTATGATTTGGATTATAATAAGAGTACTGTGTACCTTGCATGCCTTGTTGATATTGCCGAGGTCCTTGAGGTCTTCTTTGATTGATGAAACAAAGTTTCTCTGACCCCTATTTTCCCCTTGATATACAAATTTTAGTAAAGAAGGGAATTTGCCTATTGCATGATTTTCTTCACAGACTAGGTAGACCACTATGACATTCAATGGGCACTCATTCCTAGGATGTCCTTTGGTGCATCTAGGGAAGAAAATGGTTAGTGACTTTTTTTCCTCCTATTTTCTTTTGATTTGCATGGTATCCAATTGAAATGTAAAGATATGCAACATTTCACTCTTGAAAACCTCCAACATTTTACCTATCTAATTCTTAATGGATGTTGTGGAGGGAGAGGATCTGACCAAGCCTTGACTAGCCCTACCCTTCTTCCTGGAAGTACTAGAGTGATTATTGAACACATTTTTGATGTCCTCATAGGATAACAGATAGATATTTCTTGCAGATAGCATGTTCAGGTTTACCAACATATCCTCCCTAAACTCTCAAAGAAGAACTAGCTTGAGTGATTCAGGATCAAAGTTACAGTGGGCTCTCATATAACTGAGTTGAAATCTCTCCTCGTAGTCTTCTAGGGATTCATCAGGTCCAAAAGTCATTCGAAAGATTTCTTCCTTGATTTATTTGGACCTATAGTAGTCCCTATACTTGTTACTAAAGGCATGTTTCATTTGGTCCCATGTAGTGATGCTACCCCTAGGCAGACCCATAAACCAACACAAGGCTACATATTTAAGGGTAGAGGGGAATAAATTCATCTTTTTCTCATCAGAGGAATAGTCATAGGTCCTACATACAATAGAAAATTCAAACATGAAGGTGTTAGGATCCTGAAAATTTAATCCATGGAAGTGTGGAAGGTCAGTAGGGCCTATGTTCTCCATTCTAGACTCTCCATTGGTCTCTCTAATAGGGAAAACCTCATTTTCCCTATATTCAACCATAGTTTGGGTAGGTGAAGTGGGTTCTTATTCTTACTAAATAGGTTCTTCAAAAATTTTAGTTTGCTCACCTAGAGGGTCTTCTAACTCCCATTTAGTCAGATATGGAAGCTCACAGTCACCGAAGAAGAGTGAAGGTTGACTGTTTGAGGGTGTGGGGGTTTTTAGCGAAATTTCCCTTGATTATCCCTACTCCTACGAGGCATGAAAGAAATTTTTTGTTTTTTTTTTTTACTTTTTCAAAATTTATATTCAAAGAAAAAACAATGCTTAAGCAGAAACAACATCTACCTAGACACCTCCTCGAAAACAGTGCCAAAATGTGGTAAGCCCTGGTATTGCACCAAGAATGTTGCAACTCCCAAGGTCTCCTAAACTCAAATTATCAACCTAGGGTTCGTACAAACTTCAAGGTGACAATGCTATATGCACAACAAATAGGATTCCACTCATGCCACCATCAATTATGACATTAGATAAAAAGTTCTCAAAGGTTGTTCCTCCTACTGAATTATTGTGAAATCTTGTTGATAAAGGTACAATTGGAAGTTACTTATAGCTATGAAAGTGGAAATTCCATTGACTAAACTTTCAAATGATAACTAATCACCTCATGAAAAGACAAAGGCTAATCTACTTGCAGAAAGAAAGCTATTTTATCTTGCAAAATCCATCAAACTACCAAATCTACGTGCAGAAAGGAAACTATTTTGTCTTGCATAATTCATTTAAATATAAATAAAAATTGTGTGTACCATATACCTAGTTCACACTTGCTTGTAAATCATTAAGCTACTTGCATCATACTTGTGAAAAAAAACTAACTCTACTATGTTTTTGCAGTGAAGAAAAGGAATGGTTAGAGTGGGCTAGGAGCTTCCCCTAATCATAAAATCATAGTTAGGGGTCATCATTCATCTATAACACGTCAAAGTTGTAGTGGGGATCAAAACCAATGAAGGAAAGTGATGCTACAAGTTTGCTACAAGTGATTACTACAGGAGACCTGTAATGCTACAAGAAGGCTTGTAATGTTACAGGAGGGCATCCGAGTGGTTTTTAAAGGTGAACATGTTGTCTTGATGGTATGGAGAGGTGGATGGAAGTTGAAGAAAATGGAGGGAGGTTGGTTTGAGCTCCTAGCCAAGCTCAGGACCGCTCAGAGGCCTATCTTTCACTAGGATGAGTGCTCTCGGTATACTAAGCAGAATGACTTATAAAACAAGGTTTTTGGACAAAATTTGGAAATGGAAAGAGAAGATGAAGGAGCTCAAGATGAAAGTGATAAAGGTGCCCTTCTCTGTAGATAAACCAAACCTACAATCAATCACATGCATGCATCCATTTATCATTAACAAAATGAAATAACTTATGTTGGAAAAGATGAGTTGAATTTAAATAACATCTAATTTATGCCATAAAACTGCTATAATCACTAAACTAAATTCTAAGCTACAGAAAGAAAATGTAAAACAAGAAAAATAACACTAATATGTTTCCAAGAAATCATAAACACAATATTTTTGGATTGTGGTTGTGAACCCTTCCACTCATTCTCCCACAAGAGAGGTGATGTAGAGGCTACAACCATAGGATTTTATAAATTAATCTCTACTGAAATGCAAGAAACTATGAACTGCTTGGAATCAAGAAGTAACATAAGTACAAGAACAGGGGCCAAAGCCTCTGGGTTGGGCCCCAACCCAAGGGGCTCATCCCTCTAAAAATAACTCAAATGCAGCTTAAAATCCAACTTCTCATTTTCAAAAAGTGTAGGTTTAATAGATCACATAAAAGTTTAAAGTAACAATATCAAGCTTGAAGCTCAATAGCTACACCTAGCTGAACAAAAACTTTAAATCCTAATGACCTCTTATTCTAGTTTATTTATACAAAATGGAAGTTGAAGAAACTCCCTTGAAATTAGGAGTGGTTCCCTCCTTGATCTTGAAAATGGTGGATCTTATCCCTCTTGGTCTTCACTTGGACTAGGAGTCACTTAGCTGCCAATGAATTCGAACTAGTGAGAGAGGATATTGTGATCCCAAGCCAAGTTTAGGGAGTTAAGGAAGTGGACAAACCCCCTAGATTCTCTCCTAACTTTCTTTGTCAAGCCCCTGCATAGTAATAGCCTAAATGCTTCATTTTCATGCAATTAAACCACATTAGGCCACATACTATGAAAAACAACTTTTACTCCTCTTACTAATCATAATACAACAAAAACAGTGAATTAATGTAAGAGAAGGATAGTCTTAAGGCTAAAGGATGGCATAATTATCTTCAAAATGTAATTATTGATGGGACTCATAATAACCTAATTAAAGTGTTCTAACACCACTTGCTTTATGTTCTGAAATGCACTTTCAACAATAGATTTTGTTTCATTATCAACAAAAGTCATAAATATCCTAAACACACTTATCCATCCATTTTTTATGCTCCTAACCTTGATTTCATCATCAGATTGTCTTAGCAAGTCAACTACATATATAGAAATATTCTCATCATGATGGATTATTGCTCAGATAAAGTGATGTGAGAGGATTGACCATATTCTAGCCCAAACCATATATATCTAGGCCATGATGTGGTAGCATAACTAAACAAGTTTTATTTTTCCTAGACTAAAATGTGGGTAGGTGTATGTTTTAGGTCATTAGTAGAGACGCCACATAAGGCTGTGAAAATATCCAGAATTGCATCACTTGGTAACTTTACACTATTCACAAATACTTGTTCAATTGGATTTCTAGTAAGTTATTTTAGTGATTAAAGAAAATCATCCCTGGATAGTTGATTTTAACCGTGCATAACCATTGCAATAATAGATGGTGTTATCATATTATAATCAAACCTTGAAACACATTCCAAGACAACATTAAAAATATCTTGCAATGCATAATTAATCTCAGTGTCCCTTAATATCAACAAGGTGTGTAAAGCCTTTACATTTTTCTCCACATCTCGTTTGGTGCATGGAAAAATGTAAATCTTACTAGAGATGTCAAAAAAACATATCCCATGGTATACATGGTAAGTACACTTGTAAGATGCATTCCTAGTCTAAATTCCTCCATAGAAATAAGAACCTTAGGTATTCTCAACATTACTGATATGATTGAGTTTGATCTAATTTATGTCATTTTACTACTCTATGGGTTTTTTCAAGCTTGCTTCTCTTAAATAAAGACTTATTTGATTGTGATCCATCTCTTTGGAAGTGTTGAAATTACCATCGTTTTGTAGCATTTGATATTACAAAGTTCAACTGATCTCAATCCATGATCTTTGATTCAATATATGAGATCCTAATATTATGAATTATTCTAAAGGGCTTAATGGACACTAAACAAATATTTAATTGGAATTTGTTTCAAAGAGAATTTAGTACCCTGTTAAACCTCCAATAATTAGAAGGTAATCATTATTCTATTACCTCATAGTTTTGGTGCTTGAAGACAAAATATGGATATACACCAAGAATGTTTAGGTGATACTAAACCTTATGTTTCTCCAAGTAGAAACCATACAATAACATCAATAATAAGAACCATATAGGATCATTCTTCCCAGGGTCACCTACAACTTCAGGGCTTAACATACATTATTAGTGCACACCAAGGTCCTCACTCCCAGGCTCCAAGTTATAACCTTAAGAAGATTAAGGTCTTTACATATAGTTTGGATGCAATCTCTCTTTCAATTCTTAGTGTAATTAATCTCACCAGTATCCATGATAAGATAAAATTCCATTACTGACATGAAGGAAATGGTTGGTGTCTCTTATGATAATTTCTTGATCAATGATCTTAGAGATGAGATTAGTAGTAGTTTGACAGTCTCCACACACATGTATATTCTTGATAATCTAGATAGGTGTCACTAGGAATTCTCTGAGTGGGTTCTTCTTACTACAATTAGGAAAAAAAATAGAAATAGCTAATTTTTTATCTTCAATCTTATTTTTAATCTATAAAGTATCTCATTGTAAAATGGGAGTACGAAGAAGATCAATCTTAATATTTTTTAGAAAATGTCCTAGTTAACTCTAGCTTCACCACCTGTTGTATACTTGGTAGATTTATAAAAACTCTAATTCTACCCATGAGTTGTAGAATAAACAGTGATGAGGTGTACTATTAAGTCACTCCATGATGTGAAGTTCATTGGTTCAAAACACTGTGCCAAACTATCTAGTCATGTTAAGGGATGGTGTGGCCCAGGTTGGGTGTGATCCCCGAGTGATTTTTTCTACTTAGATGCCCTTGGGTCACAGTTTCTAAAGCCAAAGGTTAAGCCTACTATCATCTATGGAGGACATGATTCTATCTTCACCACCTATTGTAGACTTGGTAGATTTATAAAAACTCTAATTCTACCCATGAGTTGTAGAATAAACGGTGATGAGGTGTACTATTAAGTCACTCCATGATGTGAAGTTCATTGGTTCAAAATTTTGTGCCAAACTATCTAGTCATGTTAAGGGATGGTGTGGCCCAGGTTGGGTGTGATCCTTGAGTGATTTTTTCTACTTAGATGCCCTTGGGTCATGGTTTCTGTTGGAGAGGTAAATCCCCTCTACAGATAGAGGCGATCCCTACTAGCCCAGAATGGGTCTAGCAACAATCAAATAATGCTATCACGCAAGTTCCTAATTGCAAATAAAGAGTAGGCGGTGAAGACCTACTTGGGATCTAACGCTTTAGTTTGTAGAAGAGATGTTGCCCGTGTTCCTTTGCCTTCACCGGTCATGATCCTCCACTATCCACGTGAATGGACACCTGCACACAAAGAGAACAACACAAACACAAGCGTGAAATCTAATATATGCAATTATACATCAGTCAGGAAGGATATAATTCAACATCAACCATTACAAGTACAACGAGAACGGAACCATAATGATAGTCATCTATTATTAATAATCAACAAAGGAGAATACAACCAGCGTCCTGACGTCAAGTCCTCTTTTGGCTGGGTGCTCAGTTACACAAGTCTTGCAAAAGCTTGAAGGGGTGAGGGACAAGCTCTCTCTCT